>JASDQU010735742.1:113435-132356 GCA_032191745.1 Picea mariana | reverse complement strand
GTGTTGGGGGCCTCTTGGGGGCAAGCCTATTTTTATTAAAGACCTAATTTTGGAAGGAAAGGCCTAATTTTGGAGAAGAAGAACTAGCAAGAAAAGTAGCACGCACGAGGAAAAGAAGCATGCAAGAGGAGCAACATGAAAGGAGAGAAGGCGAGGAACCCTAACCATGATAGAGTTATGGTTTTTGACAAAGGTTTTAATGGATAAGATTGTAAAATAATATAGATAAGAACCTAGTAGGCGCAGGTCAGGATTTAGTTAGTTCGATACTATTGAGAATTTGAGAGACTATCGATTGTAATATGGTTGTAGAAGATTTGAATCAGGTAGATTTTGAGGGTTAGGTCACAGGATGAGGAGCCTGGTGTGATCTAGTCTACCTCACAAAGGTTCTTGAACCTCCTCATGAATGTATGATGGAAGATTTAATGTGTGCAGCGCTAGAGTTCGCAACAAACTAAATAAAAGAGAAGAGAAGCCAAATCTTTGTGGACATATCCCAGGAGGGGGTGAACCACGGTAAAACATGTGTTATATGAGATGTTTATTGAATGTTTACTTTTTGTTAATGGTTATATTATGAATGAATTATTAACGAGGTATAGTAGAATGCATGTACGAAAATAAAGATGAATGAATCCTAGAGATATTGAATGAATAATCAGATCAATACATGAGGAATATAAAATACACTCCCAAATCCCCACTCATTCCTAGATTACAAGAACTTGAGCTTTGCAGTCACCCATAGAGATATCTTGGGTGAGACTAAGTTGTGTTCTCTGCATGCAATGTTTCCTTCTGGTTTACCAGGAGGGCCAATAGTTTTAGAGGATTTTGTTGGAAACCTGTTCAGATCTGAACTCGGGTCAAACCAAGAAGTGAAGGAGAGATTTAACCAAAAAAATGAAAATTTAAATGATCATGTTTAGTTAGTTATAAAATAAATACGTATTTGAAGTTTCTTGTCTCTTTTTTTGCAGGAGGTTTCATAGGATCATTGTGAAAGAGTTCTAGAGTGAAATTCTTCGAGTGAGATCGATATCAAACTACATAATCTAGGTTTATTCTCTTCTCTTTCCTTTGAAAGCTAGTTATTGCAAAGTAGTTACTTTTAATTGGTTGCTTGATTTGAAACTGAGAGTGGTATTTTAGGGTATCACTCTTTGTGTCCCTAACCCATAACCATAAGACCTTTTTTTTTGTAACATAATTGGTGACTTTGCTGAGAATACTCTCCTTTTGGGTTGTTAGGGGTACTTGTCGTTTGCACTTATTTTGAAGCTTTTTCTACATCTTAGACATTTATTTATCATTCTATGAAATTTTACAATCCTTTCTGAGTCTTCTAGACCCTTCTCTCTCAAGTTTGAGAGATTTTAACAGGGTGTACATGATTTACTTCTAGTAAAATCTCATACATACATGAATTTCCTTGAACACAGCCGCATACATACGATGCTTGTCTCTTAAACAATTGCGTACATGTTATGGGCTTGAATTTTTTTCTCTTTCCAGATCACTTGAGGTTGGGGATGTGGTACTATAGGGTCTTCCTAGATCCTATTAGTCTTTATATTTTATTTTTGGTTTCAGAAATTGTTTTCTTTTGTTTAAATGTTATAAGAAAATTCCAAAAATATTTTTCAATTTTATTTTTTTATCAAGGTTTGTTTTGGCTTTCAATGGTTTTAGGTCTTGAGAAAGATTATTCAGGTGTATACTACACTCTGAGTTGTTCTTAAAGTTCTTTTTAGGGTGTCTCATCATCTATTTGCAATCTTTATTTCCTTCTACTTTATTGTTTTATTTATTTACTTAAACAAAAGTGTAAGAGTGTGTGCGTGTGAACTTTCTTCCTTACCCTTTGCACCTGCATTTAAAAAGAAAAGTTCATTGTATGCATTTTTTCTTCCATAATTCGCTCTTGTACTTTCTAAAAACCAAAAATATTTGAGTTCGCAATTAGGGTTGGTTTCTAGGGTGCATATTTATTATATAAAGTGAAAAGTGAAAAAGTTTGATTTTTCATTTAACGTAGTGAAATACATAAGTTGTTGAAGATTTCAATCAAATCATACATTACATGAAAAGTGAAAGATTTTCATTTTCATTGCATTGAAAAGGAAATGTTTCGTTGAACAATAAGTGAATTCATATTTATATATTACACCTCTTTCTTTTGAAGAATTTATCATGTTTCATATCAGCAATATTCTTAAAGTGTAATTGTTTTTTGTTTTGTTTTCTAAAAGAATCAATACACATCATTGAGTTTCACGTTCATTCCTTTGTGACTTAAGAAACAACCATTAAAATGAAAATTAATAACTAAATAAATTAGTAACTTTTTTCTATGGTTCACCAATAGCTTAGGCTAGGGCCTTGGATTAGGGTGGACAGTAAATTCTCCAAGGCCAACCAAAATCAAACATAGGAGCCTATGATAGGGAGAGTCAAATCCAATTTTTGTATAAGTATAGTTAGGAAGCTCCTCTAACGAAGGATTCAAACACAAGGTTGGGTGAAGAAGAGCTGAGGAGATGACCCTTCCAAAGTGTAATTGAACGTAGTGGAAAGATCATATTTGGGGTTTTCTCTAGTTCCCTTACCTGCATGAGAGGCAGTTCTTTTGAAGCTTCGAGCTTTGATACCATACCCATATGTTCGATTATGACTATCAACTGTACCCCCCAGATGTTGACTGTGAGTTGGTATCCCTTGTTTCTCTTCCTATCTATCATAGAGGTACTTTCAACTCCTAGTTAACTATGATATCAGTACCCGAGATAGATTTTGTATCACGGTTTTTAGTACTACTGAAGGGTGCCCCACAAAGTGTGGGTACTTTCACCAGATAAGGTTGGTCAATGGAGGTCGAGGTAACTATTTCTCACTCCTTCATTCAGTGGTTCATGGGACTTAATTAACCCATGCCTTCGTCTGGAAGGTCCTTACCTCACTTTGTTTCTATTGCGATATCAGGACCTAATCCACCTGAGTCAGGATATCGGCATAGTTTTTGGCATGGATTGTATATTTTAGGGATTTTTCATTTTAGTGGTCTTATCTCTATGCATAAAGGACTTAAGTCAGTTTTTCATCCAGTGCCTTGAATATTTGATTTAAAGTGGTTGATCAACCTCCACGTCAATCATGGAGATTAAAGGTCTTTCTCCTAAATAATTTCCTATAAATTATCTACCTCCTCCTTAGAGGTATCAACTCGAACCAGCCGACACTTTTGATCCCATTAGTCCAGTTGACTTTGTAGAAATTGAGGATGTAGAGACAAAATATTTTGCATCGTAGTTTACTTGTATATCAAACCTCGAATCTAAACGTTTCATTGATATGTTTAATCCTCTATTAACTGGACCCAATAGTCCAATTATCTAGTGAATTTTGTCTCTCGGGTTATACTACATTGATAGTCGTCCTATTTGGTGGGTCGTAATGGAAGGAACTTTGGAAGTGTCTAGGTCAAGGGTCCCTACAGCCCCCATGTTGGTAATAGTATCTGGACGAATCCTTCCTCTTGGTATCTCTCACCAAATGAATAATGTGGTTCAATACACGATAGTCGTGTCCATTATCATGTCTGTGTAATTGATTGTCAGGTCCAATCAAGCTTCAAGTATGACCTCTTCATCACTACCTTTGGTGTCTAATGCATTTACGTTTGGAATGTCATCGTTTAGCATGCAGAGCATGTTGGTTGTATCTCAAACAACTACCCAAGTTTCTAATGTTGGTGCTGGGAGTTTAGTGATTCTCTACAAAGTTATTCCATGGGGTGGGGGGAATATCTCTTCATCAAACCCCTCCTTGGGAGTGTGTGTTTTTTTCCTCGGGTCCTAATCCTACTACTGGATGAGTTCCTTCCTTGAGTGTTGCATTTAAATATATTGGCATGTCATCTACATCCAACCCCCTCACATTCTTCAATGGATTTGGGAGAAATCCATTTTCTTCATTGGGGGTGGCACTTGGGGGAAAACCTTTCCAATCATCATGGAACCCCTCATTTAGATATGTTCCAATGCAAGGGAAACCAACTGGAAATCAATATTTTCAACTCGATGACCATTTTGGAAGGGCATTACCTCCTTTTGGTTAGGTATTTCATCCTTCTTATCAAAACCTTGGCTTTTAGGTGAATTCTTTCTGGCAACTTGGTGCCAGTAAAAATCCAAGATCTTTGTTTTCTTATTCCAACCAACCTGGGATTACCCCCTTTAGAATTTGGAATGAAATGCAACAACCAAGGCTCCCCTTCCTAGAAAATCTTAATTTTATAGATATTTCAAAGTTTATGAATGATCCTATGTGCCATGATCCTAGTTTTCCACCGGTTCCAACCAAACTTCCTTTGGATATTCCCAAATTCAAAGGCAAAGCTAGTGAAGATCACGATGAGCACATCATGATTTTACATCAGTGGTGTTCTTCAAACTCATTGAATTCTTATTCTATTTGTTTACTCATTTTTTCAGCATACTCTTACCAGAGTCATTATTAAGTGGTATATTGAATTGAAGGGGGAAAATTATCACAGATTTCATGACTTGGCGTTATTCTTTCTCAATCACTTTCAACTCCTAGTTAACTATGATGTTGGTACTGATATCTTGTCGACTTTTTGATAGAATAAGGCCACTCATATATATGACCATATTCAATATTGGTGGAGACTAAAGATAATGATTAAGGAAAGCATCCTTCCAGAGTTCTTCTTGGAGTGTTTTTTGAGGTACTTGTTGCCTTATATCTCCAAGGAAGTTTCTACTTCTGGGGTAACTATAGAAGAGAAAGCTATTTTCAAGTCTTGGAAGGTAGATATGATTTACTCTCAGTCTGGGATCCTATATGATATCATCGTGGATGTTTCGTGGTCAAATACTGATCCTACCAAATCGATTCTTGAACCTCATGTCAATGGCATTGTGGGTTTCTTCCAAAGCTCATCCATCGACTTGGTCTCAAATCAAATGAGACAGATTTTGATCCAAGATTCTACGTCTGATACGTCTTTGGCTTCTATCACCCCCTCCCCAAAATTAGAAGTACACAGTGTGGAATTGACGAACCCAAAAGTTACCCAACAACCTGAAAGGAAGAAGAAGGGTAAGGATAAAAGGTGGGGGAATAATAAAAAGAATGTTAATAAACCAAAATCTAGTTCTAGTGGGGGAAAGAATGAAAAGAGGAAGGTTAAGTTTCCTTGAAATCTTTTCAAGGAGGATCACCTCACTCATGAATGACCCAAGATGGAAGAATCCCAAAGGTTGTTGGCATAGAAGTAGCTTGTCATATTGATGAATGTATTTCCACATGGACAAAACATGGATTCAAGAGATAATGTTGGGAGTCAGCAAGGGGGTAACCAGGGTACTCCTTCGCCTGATGGAACATCATAAAATGTATATATGATGAGTTTAGATGCTTATCTGCAGACTCAAGCGCATAATTACGATAAACCTGAGTCTGGGTCTAAGAGTAAGGAACCCGTTGAGCAGTCAGGGCCTCTTTACATTGAGAATCTTTCCATGAGTGATGCTATACCTCACATACCAAAGAGTGTGTATAATATGGAATCACATAATACAAATGATAGGGCCACTCATAATTATTCAATCGTGGAAGGTTTAAAACAATATCTATGTGCGATGTCTTCTCTTGAGGTAATCCAAAGTTTCTTGTTGCAACATAGTACATTGATTTTTACTATCAAGGCTATGGATGCTTCTATCTCACAACTCATCACGTTTGACCCTTCTAATGTAAAAAATCGCCTCCATTATCACATCAATTTTTATATTCAAGTGGTCTATGACATGCATAAAATTTTTAGGACTGTGATCGATGAGGGAGCCTCGATGTGTGTGATGTCACTTTCTTGTTGGAAAGTTATCATCTCTCCAGAGCTCGCTCTGTCCCCTACTCTTATGATTTCATTTAATTTTAGTTCCTTTCATCCCCGTGGGATACTTTCCTCCTTCCCCATATAGTTGGGAGGAAAAATTGTGTACGTTGAAGTCAAAGTATTCGACACTCCCCTCTACCACAACATTTTTCTATATTTTAATTGGACTTATTCTATACCATTGTTGTATCTTCGGTCTTCCAAGTTATTTTTTTTCCTCATGAAGGAAAAATTGTGACGATCGACGAATTGTCTTTTAGTCATTCGAATTCAGTTGTGCGGTCAGGATCTATTGTCTCGTTAATAGATGGTCCCCAAATGGTGACCAAAAGTATTGGTGTTGGAATGTATTCTTCGTTGATGGGAACTTTAATATCCCAATGCCAATATCATATATTCATTCTACTATAGCTAGCTTGAGATCATCAATTACTATATCCCAAGTGCACCATTTTTTAATGACGTACTTTGAGGATCCTTGGATTCTACCATCCCTGTCAGATTCAATAGAAGTGATGAATCATGCAAGAATGGAAAATCATGTGTCTGCAATAGAGATTTCTTATTAGTCCATTCAAAGGGCCATTGTAGACCGATATCGAACTCCTCTTCAGACAAAAGAGGTTGATGATATTTTGACACCTGTTTGGGTGGTTAACTCTTCTCATTCTCCATATTGTCTCAAGATGGTGCTGCCCTTAGATGAGGCTATTCTAGAGGTAATGACGGGTCTAGAGAGGAATTGGGATGATTTACATCATCGATCTTATTTCCTTTTGGACATGGATTGCATTCAAAGAGGAGAGTGTTATGTTCACATGAATGAAAATTTTGATATAACCATGAACCCTTTAGTAAAACAAGGTGTTTATGTTGAAGGGAACATGGAAAATATTTCGAAAATGATACCTATCAACATAGTGAATGATCCCAATGTCGTGGAAAATGTTCTAATTGGTGTGTATTTTTATCTTGAAGAGATCTGTAATTATATTTCCTTGTTTACGTAGTTTCACGACGTCTTCACTTAGCCATATGAGGAGATGTCAGGGATATATCCTCGAATTGTTGAACATGAAATAAAGACTTATCCTAGTGCTAATCCTGTTCGGCAGAAGTTGAGGTTGGTTAACCCTAGGAAGAAAGTTTCCATAAAGGTTGAGGTAGAGAAGATCCTCAAAGCGAGTTTCATCTATTCGATTCCACTTACGAAATGAGTTTTAAACCCCATCTCGACTGACAAGAAGTGAGGAACCATCAATGTATGTATGTATTTCAGGGATTTGAATAAGGATTGTCCCAAGGATAACTTCCTGATGTTTTTTATTGATAGAATTATTGTTGGCCCTTGGTTATGGAAGGAAGCAAAGAACGAGGAAGAAAAGGTAAAAAATGATCTTTTCGGGAGACACAACGATTGTCACTAGGTTGAAGTGAGAAAAAGAACAGAAAAGATGGAGCAAAGTGCAGAGAAGCAAGCCATTGGATGAGGAGATCGAGGATGACAGATCAGCAAGGAAGATGGATCAAGGATGACTCAGGAAGTGGAAAAAGCCAGCATTAGATGCCTTGGAGCACCGCGAGATGAAGAAGGAAAGACAGCTTGGCAAAGCCCAGAAAAAAACGGGTCAAGTTGACCTAGCGTTGTAGACACCTAGGGTTTTGGTAATTAGGGTTTTGACACCTAGGTTTCGACCTAAGGCTGCCGGTGAGGGATTGTAATGTATAAATAGAGGTCGAAAGGACCTAGGTTGGGTTGGTACTATTGTTAAGCCTTTTTATTGGTTGATTGTTCATTGAGAGAATGTTGTACTGTGAGTAAGATAAGTGTTGAGAGTGAGAGCCTTCTGGTATTGTAAGATCTTCAGCTGGGTTCGAAGATTAAGTAATGCACTTGGGTTCGTAGGAAGAGGAGAAGGAGAGAGAGAAGAGAAAGGATCTACTGGCCAAGAGCGCAGATCAGAACTATAAGCTCTATATTAATATATCATAAGCACAGTTCTGTGGACATATCCCTAGAGAGAGGGTGAACCACATACATCTTTTGTTATGTGTGTGATTGATGCTTTGAGCTTTGTTGTTGTTATATTGTTATCTGCATTATTGAATTAGATTATATCTATAGCTGTGAAGGATAGATCTAGCTAGTTGAATGGTAGATGCATGTTATGTTGTTGTTGTCATAAGAACCTCTTGATATTCCCCTGGTTGTAGACATCTCTGTCCTACAACCCCCTTATAGTTTCTTTGGGTGAGATTGCATCTCCTTCACAGGTGCTGCCAAAAGGGACAATAGCTAGGGCTTGTTGGTGTGCTCTTGGAGTTGAACCCTGGGTCTGCCCCTATGCCAACAAATGGTTCCTTTGCCGGGACAGGAATCATTTTTAGGGAATATCAAGGTGGTTCCCATCAAAGACACATATTTAGAAGTGGATAGAGGATCAAGAGAAGGGCTTCACTGAAGTCCAGAACAAGAACCCTAAAATAAGCACTAAGGATTGGCTACAAAGATACATCTTCACAAAAATTCATGAGATCCTCTTTAGAGGAATCCATCAGGAGCTACATGAGTGGTTGGCTAGGTTAGATGACACAAAGTTTGAAATCAGATCTAGACCTCCTATGGTTTGGACACTAGCATTGATCCAGAAAGTCAAGAGAGTCGACAACACTATATCCAGAGCAGTAGATCACTAGTTTGATAGTACCATCGGAGGGTATATCACCGAGTTTGTTGTTGACAGAACATAATTGTATATCCAAGCCGAGAGATACTTTTTCAAAGGACCCAGAGGAAAATGTTTGCACTTCCTGAAGCTAAGAATCAAGATGCTCTTGCATGAAAACCACATCTTAAAGATACAGTAGATTGATCGGACCTGAAAAGGCTAATGTTCAAAATCTCAGACAGCGACAGTGACACATAAGCAGGACATACACGCACTGGGAAAGTATTCCGAGGAGTTCACCTTGAGAACTTGTTTAAGAAAAACTACGGAGAAGAGGGTTTCTATAGTGGAGAAGAGGTAGATCTAACTGACAAAGAGCATCCAGAGACCACCAGAACAAAAGAAGGGGAAGCTGAAGAACTGTGCCAAAGCGAGCCAGAAACCTCAGAAACTGTGCGAACTACTGAAGTAAGTAACGTTAATCCTCCTGTTGTCCCAATAATACTTAGCAGTCAGAATAGTCAGAACCACCAGAGCCTTCAAAGTACTGTTACTAGTAGCTCAACATCTACTCAGACAAGAACCCCAGTCATCTTTATGGCAGATGAAATGAGACTCCCTATATTTAGAGGAGATGGATCTGAAGATCCAGATCAACATTGGTTTTTGTGTGAGGCCATATGGAATATTAAAAGTATCACTGATGAAGCCATCAAGAGAACCCAGTTCAGCACTACGTTAAGGGACCGCAGACTGAGCTGGTACATGAAACTTGTCCAAGGACTGGCATAGCCTAAGCCCCTGAATGAGATCAAGAATGCATTGATTGCAGAGTTTAAGAAACCTAAGTCAAAGTCACAATGTATTACGGAACTAAAAGAGATTAAACAAAAGGTAGCATAACCAGTTTGGGAGTTCGACCAAAGATTCAAGACCCTGACAGGCCGATTAACTTTCCAGATCCCCGACGAACAGAACAAATAATGTTTCATCACTATGCTATTACCACACATAAGAGTCCCTCTGATGTAGCAGAAGATTGAATCTCAGGTAGAAGCTTTGGATATCTCCATGAAACTTGAATCAACACCGATGGGAGAATCTAGCTCAGGCATTAGCCAGATCATGAGCCAGCTAACTAGTTTGTCTTTACAGGTCAAGGATATGAAGAAAGATAAGGGAAAGGACAAAAGGGAAGATATATGGTGTGTAAGATGCATATCTGAAGGCCATGATAAGGAACACTGTCCCTTATTTCATGAGTACTTGGAATCAGGGGCACTGAGGCCCTTAAAGCAAGTTAACCTACCCTGGTGCGATGTATGCAGAAATAGGCATCGCCCATGTGAGTGCTACTACATGAATAAGTATGTACACACACCCACAAAATTTTGTTTTACATTCTGTAAATCAGTGGGGCATGATGATTGGGATTGTAGAGCTTATGATCTCATGCATGAAAGGTCGAGAGACATATACAATATTCAAGGTGAAGTACAACAAGAAGGAAACACTCTGCAGTACAACTCTTCGGGGAGAGGAAATTTCACTCCTCGTGGTGGCTACAGAGGAGGAGGAGGAGGCGGAGGAGATATGGGCCGAGGCTGAGAACAAATAATCTCTTACAAATGTGCGTAGCCAAGACATTTATCAAGGGATTTTCAGAATCCCTACACAACCTGTAGTTACTGTAACTCCTTCGAGCATGTCATAGAGGAATGCCCTGTGTTGCTGGATAAACTTCAAGAAAGACGAGGACCTCATCAGAACCCACAAGTACAATTGATATATG
Organism: Picea mariana; assembly: GCA_032191745.1. Lineage (NCBI taxonomy): Eukaryota > Viridiplantae > Streptophyta > Pinopsida > Pinales > Pinaceae > Picea > Picea mariana. The sequence goes on along the minus strand of JASDQU010735742.1, from coordinate 121,969 downwards.
ATAAACCTCGCGGAGTAGACCCTAGATTCACTGTTATCACTTGAGGAGGCGCTGCTACAGGAGAAGATGAAGCAACCCAAGGAAAGACTGAAAACAACCACGGAGTCAGGAAAGCTACAAAAAAGACCCCAATGTTTGATGCTAAGAAAGAAAGATAGATATTCGAGGTGGAAAGAAAATAGTTCAAAGGAGATCAAGGATCTTCATCAAAGAGACAACCAGAAATCAAATAATATGGCATGCCTCAGGCGTTTGATCCGTTTGCATCACCAACAGAAGGGAAAGAGGTAAAAAAACTCATGGAATTCTTGTACACTTGTGTTAAGTTGATTCAAGATAAAGTCATTGCACAAGAATTAAAAGATTTAATCAAGGAATATGAACTAGGAAAAATAGACCTCTTACTAAATAGAGCAGTGCACCAAATTGGAAGAAGGAGAAGGAAAAATAAAGAATTACACTTGAATTCTCAGAAAGGAGAGTATGAGATAGACTATGTGGTCCTCGACTTAGGGTCAGAGGTCAATGTCATGACAAAGAAGACTTGGGCATTGATGGGAAAACCCAAGCTGATATATTCCCCTATCAGGCTTTGCATGGCTAATCAGCAAGCTGTCAACCCATTTGGACGATTAGAGCATGTCCCAGTGGAGTAAGAACCTTTGTAGATTTTGAGGTAATTGAAATTGTTGATGGTAGTTTCCCTTACCCTACATTGTTAGGAATTGATTGGGCCTTCGACAATTCCACTGTGGTTGATCTAAATAAAAGACGCATGACATTTGAGAAAGTTGGCCTTAGGTTCATTTCACCTTTAGACCCAGATGAGGGTCCACGATATACAAAACCTTTCAGAGAATAGGACCACACATTTGAACTGGAAAACATCTACAAATTAACAACCAGACAATAGGATTATATCAACCCTATAGTTGATGGGAATCTGAGCTGTTGAAGTGACAACACATGTTCATCTGACTCAGAAGAAGCACTGGAGAACTGGCAGAACCATATGTATGAAGTATCTATAAGAAGATGTGCTAGGATAACTAGAGAAGTTTGCTGGATAAGCACAATAGTGAGTACTCTACCTACATTTGATGGGTTGAACCCGTTAGAAAAATTCTTATCAGAATTTGAGACAAGTGTACCAACACAACAGAGGCTGTTGGCAATGGATGAGGCCATGAAATCCACACCAACAAGATGGTGGGGCACACATAAAAGAAATATTAAAGAGTGGACAAAATGTTGAACTTTGATGACAGTGCGGTTTTCAGCACAAGTAGGAAGCTGCGAAGCATGGTACACAGGTCGAAGCTGCCCAAAGGACCATGTACGAAGCTACAAAGAGGCCTGGAGTGACATTCCTAGAGAACAATGGGTACACAGATTCATCAATACACTGGATACCACCCCGATTAACTGGTACCTTCAAGTAGAGCTGCGCCTTGTCACTTCAGAATGGGAAGGTATGATCCAGAATTTTATATCCACCTTTTTGTTTGATAGTGAATTTCCTTCTGTAGATCAAGAACTACAGATGGTGAGACAGAAAGTATTTAAGGAGGCATCTGGCCTCCCTTTGGAGAAAGAAAAGGATGAATGGACTGTGCCCCTCCATAAACTGTAGACCTGCTACAACATCAATGCCGATGAAGACAATGATCCAAGGAAGGTGAATATCGTAGAAACAGAAGGTCAGAGAGATGTGGAAGGACCAAGAGTTGAACTTCCATTCATTGGACAACCGATAAAGATAAATAAAGTCAATATTGAAACATAGGAGACACCAAAGCTTACCAATGTCTGAGATTACTAGGACGTTGCTACCATTGACAAAATCACAGAATTATTGCACGAGTATCAGGACTTGTTCCCGACCAAGTTCACTGATATGAACGGAATCAAAGGACCTATGGGAGAAATGAGAATACCTTTGAAACCATATGCAAAGCCAGTCAAGAAAATACCCTACAGATTGAACCCAAAATATAAGGAAAAAGTGAAGATTGAGCTTGACAGAATGTTGGAAGAAGGGATTATTGAACCTGTCGAAGAGTCAGAGTGGATTAGACCCATGGTAGTGCAAGATAAGAAGACATGTGAGATCAGGATTTGTGTAGATCTTAGTAAGATGAGTGATGCTTGTATACATGATCCTTTACCTACACCTTTCACATATGAAGTGATGGATAACGTGGGAGGCCAAGAAGTATATTCTTTTACAGATGGGTTTTCAGGATACCATCAGATCCACATCACCAAGGAGGATCGTCATAAGACTACATTTTCCACAGAGTGGGGATCCTACCAATATACAATAATTCCATTTGGACTGAAGAATGCCCCAACCATGTTTTCCAGGGTGGTGGTCGAAGCGTTCAAAGAATTTTTGCATAATTTTTTAGAAGCATACTTTGATGACTGGACTGTTTTTAGTTTGTTGAAAAATCATATTGAATGTCTAAGGCTAATGCTAGATAAATGCAGGCAGTGTAAAAATGCTTTGAATTTGAAGAAATAAATCTTCTTCTCATCATTTGGAGTATTATTAGGTCATATTGTATGCAAGCAAGGATTGTTGGTGGATCCATCCAAAATTGCAATTATAGTTGATTTACCACCACCTACATCAGTCAAAAAACTGTGCATTGCACTAGGACATACTGGCTATTACAGGAAATTTATCAAAGGATATGCTTAGATTACTGCGCCAATGGAGAAGTTATTAAAGAAAGACTGTCAGTTTTGCTGGACAGATGAATTCCAATAGAGCTTCGACACACTGAAACAAAAGATGGTGACTGCGCCCATTCTAGTCTTTCCAGACTGGAGAAAGGAATTCCATGTGCATGTTGACTCATATTCTATTGCATTAGGAGTAGTACTAGCACAACTTGGAGGAGGGGACATTGACCATCCATTATCATTTTCCAACACAAAATTATCCACAGTTGAAATCAATTACACTACTACAAAGAGAGAGGGATTAGCCATGGTGTATGCATTGTAGAAATTCCGACACTACTTGTTGGGAGGAAACTTTAAAATGTTTATTGATCACTCTGCATTGAAGTACCTAGTCAACAATCCAGTGTTGGGGGGGAGAATCTGTAGACGGTTTCTCCTATTTCAAGAATATGATTTTGAGATCATAGTTAAGCCAAGAAGAATGAATAAGGGTCCAGACCACCTGTCGAGGTTGGAGCATGGCGAAGAACCTACCAGTCTAGAGGATACACTATCGGATGCATAGCTTCTCTCCATTATAAATATTGATGACCACTTCATAGACATAGTCTAGTTCCTGTCAATGGGAATGGATCCAGGCAAGTACATGATTCCTCAGAAGAAACAGCTAGTAGTGCGTGCTGCAGATTTTTCATTGATAGTTGGTCAACTATGTAAAATGGGACCTGATGAGATACTAAGAAGATGTGTGATGGAGATAGAACTCCCTATGATCCTTGAATAATCCCATGAAGGTATTGCAGGAGGACATTATGCAGGAAAAGAAACTGCACAGAAGGTTCTGCGAGCTGGCCTTTGGTGGCCTACGTTACACAGAGATGCTAAAGAATATACCAGAGCATGCGATGTATGCCAGCGGGTTGGAAAACCATGCTGAAGAGATGAGATGCCATTAGCACCACAGATGAACCTACAAGCATTTGAAAAATGAGCCATTAACTTTGTGGGAACTATAAACCCACCAGGAAAGTGCATAGGAGCAAGGTATATTATCACTGCGACAGAATACCTAACTAGATGGGCCAAAGAAATAGCATTCAAGGACTGTAGTGCCACTACAACTATGCATTTTATATTTGATGACATAATAACCAGGTTTGGATGCCCTAAGGTACTTATGAGTGANGGGATTTAAGAGTACCAGCAGTACTCTGGGCTTATAGAACCACTTGCAAGAAATTAACAATGCAGACCCCTTTCAAGTTGGTTTATGGTCTTGAAAATGTTGTCCCAATGGAGTACTTGGTACCAAGCTTAAGAATTGTCACATTTACATACATGGATGATACCGGCGCTATTCACAAAAGGATAGAACAGTTGGTCGAACTAGAAGAAGATAGATTCATTGCAGGTTTCCATCAGCAAATTCAGAAGGAACGAGAAAAGGCCTATCATGACAGACACATCAAGAAGAAGATATTAAGGTGAGGTGATTTAGTACTGGTATATGCCAGTAAGTTTATAAAACACCCTGGGAAGCTCAGAATGCATTGGCTCGGAGCATATGAGATTGCCTATGTTACAGAAGGAGGATTTTCACAGCTGAAGACATTGAAAGGAGACTGGAAGGAAGGCTTGGTGAATGGGAGTCGATTAAAGTTGTACTATGACAACTAGCTGCCTTGAAGCTCTCAGTAGAATCAATAAGACAAGGGTCCAGGTACTAGGTGTAGTTGAAACTAGGTACCAGACATAGAAAAGACAGTCTTCACAAGGATGGAAAGGAGGCATAAAGAATAAAGCAAGGGATGCACTGCACAGTCGAAAGTTGAAGTAAAACAAGAGGATCAGATTTCAAGTGCCTCGGAATGAGTCATAGGTGAGTGTTGGGGGCATGTTGTCCCTTGGTTATGGAAGGAAGTGAAGAATGAGGAAGAAAAAGTAAAAAGCAAGCTTCACGGGAGACACATCGATTGTCACTGGGTCGAAGTGAGAAAAAGAACAAAAAAGATGGAGCGAAGTGCGGAGAAGAAAGCCGTTGGATGAGGAGATTGAGGATGACAGATCAACGAGGAAGATGGACCGAGGATGACTCAAGAAGTGGAAAAATCCGACATTAGATTCCTTGGAGCACCACGAGATGAAGAAGGAAAGACAGGATGGTGAAGCTCAGAAAAAATGGGTCAAGTTGACCTAGGGTTGTAGACACCTAGGGTTTTGGTAGTTAGGGTTTTGACACCTAGGTTTCGACCTAAGGCTATCGGTGAGGGATTGTAATGTATAAATAGAGGTTGAGAGGACCTAGGTCAGGTCGGTACTATTTTTAAGCCTTGTTATTGGTTGATTTTTCATTGAGAGAATGTTGTACTGTGAGTAAGAGAAGTGTTGAGAGTGAGAGCCTTCTGGTATTGTAAGATCTTTAGCTGGGTGCGAAGATCAAGTCCTGCAGTTGGGTGCGTAGGAAGGGGAGAAGGAGAGAGAGAATAGAAAGGATCTATTGGCCAAGAGCGCAGATCAGAACTGTAAGCTCTATCTTAATATATCATAAGCACAGTTCTAGGGACGTAGCCCTAGAGAGAGGGTGAACCACATACATCTGTGGTTGTGTGTGTGATTGATGCTTTGAGCTTTGTTGTTGTTATATTGTTATCTTCATTATTGTATTAGATCAAATCTATAGTTGTGAAGGATAGATCTAGATAGTTGAATGGTAGATGCATGTTATGTTGTTGTTGTCATAAGAACCACTTGATATTCCCCTCATTGTAGACATCTCTTTCATGCAACCCCCTTATAGTTTCTTCGGGTGAGACTGCATCTGCTTCGCAGGTGCTGCCGAAAGGGCCAGTAGCTAGGGCTTGTTGGTGCGCTCTTGGAGATGAGCCCTGGGTTTGCCCCTGTGCCAACAATTATTTATGGGTGTGCGGGCAATGCGATCTTCTCCTTTATGGATGGATTCTCTAGCCATAATCATATCCAAATTAAACCCAAAGATCGACATAAAACATCATTTATTTGTCCTTGGGGAATGTTTTAACACTGAAAAATTCCTTTCAATCTAAAAAATGCTAGGGAAGCATTCCAATGGGCCATGAATTTTTCCTTCCACGACATGAAACACATTGTTTAGACATATTTGGATGATCTTTCTGCTCATTCTCATTGTAGAGTCAGTCATCTAGCTCACCTCCAACGTGTTTTTCAAATATTTCATTATTATTGCATCTAGATGAATCCACATAAATAAAAAAAAATTGTTGCTTCAGGGTATCTCCTTGGATTTATCGTGTCAAACAAAGGGATCACTATGGACCCTTTAAAGGTTGAGGAAATAATTCAACTGCCTCCCCCATGTACTATTCATCAAATTTAGAGACTCCAAGGAAAAGGGAACTTCATTCATCATTTCATCGCTAACTACGCTAAGATCACTAATGATTTCATGCATTTGTTGAAGAAAGGGATCCCAGTTGAATGGGATACTTATGCAGAAATACCTTTTGATGCGTTTAAAAAGGATTTAATGTCTTCGCCCCTACTTCATCCACCCAATTTTACTCATGAATTATTGTTGTACCTAGTGGCACCTTAATCGACCGTAGCTATGGTTTTCATATAGGAAGATGATTCATTTTCCAAGAATGTATTTTATTACCTGAGTTGTGGTTTGGTTGATGTTGAGTTGTGATATTTGCACATTGAGAAGTTGGCTTTGGCAGTTGTCCATGTTGTCCAAAGAATCAGACATTACATTCTCCTTCGTAAAACTACTATTATTGCAGATGTTAATCATTTATATTATGCCATATCCCATCATATCATTGACAGAAAATTCAACATATGGTTCATGATTTTGCAATAATTTGACTTAGACTTCGCGTCTGCAAAGTCCAAAAATTCATTTGTTTTTGCGGAATTGATGTCAGAGTTTCCTAGGGAAGATAAAGAGGAAATTTTTGAGGACTCATTCTTGGATGAATCCATCTTCCTGATATATTTTTTTGACCCTTAGTATGGATAAATTCTTATATATGTCCATACTTTTAAGTTTTCCCTGCATTTTCTGAGAGATCATTGATGATGCATTCGCCACCAGGTGAAAACTATCTCATCATGAGTGATACCTTGTATTGTCATGGTATAGACTCAATTTTCCATCATTGTGTGACTCAGGAAGAAGTGGAGTTCATTTTAAATGACCTTTAGAACTGAGCATGTGGAGGTCATCTCTCTAGGTTGGTGAAAACCAAAAAAATCTTGCGTGTCAAATGTTTTTGGCCGACAATATTCAAAGATTATATCGAGGAGGTCAAAAAATGTCATCAATGTCAAGATTTTACTCATAAGATGCATATGCATCCTGATCCACTTTTTCCAGTCATCATTGTCAGCCCTTTACTAAGTAGGGTGTTTATTTTATGACATTCCACCCAACTTAATCTAGGGGGAATTGTTACATCATCCTGGTCATCGATTACTTCATGAAGTGGGTGGAGACCATGCCTACTTTTTCAAGTGATGGTGAGGATACTATGCTTTTTATATCCAATCAGATCATTACTTGGTTCAGTGTTCCGAAATATATTTTCACTGACCACGGTAGTCACTTCCAGAACAAAATGATGTCAGAGCTTGCATCAAAATTGGGTTTTAGGTAGGAGAACTTGTCGTCATATTACCCGAATAAGAATGGGAAAGTTGAGGCTATCAATAAGTCTCTCAAAACCATTCTCCAACATATCATTAATGTGAGTAAGTCCAACTGGCACATCATTATCTATCTATATTTATGGGCATATTGAATTGTAGTTAATATTGCTACTATTTTTTCGTTGTTACAACTCATTCATGGATTGGAGGTGGTCTTACTGATTGAATGTGAAATACCTTCACTTAATATCTTCATAGAGATTCTACCCGAGTCTTATGATTTCGAAGAACACCTTGTTCATTTGGAGCATATTAACGAGCAACGTCTTGATGCCTCCACCTCTAATGAGGTGCATAATAAACAAGTTAAGAGTCATTATAAAAAGTCCATGCACCTAAGGATCTTCTTTGAAGGTGACCTTGCATTGGTATATGATGAGAACAAAGCTACCGTGGGGGTAGGAAAGTTCAATTTGAAGTGGTATGGCCCATACATTGTGACACGTGCCCTGTGGAAAGGAGCCTATGAGTTGGAGGATTTTGAAGGTAATGCACTTTCGGAGCCCATAAATGGGATCTATCGTAAGAATTATTATGCTTAAGCATTTACACCTAGGAGTTCCTCTTGTAATTATTGTACATTGTTGTATTTAGTGGTAATGTAGATTTCTTTTGTGTTAGTGGTGCTTATGGTTCTTCCACTTCGTTGGAAGATGTCACAGGATTCTTAAGTGTTTGTAGGGTTCGTCGATGGTGCTAACCATCACACTTGGAACCTTTCTTTCACCGCTTGGGTGATTTATTCACCCACGAGCCAATTGATCACTTCTGGAGGTTCTTTTCTCGGTCCATATACTAATAATGTGGTTGAATCCAACATTGTTGTTGAACTACTTTGTGACGCCATTACGCATGGAATTCAATATTTATAAGTTCATTTGGATTCTTAGTTGGTAGTGTCTCAACTAAACAATGAATTTCATATTCACTACCCTATGTTATGCCATCATTTCCTTCAGGTACGTTTTTTGGATGCATTATGTGATGCATTACTTATTTTCATTTTGATTTAATTACTTATGTTCAGGTTCCAATAAGTTGCAATTCATTATGTGATGCATTTTCTAACTACATCTTATATTGGCACTTATATCATTCACACTAGCCAGAAGTACAAAAAAACATACATG
>JASDQU010735742.1:93536-113307 GCA_032191745.1 Picea mariana | reverse complement strand
TATATATATATATATATATATATATATATGATCATCAATGTTCATTAAGTACAAAATGAGGATCATTTTATAAAATAGAATTTTAGCCTCGATTGTCCATATCTAAGGACCGATAATACAAAAATATGCAATGATATAATCATCATGGTCCTAGGGGCCTGTTGGCCCTGGGATCTGGAAGTAAGCGAAAAGATGAAATATGAACTGCATGGATGACACAGTGACTGATACTGGGTTGAAGTGAGCAAAAGAGAAGAAAAAACGGAGTGAAGTAATAGAAAGAAAGCCGTTGGACGAGGAGATCGAGGAATACAAATCAGAAAGGAGGACAGATCATGGAAAAATCAACAAGCGGAAAAAGCCACTGGTAGATGCTTTGGAGAACCTTGCAGAAAGGAAGGAAAGACAGATTGGGGAAGCTTTGAAAACACGGGTCAAGTTGACCTAAGGTTTTAGATACCTAGGGTTTTGGTATCTAGGGTTTTAGATGCCTAGGCTTCAGCCTAAGGCTGTCGGGGAGCTATTCTAATGTATCAATAAAGGTCAAGAGGACCTAATATGGGTTCGATTGTGTGATGATGAGTGATTGTTGTTATTTCTGAGAGGAAAGTATTGTTTGGAGAGAAAATTATGTGTTGTAAGATCTTCAGCTGGGTGCACGGGGAAGGGAGGAAGAGAGAAGAGAGAAAGAGAGAAGATCTGCTAGCTAAGAGTGCAGATATGACTGTATGCTTTCACCTAATATATTATAAAGCACAGTTTTGTGGATGTAGAACTAGGGAGAGGGTGAACCATGTACATCTTGTTGTTGTGTGTCATTGATGTTGTGTTCTTTTTCTCTATGATATATTGTTATTTTATTAGTATGTTATATATGATCCATAACTCTGTGAAGTAGGTTTATGTTGGGAAGAATAGTCTGATCTCCTTGTGTGATTGCCTTGATTCCACTTGCATTTCCTCTGGTTGTAGACACTTGTGTCCTGCAACCCCCTATTGTTACTTCAGGTGAGACTGCATCTGCTTTGTAGGTGTTTCCGAAAGGGCCAGTAGTTGAGGATTGTTGGTGCACTATCAGAGGTGAACCCTGGGTATGCCCCTGTGCCAATATCTCCAGCTAGATTTCGGAGCCCATAAATGGGCTCTATCGTAAGAATTATTATGCTTAAGCATTCACACCTAGGAGTTCCTCTTCTAGTTATTGTACATTGTTGTATTTAATGGTAGTGTAGATCTCTTTTGTGTTAGTGGTGCTTATGGTTCTTCCACTTGGTTGGAAGATGTCATAGGATTCTTAAGTGTTTGTAGGGTTCGTTGATGGCGCTAACCATCACAATTGGAACCTTGATTTCGCCGCTTGGGTGATTTATTCTCCCACGAGCTAATTGATCACTTCTAGAGGTTGTTTTCTCGGTCCATATACTAATAATGTAGTTGAATCCAACATTGTTGTTGAACTACTTTGTGACGCTATTGTGCATGGCATTCAATCTTTATAAGTTCATTTGGATGCTCAGTTGGTAGTGTCTCAACTAAACGACAAATTTTGTATTCACGACCCTATGTTATTCCATCATTTCCTTCAGGTACGTTTGCTAGATGCATTATGTGATGCATTACTTATTTTCATTTTGATTTAATTACTTATGTTCAGGTTCCAAGAAATTGCAATTCATTATGTGATGCATTTGCTAACTACATATTATATTGGCACTTATATCCTTCACACTAGCCAGAAGTACAAAAAAAAAATACATGTATATAATAAAATCATAGGCACATTATCATTAATAAAAAAAGGGTCATCTATATATATACATATATGATCATCAGTGTTCATTAAGTACAAATTGAGGATCATTTTATAAAATAGGATTTTAGCCTCGATTGTCCATCTCTAAGGACTGATAATACAAAAATATGCAATGATATCATCATCATGGTCCTAGGGGCTTGTTGGCCCTAGGTTCTGGAAGTAAGCAAAGATTAACGAAGAAAAGACGAAATACGAACTGCGTGGATGACACAGTGATTGATACTGGGTCGAAGTGAGAAAAAGAGAAAAAAAGACTGAGCAAAGTAAGATAAAGCAAGTCGTTGGAGGAGGAGATCGAGGAAGACAAATTAGCAAGGAAGAAAGATCATGGACAACTCAGAAAGTAGAAAAATCCACCGTTATATAATTTGGAGCACCTTGCAGGAAGGAAGGAAAGACAAGCTAGCGAAGCCCTGAAAACACAGGTCAATTTGACCTAGGGTTTTAGATACCTAGGGTTTTTGTATCTAGGGTTTTAGACACCTATGCTTCGGCCTAAGGCTGTCGGTGAGATATTGTAATGTATAAATAAAGGTCAAGAGGACCTGATATGGGTTTGAGTGTGTGATGATGAGTGATTTTTTTTATTTCTGAGAGAAAAGTATTGTGTGGAGACAAAAGTCTTTGTTGTAAGATCTTCAGCTGGGTGTGAAGATCAACCATGCAGCTGGGTGCGTAGGGAAGGCAGGAAGAGACAAGAGAGAAAGAGAGAATATATGCTAGCTAAGAGTGAAGATAGGACCGTATGCTTTCACCTAATATATTATAAAGTGCAGTTATGTGGATGTAGCCCTAGGGAGAGGGTGAACCACGTACATCTTGTTGTTGTGTGTGATTGATGTTGTGTTCTTTTTCTCTATGATATATTGTTATTGCATTAGTATGTTATATATGATCCATAACTGTGCGAAGTAGGTTTATGTTGGGAAAAATAGTGTGATCTCCTTGTGTGATTTCCTTGATTCCACTTGCATTTCCTCTAGTTGTAGATGTTTGTGTCCTGCAACCCCCTATTTCTACTTCAAGTGAGATTGCATCTGATTTGCAGGTGTTTCTAAAAGGGGCAGTAGTTAGGGCTTGTTGGTGCGCTATTAGAGTTGAACCCTAGGTCTGCCCCTATGCACAATTTTTAGAACAAGTCGAAGGATGTGAAGTTAGGTACACAGGTCAAAGATGCCCAAAATAACATGTACGAAGTTGTGAGGAGGCTTGGAGATGCATTCCTCAAGACTTGTGGGTGCATAAATTCATCAATACTCTAGACACAATGCCTATCAACTGGTACCTTGAAGCAGAACTGTGCCTCACCACTGTAGATTGGAAAGATATGACACGAAAATTCATAGCTACATTCTTGTTTGAAATTCAGTACCCTATGGTAGATCAAGCTTTACAGGTTGTAATACAAAAAGTATTTGAGGAAGACCCTAGCCTCCATGTGGAGCAAGAAGAAGATGAATGGATTGTACCTCTTCATAAATTCCAAGGATGTTACAATATCAATGTCGATGAAGACGATGATCCTAGGAAGGTGAACATCACATAAACAGAAGGACAGAGAAACATAGAAGGACCAGGAGTCGAACTACCTTTTATTGAAAAACCAATAAAAATCGAAAAATTTAATATTGGAATAGAGCAAGCACCTAAGATTGCTAATGTTGGAGATTACTGGGATGATGCTACTATTGATAAGATACCAAAGTTAGTGCACGAATATTAAGACTTGTTTCCAACCAAGTTCACTGATATGAAGGGAATTAAAGGGCCCATGAGAGAGATGAAGATCCCCTTGAAACTAGATGCAAGGACAGTTAAACAAAGACCTTATAGATTGAACCCTAAATATAAGGAGAAAGTGAAGATTGAACTAGACAAAATGTTGGAATTAGGAATCATAAAACCTATTGAACAGTCAAAATGGATTAGCCCTATGGTGGTACAGGATAAGAAGACTGGAGAAATTAGGATCTATGTAAATCTCAGGAAGATGAATGATGCCTATTTACATGACCCATTCCCTACACCATTTACTGACGAAGTATTAGATAATGTAGGAGGACACGAGGTATATTATTTTACAGACGGCTTTTCAGGATACCATCAGATCAAGATTGCCAAAGAAGATTGCCATAAGAGCACATTTTCCAAAGAATGGGGATCCTACCAGTATACAATGATTCTTTTTGGATTGAAGAATGCACCAACCATCTTGTCTAGGGTGGTGGTCGAAGAATTCAAGGAGTTTTTACATAAATTTTTGGAAGCATACTTTGATGATTGGACCATTTTTAGCTTATTCCAAAATCATATTGAATGTTAAAGACTAATGTTGGATAAGTGAAGGCAATGTTAGATTTCCCTAAACCTGAAGAAGTGCATATTATTTTCACCCTTTGGAGTGATGCTAGGCCATATTATGTGTAAGCAAGGATTGCTGGTAGATCCATCTAAGATTTCCATTATAGTTGATTTACCCCCTCCTACTTAAGTCAAATAGTTGCACACTGCGTTGGGACATACTGGATACTACAGGAAGTTTGTTAAATCATATGTACAGTTCACAGCACCTATGGAGAAGCATTTGAAGAAAGACTGTTAGTTTCAATGGACAGAAGAATGCCAACAAAGCTTCAACACACTGAAATAGAAAATGGTTGTTGTGCCTATTCTAGTTTTCCCAGATTGGAGCAAGGAATTTCATGTGCATGTTGATGCACCTTCTATTGCATTAGGAGCAGTGTTAACACAACCAGGAGCAGGAGATATTGACCACCCATTAGCCTTTTCTACTAGGAAGCTATCAACAACTGAGATAAATTACATCACCACTGAGAGAGAAGGTTTAGCCATGGTGTATGCACTACAGAAGTTTCATCACTACTTGTTAGGAGGACACTTTAAAATGTTCACTGATATATCTGCAGTAAAATACCTAGTCAACAAGCCAGTGTTGGGGGGAAGAATATGAAGATGGCTTCTTCTCTTTCAGTAATATGATTTTGAGATGGTTGTTAAGCAAGGGAAAATGAACAAGGGACTTGACCACTTGTCGAGGTTGGAACATGGAGAGGAGCCTACTAGCTTGGAGGATACATTGTCGGATGCATAGTTGTTGGCCATTAGAAAGGTTGATGATCACTTCGTTGAGATAGTCCAGTTCTTTTCAACAGGAAAGGAACCTAATGAATATACAATCACCTAGAAGAAACATATGGTAGTGCGCACTGCATATTTTTCACTTATAGTTGGACAACTATATAAGATGAGACTTGATGAGATCCCAAGGAGTTGTGTCATGGAAATAGAAAGACCACTTATTTTAGCAGAAGCTCAAGAAGACATCACAGGAGGACACTATGTAGCAAAAGCAACAACACAGAAGGTTCTTTGAGCTGGCCTCTGGTGGCCTACGTTACACAGAGATGCTAAAGACTACTACAGAGGCTGCGATGTATGCCAAAGAGTCAAGAAACCATCCAGAAGAGATGACATGCCATTAACGCTCCATCTAACCTTACAATCATTTGAGAAATGGGCCATTGACTTCATGGGACCTATAAACCCACCAGGGAATCACACAGGAGCCAGATACATCATCACTGTGATAGAGTATTTGACCAGATGGGAAGAATCAAGAGTAGTTAAGGAATGTAGTGAAACTATAGCTACACGTTTCATATTTGATGATATCATAACCAGGTTTGGATGCCCAAAGATCCTCATGAGTGATCAAGGTACACATTTTATTAATAAGAGTATTGAAGCCTTGACTCAGGAATTTGAAGTTCACCATCAGAAGAGCACTCCTTACCACCCACAAGCAAACGAGATGGTCGAATATTTCAACAAGATATTAGACAATGCTGATGAAGATTTGCAGGAACAGGGACAACTAGGATTTGAGAGTACCAACAGTATTATGGGCCTATAGAACCACTTGTAAGAAGCTGACAATGCAGACCCCTGTCAAGGGGATTTATGGTCTAGAAGCAATTGTCCTGATGGAATACTTGGTCCCTAGCTTAAGAATAACATCCTTTACATATATGGATGACACTGGAGTTGTCCAAGAGAGGCTTGCACAGTTGGTCGAACTAGAGGAAGACCGATTTATTGCAGGATTCCATCAACAAGTTCAGAAGTAACTATAAAAGCCCTACCATGACAGTCATATCAAGAAGAAATCATTTAAGCAAGGAGATATAGTATTGGTATACGATAGCAAGTTCATGAAGAATATAGGGAAGTTCAGAACACATTGGATGGGGCCGTATGAGGTTTCTTATGTCACGAAAGGAGGAGCTGTGCAGTTGAAGACTTTGAATGGAGAATGGAAGGAAGGATTGGTGAATAGGATCCAATTGAAATTGTACTATGAAAACCAACTGCCTCGCATCTCTCAGTAAAAATAGAAGGAGAAGGGGATAGGTACCAGGTGCAGTTGAAACTAGGTACCAAACACAGAAAAGACAGCCTGCACACAGTGGGGAGGAACAGAGCAGAAAGTACAGACTGCATTGTTCAGTCTGCAGCTGAAGAAAAGAAGAAGGTTCATATCATAGTGCCTCGGGACAAGTCAGAAGTGAGTGTTGGGGGCCTATTGGCCCTAGGTTCTGGAAGTAAGAAAATATTAAGGAAGAAATGATGAAATACAAACTTTGTATATGACATAGTGACTGATACTAGGTCAAAGTGAGCAAAAGAGAAGAAAAGATGGAGCGAAGTAAGAGAAAGAAATCCGTTGGATGAGGATATCAAGGAAGACAAATCATTAAGGAAGATGGATCATGGAAAACTTAGCAAGCGGAAAAAGACATTGGTAGATGCTTTGGAGAACCTCGTAGGAAGGAAGGAAAGACAGGTTGGTGAAGTCTTCAAAACACGGGTCAAGTTGACCCAGGGTTTTAGATACCTAGGGTTTTGGTATCTAGGGTTTTAGACACCTAGGCTTCGGCCTAAGGCTGCCGATGAGCTATTGTAATGTATAAATAAAGTTCAAGAGGACCGGATATGGGTTCGAGTGTGTGATGATGAGTGATTGTTTTTATTTCTGAGAGAAAAGTATTGTGTGGAGAGAAAATTCGGTGTTGTAAGATCTTCAACTAGGTGCAAAGATCAACCCTGCAGCTGGGTGTGTAGGGAAGGGAGGAAGAGAGAAGAGAGAAAGAGAGAAGATATTCTAGCTAAGAGTGCATATAGGACTGTATGATTTAACCTAATATATTATAAAGCACAGTTTTGTGGACGTAGCCCTAGGGAGAGGGTGAACCACTTCAGTTGGGTGCGAAGATCAACCCTGTAGCTGGGTGTGAAATGAAGGGAGGAAGAGAGAAGAGAGAAAGAGAGAAGATATTCTAGATAAGAGTGAAGATATGACTGTATGATTTCACCTAATATATTATAAAGCACAGTGTTGTGGATGTATCCCTAGGGAGAGGGTGAACCACATACATCTTGTTGTTGTGTGTGATTGATGTTATGTTCTTTTGGTATATGATGTATTGTTATTGCATTAGTATGCTAGATCTGATATATAACTATGCGAAGTAGGTTTATGTTGGGAAGAATAGTCTGATCTCCTTGTGTGATTGCCTCGATTACACTTGCATTTCCTCTAGTTGTAGAAACTTGTGTCTTGTAACCCACTATTGCTACTTCAGGTGAGACTACATCTACTTTGGAGGTGTTTCTGAAAGGGTCAGTAGTTAGGGATTGTTGGTGTGCTATCAGAGCTGAACTCTAGGTCTACCCCTATGCCAATAAATGGTTCCATTGTCGGGACCGTGATATTCTTGAAGGAATGTCAAGGTGGTTTCCATCAAATACAAAGATTCATAAGTGGATAGAAGAACAAGAAAAAGAGTTCACAGAAGCTCAGAATAAGAACCCTAATATTAACACAAAAGACTGGTTGGGAAGGTATATCTTTACTGATATACACGAGATTTTCTTTGGAGGAATTCATAAGGAACTATACGAGTGGTTGGCTAGATTAGCAGAAACCTAGTTTGAGATCAAATGTAGACCACATGTGGTTTGGACGTCGGTGTTGATCAAGAAGGTCAAAAGAGGTTATAACGTCATGTCAAGAGCAGTAGATCATTGGTTTGATAGTACCTATTGGAACAGGGGCAGACCCAGGGTTCACTCCAAGAGCGCACCAACAAGCCCTAGCTACTGGCCCTTTCAGCAACACCTGCAAAGCAAATATAGTCTCACCCGAAGCAGCTAAGAGGGGGGTTGCAGGACAAACATGTATAAAACCAGAGGAATATCAAGTGGAACTAATACAACAATAATGCAGCCTTCATATATCTCTTATCATCTACATCTACTCTGCACAGCTATAGATCTAATCTAACACAATGATGCAAATAACAGTATAATAATGACAAATATCCATGCATCAATCACACATACAACACAAAACATACATGGTTCACCCTCTCTCTAGGGCTACGTCCACATAACTGTGCTTATGATATATTAAATTAAATATTATAGTTATGATCTATGCTCTTAGTCGATAGATCTTCTCTCTTTTCTTCTCTCTATCTCCCACCTTCCTGTGCACCCAGCTGCAAGACTTGATCTTCGCACCCAGCTGAAGATCTTACAATACCAAAAGGCTCTCACTCTCAACACTCCTCTCTCTCATAGTACAATAATCTCTCAAACAACAATCAATATATATACCCAACACTAGTACCGACCCAACCTAGGTCCTCTCAACCTCTATTTATACATTATAATCCCTCACCAACAGCCTTAGGTCGAAACCTAGGTGTCAAAACCCTAATTGCCCAAAACTCTAGGTGTCTAAAACCCTAGGTCAACTTGAACCACCTTTTCAGGGCTTTGCCAGCCTATCTTTCCTCCCTTCTCGCACGGCGCTCCAAAGCATCCAATGGTGGCTTTCTCTGCTTGTTGAGTTGTCTACAATTATTTTCTCTTGTTGATCTATCATCCTTGATATCCTCATTCATCGGCTTGATTTTTCATACTTCACTCCATCTTTTCTGCTCTTTTTCTTACTTCGACCCAGTGATAGTCACTGTGTCTCCCGCACAATTCACGTTTGACCTTTTCTTCCTTTATCTTCGCTTTCTTCCATAACCAAGGGCCAACAGGCCCCCAACACTTACCTATGACTCGTCTCGAGTCACTTCAGTTCTGATCCTTCCCTGTCACTTCAAGTTTGGACTGCAGAGTGCAGCATTTGCTTTCTGCTCCTTGTCTTCTTTCCATCCTTGTGCAGACTATCTTTTCTATGTCTGGTACCCAATTTCAACTACACCCGATACCTAGACCCTTTTCTCCTTTTATTTTACTATGAGATGCGAGGCAGCTGGCTGTCATAGTGCAACTTTATCCGATTCCCATTTACTAATCCCTCGTTCCATTCTCCTTTCAATGTCTTCAGTTGTACAACTCCTCCTTCTGTAACATAGGTGATCTCATATGGTCCAAGCCAATGCATTCTAAACTTCCCTGGATGTCTTATAAATTTACTGTCATACACTAGTACTAAATCACCTTGCTTAGATTCCTTCTTCTTGATGTGTCTGTCATGATAGGCCTTCTCTCTTTCCTTCTATACCTGCTGATGGAATCCTGCCATAAATCTGTCTTCTTCTAGTTCAACCAGATGGGCAAGCCTCTCATGAACAACACCAATGTCATCTATGTCTGTAAATGCAACAATTCTTTAGCTTGGTACCAAGTACTTCATCGGGACAATAGCTTCAAGACCATAAACCAACTTGAAAGGGGTATGCATTGTTAATTTCTTACAAGTGGTTCTATAAGCCCATAGTACTGCTGGTGCTCTTAAATCCCAATCATCCCTATTCACATTGTAAATCTTTGTCAATGTTGTCTCCAATATTTTGTTAAATGCTTCAACCATTTATTTTTCTTGTGGATGGTAAGGTGTACTCTTCTCATGATGGATTGCAAATTCTTTAGTCAGGGCCTCAATTGTCTTGTTGATGAAATGAGTACCTTGATCGCTCATCAGGGTCTTAGGGCATCCAAACCTGGTTATTATGTCATCAAATATAAAATGTACGGTTGTAGTTGCACTATAGTCCTTGACTACTCTTGCTTCGGCCCATCTAGTCAGGTATTCTGTTGCAGTGATAATATACCTTGCTCCTATGCGCTTTCCTGGTGGGTTTATAGGTCCCACAAAGTCAATGGCCCATTTTTCAAATGCTTGTAGGGTCATCTGCGGTGCTAGTGGAATTTTGTTTCTTTTGGATGGTTTTCCAACTCTCTGGCATACATCACAGGCTCTGGTATACTCTTTAGCATCTTTGTGTAAAGTAGGCCACCAAAGGACAGCTCGCAGAACCTTCTACGCAGTTGCTTTGCCTGCGTAATGTCCTTCTGCGATGCCTTCATGAGATTCTGAGAGGATCAGTGGGCTCTCTGCCTCCATCAAACATATTCTTAGTATCTCATTGGGTCCCATATTATATAGTTGACCAACTATTAGTGAAAATTATGCAGTGCTAACCACTAAATGTTTCTTTTGGGAAATTGTATACTCACTTGGAGCCATTCCTGTTGAAAGGAATTGGACTATGTCTGTGAAGTGGTCATCCATCTTCCTGATGGAAAGTAGCAGTGCATCCGGTAGTGTATCCTCCAGACTGGTGGGTTCTTCACCATGTTCCAACCTCGATAGGTGGTCAGGTCCCTTGTTCATTCTTCCTGGCTTAAATATGATCTCAAAATCATATTCATGAAACAAGAGAAGCCATCTGCATATTTGCCCCCCCAACACTAGCTTGTTGACTAGATACTTCAGCGTAGAGTAATCGGTGAACATTTTAAAGTGTACTCCTAGTAAGTAATGGCGGAATTTTTGCAGCGTGTACACCATGGCTAATCCTTCTCTCTCTGTAGTAGTGTAATTGATTTCAGCTGTAGATAGCTTTCTTCTGGAAAATTCTGATGGATGATCAATGTCCCCTTCTCCAGGTTTTGCTAGTACTACTCCTAATGCAATGGAAGACACATCAACATGCACATGAAATTCCTTGCTCCAATCTAGAAAGACCAGAATAGGAACAATCACCATCTTTTGTTTCAGTGTATCGAAGCTCTGGTGGCATTCTTCTGTCCAACCAAACTCACAGTCTTTCTTTAATAAATTCTCCATTGGCATAGTAATATGAGCATATCCTTTAATAAATTTCCTATAATAGCTAGTATGTCCTAGCGCAGTGCGCATTTGTTTGACTGAGATAGGAGGTGGAAAATCAACTATAATTGCAATTTTGGATGGGTCCATCAACAATCCTTGCTTGCATACAATATGACCTAATAATACTCCAAATGGTGAGAAGAATATGCACTTCTTCAAATTCAAATCAATTTGACATTTCCTACATTTATCCAACATTAGACTTAGACATTCAACATGATTTTTCAACAGACTAAAAACAGTCCAGTCATCAAAATAGGCTTCTAAAAACTTATGCAAAAATTCTTTGAATGCTTCGACCACCACCCTAGAAAATATGGTTGGGGAATTATTCAGTCCAAATGGAATCATTGTGTATTGGTAGGATCCCGATTTTGTGGAAAATGTGGTCTTGTGGCAGTCCTCCTTGACAATCTAGATCTGATGGTATCCTGAAAACCCATCTGTAAAAGAATATACCTCTTGGCCTCCCACATTGTTTAATACTTCATCTGTGAATGGTGTAGGGAAGGGGTAGTGCAAATAGGCATCGTTCAACTTTCTGAGGTTCACACATATTCTGATCTCTCCTATATTCTTGTCTTGTACTACCATAGGGCTGATCCACTCAGACTCTTTGAAGATTCAATAATCCCTGGTTCCATCATTCTGTCGAGTTCAATCTTCATTTTTTCCTTATATTTTAGGTTCAATCTGTAGGGTCTTTGCTTGACTGGCTTCACACCTGGTTTCAAAGGTATTCTCATTTCTCCCATAGGTCCTTTGATACCCTTCATATCAGTGACCTTGGTCAGAAATAATTCCTGATACTCGTGCAGTAATTCTGTAATTTTGTTGATGGTAGAAGCATCCCAGTAATCTCCGACATTGGTAAGCTTCGGTGTCTCCTCTCTCCCAATATTAATTTTCTTTATATTGATCGGTTGTCCAATGAATGGTAGTTCAACTCCTAGTCCTTCCACATCCCTGTGGCCTTCTATCTCAGCAATGTTTACCTTCCTCGGATCATCATCTTTGTCGACATTAATGTTGTAACATCCTTGTAATTTCTGGAATGGTGTAGTCCATTCGTCCTCTTCTTGCTCCAAAGGGAGGCTAGATGACTCTTTAAATAATTTATGCCTCACAATATTTAATTCTTGATCTACTGAGGTGAATTCACTTTCAAACAAAAAGGTGGTTACAAAATTCTGAAGCATACCTTCCCAGTCTGCAGTGATAAGGTGTAGCTCTGCTTGAAGGTACCAGTTAATAGGGGTCGTGTCCAGTATGTTAATGAATGTGTGTACCCATTTTTCTTGAGGAATTTTTACTCTAGGCCTCTTCGCAGCTTCATACATGGTCCTTTGGGAAGCTTCGACCTGTGTACCTCACTTCACAGCTTCCTACTTGTGCTGAAAACTGCGTTGTCATCAAGTTTCGGCATTGTGTTAAGTCCATGATATTTCTTTTATGTGTCCCCCACCATCTTGTTGGTGTAGCTTTCAGAGCCTCGTCCATAGCCAACAACCTCTGTTGTGCTCGTACAATTGTTTCAAAGTCCATTAAGAAGGATTCTAAAGGATTCATACCATAAAAGGTAGGTAGGTTACTTGTTGTTGTACCAATCCAGTGAACTTCTCTGGTCAGTTGGGAACATCTCCTTGTGCATACTTCATACATATGGTTTTTTTAATTCTCCAGTGCTTCTTATGAATCTGATGAACACGCACTGTCACTTCGCCATCTTAGATTCCCATCGGCAGTAGGGTTAATGTAATCCTGTTGTCTGACTGTTAATTTATAGATGTTTTCCAGCTCATATGCGTAGTCTTCTTCTCTGATGGGCTCTGTATACCACGGAAATTCATATGGATCTAACGGTGCAATGACCCTAAGGCCATCTCCTTCAAATGTCATGCATATTTTCTTTAAATGGACCACAATAGAATTGTTGAAGGCCCAATCAATTCCTAGTAATGCAGGGTAAGGGAAGCTATCATCAACAATTTCAATTACCTCAAAGTCTGCAAAGGTTCTAAATCCATTGATGTCCACGGGGACATGCTCCAATCATCCAAATGGGCTGACAACTTGCTGATTAGCCATGCGAATCCTGATAGGGGAATACATTAGCTTGGGTTTTCCCATCAGTGCCCAAGTTTGCTTCGTCATGACGTTGACCTCTGACCCTAAGTTGAGGACCACATAGTCTATATCATACTCTCCTATTGGAGCATTCAAATGTAATTCTT
This sequence comes from Picea mariana, assembly GCA_032191745.1. Taxonomy (NCBI): domain Eukaryota; kingdom Viridiplantae; phylum Streptophyta; class Pinopsida; order Pinales; family Pinaceae; genus Picea; species Picea mariana. Next base: position 100,040 of record JASDQU010735742.1, on the reverse strand, counting down.
TGTTTGTTCTTCTCTTCTTAGCAATCTGGTGTACTGCCCTATTTAGCAAGGGGTCTACCTTTCCTAGCTCATACTACCTGATTAGATTCTGTAACTCTTGTATAGCTTTCTCATCCTAAATTAATTTAAGACAAATGTTCAAAAAGTCGATGAACGTACTTACCTCTTTTCCTTCTTCATGCGCAACCGATTGATCAAATGCCTGAGGCATTCCATACTCTTTTACTTCTGGTTTCTCTCTAGATGAGGATCCTTGGTTCCTCTTGAACTCTTTTCTTTCTTCCTCAAAGATTCATCTCTCTTTCTTTACATCAAAATCCTGAGTCTTTTCCTCATATTTCCTAATACCTGACTCTTCTGCGATCTTGCTTTGGGTTGTTCTATCCTCTCCTGTAGCAGCACCTCCTTGGGTAACGACAACGACTCTAGGTTCAATTCCGCGAGGTTCAACATATATCAGTTGTACTTGTCGGTTCTGTTGGGGTCCTCGTCTTTCTTGAATCTTAGTCAGTAGCACAGGGAATTCTTCTATGATGTGCTCAAAAGAGTTACAATAACTGCAGGTTGTGCAAGGGTTCTGACAATCCCTTGCTAAGTGTCCCGGCTACACGCAGTTATAACAGATTATTTGTCCTTGGCCTCGGCCCATACCTCCTCCTCTTCCTCATCTTCTGTATCCACCGTGAGGAGTGAATTTTCCTCTCCCTGGAGAGTTTTACTGTGGAGTATTTCCTTCTTGCTATACTTCACCCTGAATCTTGTATATGTCTCTCGACCTCTCATGCATGAGATAGTAAGCTCTATAATCTTGATCATCGTGCCCTACTGATTTACAAAATGTGAAGTACAAGTTAGTGGGTGTCTGAACACACTTCTGCATGTAATAGCACTCACCTCGGTGATTTCTATCTTTGCACACATCACACCAGGGTAGGTTAACTTGCTTCAAGGGGTTCAATGCTCCTGAGGACAAATATTCATGGAATAAGGGAAAGTGTTCCTTATCATAACCTTCTGATCTACATATGACACACCAGACATCTTCCCTTTTGTATTTTCCCTTATCTTTCTTCATATCCTCGACCTGTAAAGACAAACTGGTTAGCTAAATCAAGATCTGGCTCATGCCTAAGCTCGATTCTCCCATAGCTGTTGATTCAAGCTTCATGGCGATTTCCAAAGCTTTTGCCTACGATGCAATATTTTGTTGCATCAAAAGGACTCTGATGTGTGGTAACAATGCAATGATGAATCATTCTTTGTTTTTTTCATCGAGGATATGAAAATTTAATCGGCTTGTTAGGGTCTTGAATCTCTGGTTGAACTCCCAAACAAGTTCTGCTACGTTTTGTTTGATCTTTTTTAGCTCTGTAATACATTATGACTCCGAATTAGGTTTCTTAAACTCTGAAATTAGCACATTATTGATCTCGTTCAGTGGCTTAGGCTATGCCAGTCCTTGGACAGGTTTCATGTACCAGCTCAGTGCGCGGTCCCTTAGCATAGTGTTGAATTGGGTTCTCTTGATGGCTTCGTCGGTGATACTTTTAATATTCTATACGGCTTCACACATAAACCAATGTTGATCTGGATCTTCAAATCCATATCCTCTAAAGATAGGGAGCCTCATTTCATCTTCCATAGAGCTAACTAGGCTTCTTGTCTGAGTAGATGTTAAGCCACCAGTAACAATGCTCTGAGGACTCTGGTGGTTCTAACTATTTTGGCCGCTAAGTACTGTTGAGACAGTAAGAAGATTAATGTTACTTACTTCAGTAGTCCAGGTAGTTCCTAAGGTTTTTGGCTCGCTTTGGAAAATTTATTCATCTTCCCCTTCTTCTGTTCTGGTGGGCTCTGAATGTTCTTCGTCAGTTATATCTACCTCTTCTCCACTATAGAAACCCTCTTCTTTGTAGTTTTGTTTAAACAAGTTCTCAAGGTGAACCCCTCAGAATACTTTCCCACTGTGTGTATGTCCTACTTTTGTGTCACTGTCGCTGTCTGAGATCTTGAACATTAGCCTTTTTAGTTTTGACCAATCTACTGTATCTTCAAGAGGTGGTTTTCATGCAAGAGAATCTTGATTCTCAGCTTCAGAAAGTGCAAAAAATTTCCTCTAGGTCCTTTGAAAAAGTATCTCTTGGCTTGGCTATACAATTATGTTTTTTCAATAGAAAAATTGGTGATATACCCTCCAATGGTACTATCAAACCAATGATCTACTTCTCTGGATACAACGTTTTCAACTCTCTTGACCTTCTGGATCAGTGCCGATGTCCAAACCACAGGAGGTCTAGATCTAATCTCGAACTGGGTATTGGCTAACCTAGCCAACCATTCAAACAACTCCTGGTGGATTCCCCCAAATAAGATCTCATGAATATCGGTGAGGATGTATCTTTGTAGCCAATCTTCAGTACTCAGTTTAGGGTTCTTGTTCTGGGCTTCAGCAAAGTCCCTCTCTTGATCCTCTATCCACTTTTGAATCTCGATCTTTTATGGGAACCACCTTGACATTCCCTTAAACAGATTCCTATCCCAGCGATGGAACCATTTTTTGGCACAAGGGTAGACCCGGGGTTCACTCCAAGAGTGCACCAACAAGCCCTAGCTACTGGCCCTTTCGACAACACCTGTGAAGTAGATGCAGTCTCACCCAAAGTAGATAAGAGGGGGGTTGCAGGACAGAGATGTCTATAACCAGGGGAATATCAAGTGGAACTAATACAACAATAATGCAGCCTTCATATATCTCTTATTAGCTAGATCTACTCTACATAGCTATACATCTGATCTAACACAATAATGCAAATAACAGTATAATAATGAAAAATATCCATGCATCAATCACACATACAACACAAAATATACATGGTTCACCCTCTCTCTAGGGCTACGTCCACAGAACTGTGCTTATGATATATTAAGGTAAATATTACAGTTCTGATCTGTGCTCTTAGTTGGCAGATCTTCTCTCTTTTCTTCTCTCTATATACCACCCTCCTGTGCACCTAGCTGTAGAACTTGATCTTCGCACCCAACTGAAGATCTTACAATACTAGAAGGCTCTCACTCTCAGAACTCCTCTCTCTCACAGTACAATAATATCTCAAACAACAATCAATATCTATACCCAACACTAGTACCGACCTAACCTAGGTCCTCTTGACCTCTATTTATACATTATAGTCCCTCACCGACAGCCTTAGGTCAAAACCTAGGTGTCAAAACCCTAATTACCCAAAACCCTAGGTCAACTTGACCTGCCTTTTTAGGGCTTCACCAGCCTGTCTTTCCTCCCTTCTCGCGCGGCACTCCAAAGCATCCAATGGTGGCTTTCTCTACTTGTTGAGTTGTCTATGATTCTTTTCTCTTGCTGATCTATCATCCCTGATCTCCTCATTCATCGAATTGCTTTTCTGTACTTCGCTCCATCTTTTTTTCTCTTTTTCTTACTTCGACCCAGTGACAGTCACTATGTCTCCCGCACAGTTCACGTTTGACCTTTTATTCCTCTATCTTCGCTTTCTTCCATAACCAAGGGCCAAAATTACCCTTGGAGGGTATATCACAGAGTTTTCTATTGATAAGGTAGAATCATATAGCCAAGTTGAGAGATATTTCTTTAAAGGACATAGAGGAAAATTTTTACACTTCTTGAAGTTGAAAATCAAGATGCTATTACATGAGAAGAACATTTTGAAGATACAGTAGTGGTTCATACTGAAAATGATAATGTTAAGAATTCAGATAGTGACAGCGACACAAAGATCAAACACACGCATAGTAGGAGGACCTTCAGAGAAGTTCCTCTGGTGAACTTGTTCGATCAGAGTCACAAACCAACACAATAAGAAGGGTTCTACAATGGAGAAGAAGAGTTGCTAAATGAGGAACATTCAGGGCCCACTAGGGAGGAAGAAGAGAAGACTGAAGAACTTCGTCAAGAAGATTCAGAAAATTCAAGGACTGCACAGACTGTTGAAGTAAGTGCTATTACACCCCCTGTTGTTTTAGCAACATTAATTAACCAGAGTAACCTAAGTTATCAGAACACTCAGAGAACTAGTACAAGTGGTTCAACGCACACTCAGTCAGGAAACCAAGGAAGATCTATGGCAGATGAGATGAGGTTACCCACCTTCAGAGGATATGGATCTAAATATCCTGATCAACACGGTTTTCTATGTGAATACATATGGAGTATTAAGAATGTCACTGATGAAGCTGTTAAACGAGCTCATTTTAGTACTACCTTGAGAGACTGCGCACTGAGTTGGTACATGAAACTTGTCCAAGGAATTACACAGCCTAAACCACTAAATGAGATCAAGAATGCATTGGTTGTAGAATTCAAGAAACCCAATTCGGAGTCACAATGCATTACAGAGTTGAAAGAAATCAAGCAAAGAGTAGCTGAACCTGTTTGGGAGTTTGATCATAGGTTTAAAACCTTAACGAGCCAACTAACTTTTCAGATCTCAGATGAGAAGAACAAGGAATGCTTCATTACTACTATTTTACCACACATCAGATTCCCTCTGATGCAACACAATATTGCTTCGCAGGCTGAGGCACTGGAGATTTCCATGAAGCTAGAATCGTCCCCTATGGGAGAATCTAGCTCAGGTATGAGTCAAATTTTAAGTCAGTTAAATAGTTGTCTTTGTGGGTCGAAGATATGAATAAAGACAAGGGAAAAGGTAAAATATAAGATATATGGTGCATTAGATGCAAATCGGAAGGCCATGACAAGGAGTACTGCCCCCTATTTCACGAGTACTTGGCATTTGGAGCTTCGAGCCCTTTGAGGTAAGTTACCTTACCATGGTGCGAGGTATGTAGAAATAGACATCGACCTGGTGAATGCTATTACATGAAAAAATATGTTTAGACACCCACAAATTTGTATTGCACGTTCTGTAAGTTAGTAGAGCATGATGATATGGATTGTAGGGCATATGACCTCATGCATGAAAGGTCAAGGGATATATACAAAATTCAAGGCAAAGTATAGCAAGAAGGGAACACTATGCAGTATAATTCCCCTAGAAAAGGAAACTTCAACCCTCGTGGTGGATTCATAGGAAGAGGAGGAGGAGGAGGTATGGGTCAAGGTAGAGGTCAGATCATTTGTTATAACTGGACACAGCTAGGTCATTTAGCAAGGGACTGTCAAAACCCTTGTACCACTTACAGTTACTGCAACTCATTTGAACATGTCATAGAATATTGTCCTGCTCTGTTAGACAAACTTCAGTAAATACGAGGAGGAAACCAACAAGTACAACTAATCATAGAAAAACCTAGCGGAGCATATCCCAGAGTCGTTTTTATCACTAGAGGAGGCACTGCTATAGGAGAAGACAGGGTGACTCTAGGGAAGACTACAGAACAATCAGGAGTCAGAAAAGTTGGGGAGAAGACACAAGAGTTTGATCCAAAGAGAGAGAAGAAGACATTTGAAGAGGCAAGAAAAGAGTTTAGAAGAGATCAGGCTTCTTCATCAAAGGCACAACCAGAGGTGAGAGAATGTGGAATTCCCCTGGCCTTTGATCAGTTTGTTTCACCCAGAGAAGGAAAAGAGGTAAGTAAGCTCATGGAATTTTATGCACTTGCATTAATTTGATAAAGGATGAGACCATTGTACAAGAGCTCCAAAACTTGATCAGGCAGTATGATCTAGGAAAGGTAGATCCTCTACTGAAAAAAGTAGTACATCAAATATCCAAAAAGAGAAGGACAAATAAGGAACTACACCTTAATGCTCAAATTGGAGAATATGATATGTATTATGTGGTCCTTGACTTAGGATCGAAGGTCAATGTTATGACAAAACAAACCTGGTCACTGATGGGAAAACCTAAGTTGATCTATTCCCCCGTCAGGCTTAGGATGGCCAATCAATAGGCTGTGAGCCCCTTCAGAAGATTGGAACATGTCCCTGTGGACATCGATGGGGTCAGAACATTTGTGGACTTTGAAGTGATTGAGATAGTCGATGATAGCTGTCCTTATCCCATGTTGTTAGGAATTGATTGGGATTTCAACAATTCTATTGTTGTTGATTTGAAGAAAAGAATAATTATGTTTGAAGGTGATGGCCTTAGGGTCATCGCACCTTTGGATATTGATGAAGTTTCTAGATACACAGAGCCCATCAGAGAAGAGGACCACACATATGAGTTAGAGAATATATAAAAATTGACCGCAAGACAATAGGATTACATTAATCCTACAATAGATGGGAACCTAAGCTGGTGAAGTGAAAACACATGCTCATATGACTCAGAAGAAGTAGTGGAGAACTGGTAGAACAAGATGTATGAAGGTTCTGCACGGCGACGTGCTATATTGATGAGAGAAGTTCACTGGATCGACACAACAATATGTAATTTACCCACATTTGATGGTTTGAATCACTTAGAAACTTTCTTACTAGAATTTGAAGAGACTGTACTAGTACAAAAGAGACTGTTGGCACTAGACGAGGCTTTGAAAACT
>JASDQU010735742.1:79260-93368 GCA_032191745.1 Picea mariana | reverse complement strand
CTCAAGAGCTAAGGGTGCATAAATTCATCAATACTCTAGACACAACATCTATCAACTGGTACCTTGAAGTGGAACTGTGCCTCACCACTAGATATTGTTAAGATATGACACAGAACTTCGTAGCTAAATTCTTGTTTGAAAGTCAGTAACCTATGGTAGATCAAGATTTAAAGGTTGTAAGAAAAAAATTATTTGAGGAATCCCCTCGCCTCCTTGTGGAGCAAGAAGAATATGAATGGACTGTACCTCTTCAGAAATTGCAAGGATGTTACAATATCAATGTCAATGAATACAATGATCCTAGTAAGGTGAACAACACAAAAACAAAAGGACAAAGAAACATAGAAGGACCAGGAGTCGAACTACCTTTTATTGAAAATCCAATCAAAATCAAGAAATTTAATATTGGAATAGAGGAAGCACCTAATATTGCTAATGTTGGAGATTACTGGGATGATGCTACTATTGATAATATCACAGAGTTACTGCACGAATATCAGGACTTGTTTCCAACCAAGTTCACTGATATGAAGGGCATTAAAGGGCCCATGGGAGAGATGAAGATCCCCTTGAAACAAGATGCAAGGCCAGTTAAAAAAAAACCTTATAGATTGAACCCTAAATATAAGGAGAAAGTGAAGATTGAACTAGGTAGAATGCTAGAAGCATGAATCATAGAACCTGTTGAAGAGTCATAATGGATAATCCCTATGGTGGTACAGGATAAGAAGACCAGAGAAATTAGGATCTACGTAGATCTCAGGAAGCCGAACGATGTTTGTTTACATGACCCATTCCCTACACCATTTACTGACAAACTGTTAGATAATGTAGGAGGATAGGAGGTATATTCTTTTACAAACGACTTTTCAGGTTACCATCAAATCAGGATTGCCAAAGAAGATTGCCATAAGACCACATTTTTCCACAGAATGGGGATCCTACTAGTATACAGTGATATTGTTTGGATTGAAGAATGCACTAGCCATATTTTCTAGGCTGGTGGTCGAAGCATTCAAGGAGTTTTTACATAAATTTCTGGAAGCATACTTTGATGATTGGACTGTTTTTAGCTTATTGCAAAATCATATTGAATGTTTAAGACTAATGTTGGATAAGTGCAGGAAATGTAAGATTTCCCTGAACTTGAAGAAGTACATCTTATTTTCACCCTTTGGAGTGTTGTTAGACCATATTGTGTGTAAGCAGGGATTGTTAGTAGATCCATCAAAGTTTGCCATTATAGTTGATTTACCCCCTCCTACTTTAGTCAAACAGCTGTGCACTGTGCTGTGACATACTGGATACTATAGGAATTTCATTAAAGGCTATGCACAGATCACAAAACCCATGGAGAATATTTTGAATAAATACTGTCAGTTTCAATGGATATAAGAATGCCAACAAAGCTTTGACACACTGAAACAGAAAATGGTTACTGTGACTATTCTGGTTTTCCTAGATTGGAGCAAGGAATTTCATGTGCATGTTGATGCATCTTCTATTTGATTAGGAGCAGTGTTAGCACAACCAGGAGCAGTAGATATTGACCACCCGTTAGCCTTTGCTAGCAGGAAGATATCAACAGCTGAGATAAATTACACCACCACTGAGAGAGAAGGCTTAGCCATGGTGTATGGGCTACAGAATTTTCATCACTACTTGTTAGGAGGACACTTTAAAATTTTCACTGATCACTCTGTGCTGAAATATTTAGTCAACAAGCCAGTGTTGGGGGGAATAATATGAATATGGCTTCTGCTATTTCAAGAATATGATTTTGAGATCGTGGTTAAGCCAGGGAGAATGAACAAGGGACCTGACCACTTGTTGAGGTTGGAACATGGAGAGGAACCTACTAGCTTGGAGGATACACTATCAAATGCACAGTTGCTGGCCATTAGAAAGGTCGATGATCACTTCACCGAGATAGTCCAATTCCTGTCAATAGGAATGACACCTAGTGAATATACAATCACCCAAAAGAAACAACTGGTAGTGCGCACTCTATATTTTTTACTTATAACTCGACAACTATATAAGATTGGACCTAATGAGATCCTGAGGAGATGTGTGATGGAAACAAAAAGACCACTGATTTCAGCAGAAGCTCACGAAGGCATCACAAGAGGACACTACGCAGGAAAAGCAACAACGTAGAAGGTTCTTCGAGCTGGCCTCTAGTGGCCTACGTTACACAGAGATGCTAAACACTACTACAGAGCCTGTGATGTATGCTAAAGAGTTGGGAAACTTTCCAGAAGATATGACATGCCATTAACACCCCATCTAACCTTACAAGCATTTGATAAATGGGCCATTAACTTCGTAGGACCTATAAACGCATCAGGGAAGTGCACAGGAGACAGATACATCATCACTGCAATAGAGTATTTGACCAGATGGGCAGAAGCAAGAGCAGTTAAGGACTGTAGTGAAACTACAGCTGCGCATTTAATATTTGATGATATCATAACCAGGTTTGAATGCCCAAAGATCCTCATGAATGATCAAGGTACACATTTTATTAATAAGACTATTGAAGCCTTGACTCATAAATTTGAATTTCACCATTAGAAGAGCACTCCTTACCACCCACAAGTGAATGGGATGGTCAAAGATTTCAACAAGATATTGGAGACAGCGCTGACGAAGATTTGCAGTGTGAACAAGGATGACTAGGATTTGAGAGTACTAGCAGTATTATGGGCCTACAGAACCACTTGTAAGAAGATGATAATACAAACCCCTTTCAAGCTGGTTTATGGTCTAGAAGTAGTTCTCCCGATGGAATACTTGGTACCTAGCTTAAGAATTGCATCCTTTACAGATATGGATGAAACTGGCATTGTCCAAGAGAGGCTCATGTAGTTGGTTGAACTAGAGGAAGACCGATTTATTGTAGGATTCCATCAACAAGTCCAGAAGGAACGAGAAAAGTCCTACCATGACAAGGATATCAAGAAGAAAAAATTTAAGCAAGGAGATCTGGTATCGGTGTACGATATCAAGTTCATGAAGCATCTAGGGAAGTTCAGAACACATTGGATGGGGTCGAATGAGGTTGCCTAAGTCACGGAAGGACGAGCTGCACAGTTGAAGACTTTGAATGGAGAATGGAAGGAAGGATTGGTGAATGGGAGATAGTTGAAATTGTACTATGAAAACCAGCTTCCTCACAGCTCTTGGAAAAAATAGAAGGAGAAGGGTCTAGGTACCAAGTGCAGTTGAAACTAGGTACTAGACATAGAAAAGACAGCCTGCACACAGTGGGGAGGAACAAAGCAAAAAGTACAGATTGTGCTGCGTAGTCTGCAACTGAAGAAAAGAAGAAGGTTCAGATCATAGTGCCTCAAGACGAGTCACAAGTGACTGTTGGGAGCATATTGGCTCTAGGTTATGGAAGTAAGTGAATATTAAGGAAGAAAAGATGAAATACAAACTGTGAGGACGACACAGTGACTAATACTGGGTTGAAGTGAGAAAAAGAGAAGAAAAGATGGAGCGAAGTAAGAGAAAGCAAGTCGTTGGATGAGGAGATCGAGGAAGACAAATCAACAACGAAGATGGATCATGGACAGATGAAGAAGCGGAAAAATCCACTGGTATATGATTTGGATCACCTCGCGGGAAGGAAGGAAACACAGTCTAGAGAAGCCCTCAAAACATGGGTCAAGTTGACCTAGGTTTTTAGGTACCTAGGGTTTTGGTATCTATGGTTTTAGACACCTAGGCTTCATCCTGAGGCTGTCGGTGAGATATTTTAATGTATAAATAAAGGTCAAGAGTACCTGATATGGGTTTGAGTGTGTGATGATGAGTGATTGTTGTTATTTCTGAGAGAAAAGTATTGTGTGGAGAGAAAATTATGTGTTGTAAGATCTTCAGCTGGGTGCAAATATCAACCTTGCAGCTGGGTGCATAGGTAAGGGAGGAAGAGAGAAGAGAAAAAGAGAGAATATATGATAGCTAAGAGTGCAGATAGGATTGTACGATTTCACCTAATATATTATAAAGCATAGTTATGTGGACATAGCCCTAGGGAGAGGGTGAACCATGCACATCTTGTTGTTGTGTGTGATCGATGTTGTGTTCTTTTTCTCTATGATATACTATTATTGCATTAGTATGTTAGATCTGATCTATAACTGCGAGAAGTAGGTTTATCTTTGTAAGAATAGTCTAATCTCCTTATGTGATTTCCTCGATTCCACTTTCATTTCCTCTGGTTGTAGACATATGTGTCCTGCAACCCCCTATTTCTACTTCGGGTGAGACTGCATCTGCTTTGCAGGTGTTGCCGAAAGGGACAATAGTTAGGGCTTGTTGGTGCGCTATCAGAGCTGAACCCTGGGTATGCCCTTGTGCCAATAGGTCCCTTCCCTTCCCTCGAAATGTCTCTCATAACACACCACAACATTGGATAAACACTGAAAGAACTGGACCCATGCCCATGGTACCCCAACTACATGTCGTTGCATCTGCTCTGGTACATAATCAATTCTTATCATTGGCATTGGGTGTACCAACCTATATAGGTTCCTCTAGATGTTATATAATACTTGATCTACATCTCCCCATGGTTGGTCATCATGACCATGTTGTCCATGCTAAGGAAACCCCCCAGATCATCTCGGTTCCACATATGCACAATCAAATAATCACATTATTATCTTGATCCACAACCAAAATATTTACTTCTTAAAACTTCAAAATATAAAAATCAAATAATTAAAAAATATTTTATATTGATATCTTTGTAGGCACTTCCAGGAGGAATGGAAATCTCTCGATTGTTGCAGTAATCCCATACCATTATTTGAAATATTGAAAGGTTAAAAGGGATCCAAGTTCTCTCCAAGTGGTAAAAAGTCAAATGATATGGTAAAAATTTGTTTCTTCACCTATTTTAACAAATTTTTTCCACTTTTACATAGTTTTTTAACCCCTTTTGTAATACCCCTAGGATGAACCCCAAGTGTGCATATGAATGTAACTGTCATTTGCATATAAGTTGGTGACATGATAGCATAAGAAATTTAGTTTGGTTCTATGCGTAGTAAGTTAGTGTGCGTGAATCTCATTCCAAAGAAGTGCACGTAATTTTAAGATGATATAGCATGTAGCTTTATGTAATTAGTGTATTCCTGTGTAAATGTATAGGAATTGTGCACTAAAAGAGAAACAAATGAAGTTTACAACATGTGCTAGTTTAAGTGCACAAGGAGAAGTGCGCTAACAAGAAGAGCTTTCCAGGTTGGCGCACATTCCAGGATTCAGTGCAAACTGACTTAGTGCGGAGGTTTTGAAGGCCAGAGAGCCTTTTGTATATAAATTATGTTGTAATGTGAACATGTGTAAGGGTTCCAAGGTGGCGCACTAAAAAGGATAGTGTGTGCACCCCAGAAGTTTTTTGCGCCCTTGTTTAGTGCGGGATCTTTATGTTTTGAGGCTGGTGATCCTAGATGCAAAAGATCAATACTGCAATATTGAGAATGTAAATGCAATCTAATGCTAATATAATGAAAACACATCAATGTGGAAGACTAACCACGTAAAAGAGAATGGGGGGATTAAACTCCAATAGTTGAGGTTAAGGGGGCTAGGTTAAATTGTATTAAACCCAAAAAGGAATATTATATTAATATTTTTTAAAAGTATAAAGCAAGGATATATTATTTTATCCTAAGTCCTAAGGAGGGGACAAGTGGCTGATGGCACTTCTCAATGTGACAAGTGTCAAGTTGGGAACATGAATCTAGATATTTTTCACTTAGTACACTTTTCTGATCATTCGATCATCATTTAGGGACTGAGCTGTGACCATGGCCCGACTATTATGTTATAGAATTGGATTGTTCTGTCATTGAACCCGACTATTATTGTGACCAATATTATGCTATTACTATCGTAGATACATGTACGTTGCTTAGCTTGGGGAGTTAGACTGAAGAGGCAGGCTTTTAGGCCCGTGAGACATTCCATTCTCTCTAGGTGAGAGAATTGTTGGGAGGAGTGTGGAAGGCCTACATGAAGTTGGTGTCATTTATTCAAAGATAAGTGCCAATATGTGTGTTTAATTATGTTTTGCATTAATTTATTATGCAATTGTTTTCATGAGTTTATTTTGTTATTCTCTTTGCATAATTTCATTATGATTGTGTATAATTTTGTTATGAATATGTATATAATCATGCATGGCAGAGTATTTGTATGTTTTAATTGGTAGCAGAGATGATGACAAAAGAAAAGAGAATTGTTTTTGGTGTGATGAGACCAGTTAAGAATTTGGTTGGGTATGTTACAAATTGGTATCAGATCAAGAAAGTTTTTAAGTGGCGTGACCCAGCCTAGGCGACTGGGTACATTACAAAATGGTATCAGAGCCTAGTTTTCAACACTGAGCCTGGATGGGCGGAATTAACATCATGCTGAAGTGGATTTTCACAGAGAATTGAATTCCGGAGTGATCGAATTTTCAGTTACAGTGCGTCCATGATGGAAACTGAAAGCAATTGAAGGGAATTAGGTAAAAGCCCCAATTTATGTTGCTAAATTCATGGAGAATTTGGGGGAAATTGGTTAAATATTGAGATATCCTTTAATTTTAATTCTTGTTTAAGTAAATTTAGATAGGAATTGATCAAATTTGAAGTTATAGAGAAACTGCGACAAATTGAGTGAAATTGTTTGAATAATATCCACAATTCGTGAATGAATTTGGAAATATTTGCACCAGAAATGTCAACCAGTGGCACACACAAGAATTTGTTATTGCAGAGGTTGAATTTGGATGTACTAGAGTGAAATTGAACGAATTTCATAGTTGCAGAAAATCCATGGTGGAAATTGGGTGAACATTGAGAAAAACCCTCAAATTCTATGAAAAATCAATTAAGTGTCGAGAATAGTGTGCGCACTAAGTAGTAATGATGCACATAAAGATTAAGGTGCATATGAGTATGCATTAAAATTGGGAAACACACTATACGGAACCGGTGATGTGAAAAAATATTGTTGCGTAGATGTGTGCACTAACTATTTGGTGTTGTGCAGAAAATAATGGTACATAGAGTATGTACACTAAACTTTGACACTGCGCAGGGTATAGTTAGTAGAGTGCACAAGATATAAGTGTGTGGAAAAATGCATGTAGTTTGTCATCACAAGGTGCAAGCTTGTGCCGCACGAGTAATAGTGTGATTCACAAGATGTGCACTTGGAATTTTGGCAGAACACAGTTTGAATTGTTGGTGTGCGCACAACATTGGTATGTTGTGTGTGCATAATCACATCACTTGAAGGTATAATTACTAGTTTGTAGTGTGAAAAAACTAAACCCTGATGTGGTGTGGTGTAGTACTTGCATTGCATGCAGAGTATTGATGCACAACATAAAAATTGTGCTCAATGAAGTTTTTCCCGTGACAGAAAAATAAGTACATTAGTTATTGGCACATAGTACATGCACTACATTCTAGAATTGCGTATGAAAAAATGGCACATGTAATTTGTGGGTTATAACAGAAAAGTAGTGCATGCAAATTCGATTGGGAAGTTAAATATTTACAAGAAATCAGAAGAAGGAATTTTGATGTTGTATGAAGCATAATTGTATATCATTTCATGACTTTGTTAAATTGTTAGCCTAACAAATTTTATTGGCTACACATTTTGCATATTTAACAACATTAGATCATAATAGGATAAAAAAAAGTTTAGAATCATGGAAGATGTGCAGGGAATTTACAGCCATGAAGAAAATATCATAGAACTGTATGTTCATATGGGTAATGAAGGCACAAATTCCAATGGATATGGAGAAGGTAAAGAAGAAAGTATGAACCTCGTAGACACCATAAAAAAGTATACAAAAGGATGTCTTGAGCTACAAATCTGATAATGAGAGGCTTATGAAAGCCAAGGAGTAGCTAGAAAACTTCAACATCAAGCTAATGCAGATCTTGGACATAATTGAGAAGAAGATGGATAAGGAAACTAAGGCAAGCGATCAGGGAGCCATAAGTCTCATGATAAGTAGGGAAGAATAGTGTGCAACATAAGTGTTGGCAAGCATCACCATCACTCTCCAACACATTCAATTAGGAGAGTGCACAGAAGTGAAAGTCCATCTCCTGTCAGGAATCAAAAGAAAAAGTCTGGAGTGGATGAACTACAGGGGGAAATGAACAAAATAAAGCCTCCTACTTTTGATGGTGAACACAAAAATGATGAGGATGGAGAGACTTGGTTTCTAAATATGAGAAAGTATTTTCAGTTGTAACTACTCTTCACTGGAGAAGGCAAAATTTCTATTTATCAGGTCAATGAAAAATAATCTATGTGATGGGACCAATATGTGCAAGTACAACATATTGATGAGAATAAGGTGACTTGGAGAGAATTCAAGAGGTATTTTCAAAGGAAATACTTGATTAAGAGATACTATGACAAGAAGATGAAGGAATTATTTGAACTCGAGATTGGGAGTATGACCATAGATGAGTATGAAAGAAGGTTTTTAGAACTGTTGAAATATGTTTCCTTCATCAAGGATGAGAAAGTTAAGATTCAAAGATATTTGAGTGGGTTTCCATCATTTATCAGTGACAAGATACAATATGATGACCCTAAAACCTTGGAGGAAACCATAAGAATGGCTAAGTGTCTTTATGATTAGCATAAAGGGAAAGAAACTTACCAAAAATCTTGGGGAGACTAGAAGAAAAGCAAGATGGAACATAGGAAGAAGGGGGTTAAGCCACAATTCTTTATAAATAACTATCAAGAACAACCAACTACTAAAGAATCAAGAATGACAGAATCATTAGGGAAAAGGCCAAGGAAACAACCTATTCAATGTTGGATTTGTAAGGGAGATCATTTGTATAGATGTTTCCCTCATAGAAGTTAAAGAGTGAGGACTATTCACAATGCGTAGCAAGATGAAACAATGGAAGACATGGGAAGAAGTGTACCTTATATCTATGTAGCCTTGGACAACAAGAAATATGAATTTCATTTGCATATGATCGAAGTCGAAGGTAATATTAATAACCATCCCATTTCCATTTTAATTGATTCAAGAGATAGTCATAGTTATCTAGATCCTAAGATGGTAGAAATATTTCATTTGCCAAAACAACAATATTGGAAAACCTTGGATGGTGCATCTAGCTACATGAGCTAAAAGAAAAATTAACGAGATGGTTAAGGCATGTCTAATGAGCATGAATGGACTAAACACCAACGTGGAGTTGAACATCATACCTTTAGGTTCCTATGACTACCTAATTGGTATGGATTGGTTGGACCAACACCATGTTGTTCTAGACTGTTATAATAAATCATTATTTATTTGTTGGGATGAGGAAGGTAACTTAAGAACAATACAAGGAATTCCTAGAGAAGTGAATGTCAAAGAAATTTCAGTCTTGTAGCTGAAGAAACGTTACAGAAAAGGGTGCCAAATATTTGTCACGCGGATGGAAGAGACATCTAGGATAAGCTTCCAGACATTGAATATTTTTCACTCCTAAAATAGTTTGAAGATGTATTCAAGGAAATACCAAGATTTCCACCCAAAAGAGATATTGACTTCTCTATCAATTTGATTCTTAGAGTAGCTCCAGTATCTAAGAATCCCTACAAGATGAGTACAACCGAACTGGAGGAATTGTAAATGCAACTTGAAGAGATTTTTAAGAAGGGATATATACACCCAAGTGTGTCACCTTGGGGTGCCCCAATATTATTTTTGAAGAAAAATAATGAAACCTTGAGACTTTGCATTGACTTCAGGTAGTTGAACAAGGTAAATGTGAAGAATAAATATCCTTTGCCTAGGATAGATGACCTTTTTGATCAATTGAAAGATGAAAAAATATTCTCGAAGATTCATCTGATATCAGGCTATCATCAGGTAAGAATTAAAGAAGAAGACATCAACAAGACTTCTTTCAGAACAAGGTATGGCCATTATGATTTCACAGTGGTGGCCTTTGGGTTAACAAATGCACCAGTTCTATTCATGTGTCTCATGAATGGTATATTCATGAATTATTTGGATAATTTTTTCATTGTATTCTTGGATGACATTCTTATATATTCAAATTCATAGGAATAGCATGAAAAACACTTAAGGATGGTGTTACAAGTATTGAGGGAGCATCAGTTGGGTTGCACCCTTTTCGTCACCTTGGTGAGAAAATAAGAGGTGCGTGCATGCCCAGTTGGGTCTTGCTGAGCAGGACAGCTGTAGAGGAAAGAGTCAGAGAAAGAAAAACAAAACTATAAGCAAGAATTAAACTAATACAAACTAAAAACATAAGCATAGGGATATAAAGATAACAAACACAAAAAGACCCATATCACCAATGTTTTTAGGCTGATCTATTGATGAAATCAAAGCACCAAGAAGAAAGGGGACTATGAGTCCCTTCTTCCTCCAAGGGAAGGCTCTTGGACCCTCACAAGCTTGCTCTCCTTACAACAAAGAAAATGAGAAAAGTGGTGAAAGAACTCTTTGCAAATCCACTCAATGGAGAGGTGGATTGCCCAATGAAATGGTGCCAATGTGTTCTTGTCAAGGATGGAGTCCTTAAAACAATCTAGGCAACATAACATTACTTGAAATTCCTTGAGAAAATGAGGTGCATTCATGGCTTTTTATAGCATTGCATTAGGTTATTGTGTAACTCATTTGTAGTGTGAAAAGAGGCCATTTAGGGCATTATTAGGTCTTTGACCAGCCCACCATTCGGATCCAGCCCGGATTTGGAGGTCAAATCAGCTTGGGAGCTGAACCAGAAGTGGCTGGGAGGCCGAACACATTCATAAATGCATCGTTTAGCAGGTGCATGGATTTTTGCGCTAACAGGCGCACATCGTGCACATATGCGCGCTTTCTACATTCCTGTTCCGTGCATGTGCGTGCACGCCCAACTTCTGTAAAGCGCTCTTCAATTTTTCACTATTTTGTATAGTTTTTGACCTTTTTTGAATGTTGTGAGAGTAATTCATGGCCATGAATGACTTCATTACTGTTTGACGATGCTGAGTTCTTGTCGCCATGTGCAGACGAAATTTCAGTGATAACATATGCCCCCTGATGGATGAGGTTAGGAGCATACGTATAGCTGAAATCCATCAATGTTTCTTCTACTGAGAATGTTTTTGTAAGATAGAGCAATAGTGGGATCGTTCAGAGCGATCCGTTGGAGAAAAAAAAGGAACCGGTAGGACCCGACCTTCTATGAGGTGTGCAAAATAGAAAACTGTGTACAAACGAGGCGGGCATGCCCCATGCTCGTGTTATGTAACTCTGAAAAAGGATGACTGAAGTGTTGGTGTAGACAACTGCAATGCCCTCGGGGGCGGTGATGATAAAGGCAGAAGACAATTCTGCAAAGGAACATACTCTGAATAATAGGCAATGATCGTGGTAATAAGTATCGATGATGATGTGGGCATTGATGGCCATACCAAATTCAGAGGCCTTCGGAAAATGAGAGAAATAACTGCAATAGTCGTAAAGTAAGACCCACCATAACATGAGAAAGTGTTCGCGTCGAATGTTATGGGGGCCAACAACAGCAGGGCGCAATGGTGGTTCACCCTGTGTCGTCTGATATCTCTCATTGAATGGAGAATGAGAATCAAGATACTGTCGCCCTTCCAAAAAATTGTGATGATGTCGACAAAAGGGGAACGTGACTCCCAGAAGCAAAGGGATTCATGGAATCTACTGAAGGGATGAAGTGCCAGAGTTACATGGACGAAGTCAAGAAGTGGGAAGACTCAAGACTTCCCTTGGTTGGAGGATGTATGAGATAAAAAGTGGCCGCAACCGTGTAATGAGGTCGAGTGTCGGGGGGATGATAAGACCAGTGATAAGTTGTGCCAGAGGTGGGACAAAGTGAACAAATGCAGAGGGTAGAGGTAAGTGACTTGTGGGGGACTCTGAATATGTGGACGATGTTGGCAGGAGTAGATGATGAATAATGCTCCAACCAAGGGTGACATGGGTTGCGTTTGGCCAAAATGAGGGAAGCAGGTTGCCAAAGGTGACGACAAAAAGATAATGACATGACTGGAAATAAAGGTGTTTGTACAATAAATAATGAATAAGTTGGGGAGAAATGTACAAATACAGAAACGGGTGCCCCAGTGTGATATGGGTGGCCCATGGAGGGTAGAATTTGCTTGGAAAACTGATGAAGGGTGGGGGCCCCATTGGTGAGTTTTTGTATGAGGTAGGTGAAATGAAGGTAGGTTCACATATGGGAAAAATGATTGTGGATGAAAGGGATGGTTCATGATACTGCGGAGGTGCAGGTAAAAAAAATAGAACCGTAAAGAGATAATCTGGGAGTCCGTGTGGGAAAGCTAGCAAAATGAGGAGAAGAAGTATGTGGTTGATTCACGACATGATGAAAGACTATCGGGACTCCCATCCCTAAAGGGTAATGAAAAACAACATGAGTGTCAAAAAGTGGCAAAAGGTGCTATGAATGGGACAACTCATGTGGGTAAGAATGCGACCGGGTAATAGTACCGAAGATGCGAATGGAGGCGTGGGTACTGCAGAGCCGGGAATGGGGATCCTAGAGGCCAATATCAGAGGGTGTGACTGAAAATGTAAATGCAATACAGTGGGAAAGACTACATGCCAGTGCTAAGTATATACCTGAAGGGGTTGTGTCGATGGATGATGATCAAGTACCTGCACACATGAAAACCAAATACCTGACGTGAACAATATCTGAAGAGAATCGAAGATATGAACATGTATTTGATAATTTTGAACATGAGTATGCGTACCTGAGTGTGTTATGAAAAGATGCACCACCAGGGAACAATGAAAATGATCACCCAATGAAAATGACTATGTAAGTGGTCGAAAATGGTTCTGAAAACGGAGCTTATGGGCGCCGGTACAAAAAGAAAATGAAAGTGGGGAAAAGGGCTTAGATATGGACGGTGGGCCCATAATGCCATCCTAGGTGCACCAATACTATGGGCGATCGGGTGGTAGTTTGGGGGGAGGATATGTACTTCCCCTTTGCTCGAGGATTGATGAAGAAGTATAATAAATCACATTCGCATGAGCATTGGTATGGAGTGTCGAAGGAAACTCAGGAAGATATGTGTGGCACGCCGCGGCTAATGTGTGGTGAATGTATGGGATAGATGGGAAATGGTATGTATAATGGCCATAATCGGAACATATGGCGCAAGCGAATTTGGTTCGTGGCCCTTTGATACTTGAGTTAGGGGAGGTAGCGGCAGTACTTGCTAGAGTGGTGAGCGGTGATGGTGTTGGATTGAGTGGAATGAGGTTCCGTAACTCAGGTACAGATGGGCATCTGTGGGTTGGGTGTCTGTCTTTCTCACATAGTGTGCAAGGTGGTGGGATGCGTGGAGGAAGTGGAGTTGTGGGCTCTTTATTCTTTCTCCTGCCCCCAGCTGTGGCAGGGGGGTTAGTGATTGGGGGTGTAGAGGGTATGGTGGGAGTAAGTATGGGAATCTTCATTGGGATTCCTTCCGTTTGGGGGGGAAGGGATGGTTGAGGAACCATCGCTGGTGGATGTAAATACCAAACTGGAATTTCCAACACCATATTAGGTAGAGTAAGCATTGTGGCTACTTGGAAAGCTTGTATTCATGGTGGAGGGTAAAAGAAGGGGGTTTGAGTAATGGCTTGGGGAACTGTCTCCCAAACTGGGATATGGCCCTAGGGAGAGGTGAAGTCATGAACTGGTGGAGTCGACAAGTTCGCAGGAGGCTCATGAGGGGGGAGCTCTGCAACTAGTGGGACGTCAGATATGATAGAAACCTCCCTAGAAGGAAGGGTATACTCCATGTCAGTTCCTTTAGAGGAAACTACACACACTTGTTCTGAAAAAGATGGTTTTAGGAATGGTGGTGTTCCCTGACAAGTGCCCACCATGAGTGGGTCTTGGAATAATCTAGGGCCATTGTTGGCAACTGGAAAATCATTCATGCTAACATGAACAAGGGGGAGGATGTTATCGATGTTGGCGGAATGGTTTGGCTCGTAATGTGTAAGTTGGTCGATGGTGACGATCTTCCCATTATGGGGGAAC
>JASDQU010735742.1:62252-75746 GCA_032191745.1 Picea mariana | reverse complement strand
ATTAGATGTCACCTTGCTGCATGTGGACTTGGCTTGGTCCTTACAAGAGTTTGATTACCTAATTAACTAAGTGCCTTTGGTACAACCTTGCGTAATTCAAAAGCCCTAGGAAGCTAGCATGTGTACATGTGGGTCCGTTAATATCCTATAACTCCCTATTGTGATGTAATCTAGAAAAAGCTTGGAACTATCCTAGATTGAACATGTGGGCATGTATGGTCTCGTTACAAACCTTTAAACTTTCCTAGTGTTTTGATCTAAGAAAGCAGAAATTCAAACACTATCCTATCTTTGTGACATGTGGGCATGTATGGGCCCGTTACAATATTAAGATGTGTTTGAAAAAGAAAACTAAGAGGGGTCCCAAAAAGGGTCGTTGTCCTCTCCTAAAGGTTTTAAACTTTGTTAAGGGAGATGAATTGTTTCACAATCTTTTTCTGATTCTCAAGGTCGCTTGAAAGCGCGAGAGAAGAGCATACTAAGCGATTGTAATTCAGCTTATAGTCCCAATGTAAGTTAGATGCGATTAAAAATGGTTACCACCTCATATCATAAGTCAAAACAAGCCATCCATGTGGCAAAAAGCAAAGAAGGGAAATTGATTTTTATCCTCCTAAGTGCCTATGTGTGTTTGACTAACCCTTTTATATGATGAGGGGACTAAGTGTGGTGCTGTTTAAAACATTCTTGACATCATTATTAAGAAGGCAAATGGCCTTCCCCACATCCCAACAACTTACAATGTGAAATTCTGCTCGGATGCGCGGCCCCTATTGTAGACAGAGGCGCACACAGCGCAGGCGCGCGAACAGAGTTGAGACAGAAAGCGCATGCGCGCAGAGAAAAGTTGTTGCTTAAGTGCATGCGCGCCCGATGCGCGTCTGTGGGGTGAAATATCCGCGCACCTGTGACAAACGGCCGAGAAAGAAAATCCGAATGGATTTCTCTCAATTCTCCCTTGAATTGGATGGTTGGCAGGTCGGCCTAGGCCTGTTAGTGCACCTGCAAGTTAATCAAACTAAAAGAAGAGCAAAATAAACCCAAATGAGGTAGGAATTGATACCTAATCCCCATTATGGTCGCCAATCTGTTTGCACCCTTTTCGTCACCTTGGTGAGCAAATAAGAGCTAATTGCATGCCCAGTTGGGTCTCGCTGAGCATGACAGTTGTAGATGAAAGAGTTAGAGAAAGAAAAACAAAACTATAAGCAAGAATTAAACTAATACAAACTAAAATCATAAGCATATGGATAGAGAGATAACAAGAACAAAAAGACCAATATCACCAATGTTTTCAAGCTGATATATTGATGAAATCAAAGCACCAAGAAGAAAGGGGACTATGAGTCCCTTCTTCCTCCAAGGGAAGGCTCTTGGACCCTCACAAGCTTTCTCTCCTTACAACAAGAAAAATAAAAATGGTGATGAAAGAAATCCTTTGCAAATCCACTCAATGGAGAGGTGGATTGCTCAATGAAATGGTGCCAATGTGATCTTGTCAAGGAGTGAGTCCTTAAAACAATATAGGCAGCATAACATTACATGAAATTCCTTGAGAAAATGAGGTTCATTCATGGCTTTTTATAGCATTGCTTTGGGCTTTTGTGTAACTGCTTCATAGTGTGAAAAGAGGCCATTTAGGGCATTATTAGGTCTTTGACCAGCCCACCATTCGGATCCAGCCCGGATTTGGAAGTCAAATTAGCTTGGGAGCTTAACCAGAAGTGGTTGGGAGGCCGACCACATTCATAAATGCGTTGTTTAGCAGGTGCGCATCTTTTTGCGCTAACAGCCACGCATCGTGCGCGTATGCACGCATTATACGTTCATGTTCCGTGCACATG
The DNA here is from genome assembly GCA_032191745.1 of Picea mariana. NCBI lineage: Eukaryota > Viridiplantae > Streptophyta > Pinopsida > Pinales > Pinaceae > Picea > Picea mariana. The sequence continues at coordinate 73,902 of JASDQU010735742.1, read as the reverse complement.
CGCACGCACCCAACTCCGGTAAAGCGCTCTTTAATTTTGTAATACTTTGTATAGTTTTTGGCCTTTTTGAATGCTGTGAGATTAATTCAGGGCCATGAATGACTTCATTACTGTTTGACGATGCCGAGTTCTTGTCGCCATGTGCGGACGAAATTTCAGTGATAACACCTGGTTCTATGTTTTTCTCTATGGTTTCCTCAGCCAAAATTCCAGTCTCAGTTTATATTGCTTTTTGGGTGGAGGTTTCTTCTTTTTTTTGTTTTGAGTTTTCCCTAAATCTACCTCTATGATCTCTATTTCTCATGAAAACATACTAGATGAAAGAAAAACTAAGATTGAGTTTCAGAGGAACCTGTGATAACAGATATGTCGGTTCTCACCCTTCGTTTCACAGCTCCTCTTTCATCAACCTGCTAACATACCACACCAAACAAAATACATTTTAAGAAAATAACCAAAACAATTATCTAACTTACCTTCTAAACAGCTCCCCGGCAACGGCGCCAAAAATGTCAGGCTGTTGTATTAAAGATTTTTAATTACCTGAAAACACTGAATTGTCAAACCAGGGTAAGTGAACTTAGAGCTGCTACACTGTATGTACTGGTAAGATTCTAATTCCCATCTAAAGGTTATTCTGAGAAGAAAACACAAACTTACTCTTAGAAACTGAACCCTAATGATTGTCTTAAAACTAATCATCCCTTGTCTAATTCATCAAATGGAAACAATTTTGAGTTTAAGTACATGTACTTCTATTTCTAATCTAATGTAATCTCCCAAGACTATCTACCATTAGCTTAAACATCTAATCATCATCGTATCTATTTAAACCATAAAAGAGAGATCATTTTAAAAACCTTTTAATCTAAGCAATAAAAACAGTCCTAAATCTAACACAAGTGAAACAAATAAATGTCCTATTTACCCTACAGGTACTGGAAGCTTCCTTTAATCTGACTATAATCTAGCTATCCTAACAGAACAGAGTAAATCTAAACTCACATTCTTTTTAAATCATGATCAAACTAAAAACTAAAATAGAGCAAATCTAGGTTAAGCACATGGTTTATTCTTCAAATTCTACAGGGATAAATAACGCATTCAACATTCATTTCTACAGGGATAAATAACGCATTCAACGTTCATCACTCTATGAGATAATATCAAATTGAAAATGATCTAACTGAAGAATGGCTAAGCAAGAATTTAACAGAGTAATTCCAAGCTCAAAACTAACTTACATGCAAATTCTAAAACTAAAAATAAACTAACTCTACTGTGGAAAAGAAACAGCGAATTGAACCTGTTGGCGGGCCCAACCAAGAGGTGCAATCGCCCTAAAATGAAACCAGAGCTACTCAGATCATTCCATGCAAAAATTGTTTCATACTTCACGCTCCATTATTCATAAAACAACTCAAATCATTTAACAACAAATAACATAACGCATAGGCAAATTGTATTATCAGAAATCGTATCATATAGCATATTGTAACCAACGTTTCTTGCGAGCGATCCCAATTTATATAGATCCTCTCCAAAATAGTTTTTAAACATAGGTGCATTAATCAAAACGGATCTTAGATCCGAAAATGACTCATAGTCAGTTCAAACGAACTTCACAGCTTCATGACACGCAGTGTCAAAAAGCGTGGAACATAAAGCATTCTAATAAAGCAGTTCTACAATCTCGCCCTGAGTCAGCATATTGAGTTATGACTCAATCAATTATATGAATCGGACTGTCAATCCACTCTGGCCATGTCGCGCAAGTCTTTGATATCTTCACTAGGTGCGAGCCGGTACCTGGTACTGATAAGTTTTGTTTCAAAGGAACAATACCTAACTCATGTCACGTTAGATTCAACATTAGTTTAAAATATCAAAATACATTAAAAATAACTTGAATCATAGGAATACCTTGAATAGCCCCATTTAGTTGTAAAAGGATGTCAAATGTGTCATGGTAAGGCCAGAAGGAAATGATATTAGATATGAAAATGAGGTATATTTGTCATGATATAGGCAAAAATATAGTCAAAACTGAAGACTATGATTGCCCATGTATAGGGAGCATTGATCCTTAATCAACACTCTTTGTTGAACTATGGCGGAGCGTTGAAAACACTCTGTACTCAGTTTTGGGGAGCATTGATGTTGTTGAGGAAGTTTTGGCTATTCTAAGGGTCAACTCCGAGATACTCTGCAGTAGTTTTGGTCGAGGGGTTGAGTCATGAGTTGAGTCACCCATATTCCCTCCATTGTGGGTAACCAAGTCCTAACATGAGGAGATACATCCTCAACCATTTCCTAGAATCTTTCATGGTGGTTAAGCCTCTCAAATCCTATATAATGAGGCCACTCAAAGGTGAAAGGGAGAAATAATTTCAGAGTGTCAAACCTTTGATCTCATGAGAGGAATCCATCAAAAACATCATCATTTTGATCCTAAGACATTCATACAAGGGTTGTACTGGAGAGATTAGAGGAGGTTTTGCAATGTCTATGGTGGTTTGTAAGTACTTCACTGTGTTTCTCCATTAATATCACTTGGCCTATTTCCTTAATATTGTTGTTTGCACATGTATGTCTATATAGATAAATCTATTATTGTCTAATGATATGTTGTAGAAGTAGAAGGTATTATTATGCTCCTTGCAGACTTTCTTCATCACGATAGGAGCGTGGACAACAAGGCTAAAGATTGAAGATCAATGAGGAAAACCGTCGAAAAGGAGTAAGTCACACTTATTTCTTCTATCTTCTCTGAATATAGACATAAAGAATAGATCTAAAGGAATGTTAGTGTCCATTTTTTTGTTTTTTTGTCTTGGTCAATAGGGGTCTAGATATCCAAGGGAGATTTCACATGTCCGCAGGGGAAATATTTCGTAACACTGAGGTACAAAACGTCGGTGCTCCATTATCATGGTCGTGTCGGTGCGTTAATAGTAACATGTCGCATCGCTTTAGTTGTGATAATGAATTTTATCTTAGTGATGCCCATCAGTCCACCAAATGCATCGGTGTCGTAAATATGACATCATCAGTAGACAACATGTCGGTTCTCTGGTACACATGGTGCACTAATGCTTTTGGTTTAACAAAGAGCATCATGGATTTGTGCACTATAAATTTTAGTGTTGTGGTGCACCTTTATTAACGAAATGAACCGATGTTGTTAAAATCATTGCGTCGGTGCAAATAATCCTATGGGACGCACCACTTAGTGGTGTTGTTGTTTGGATTTAGTGCATCGATAGCGGGGTAGATGAACTGTTGGAGGCACACCGATTGATTTAAAAAAAAAAAATGCAAAAAAAAAGAGGATTTTTTAAATCCACATCTTTTATATATGTATTTTTTTTATAATTTCAATTTATTTTATCTTTATATATGTGCCTAACAATATGTCTATGTGAATCAGAGATGACGATGATGAGAGCAGGAGGAAGTAGGGCGGTGGTAGGTCAAGACATACACATTTGTGCATGAGTGGGAGGCTAGGGAGAGGGATAGAGAGGCTTACTCTCACTCTGTTTCACAACATACGCATGAACTTTTGATGGATATTGGCCTCCTGAATTTTTATTAGGAGGGAATATCCCTTAGGGGGGACTCTGCATTGTTACAACAATTGATCCGTTGCTGGGATCATGTGAGACAGGGATTCATGGTCGGTCCTGATATGTGGTATCATCCGACGAAGGAGGATGTATATTTCATCACTGAGTTGTCTAGGAGGGGGTGTATTTTCCCCATTTCCCTGCGCTACCGCCCAGTGTTGTAGGAGAGACCCAACTTGATCAAGGTGGATATTGGTGGCCACCCACCTGTTCCAACTGGATCCTCTTGTCAGTTTTTAGAGAAACAAGTTCTTCTGTACTTATTTGTAATTGTGGGTTCTACACTTCCAGGGTTGTTTGGAGCCCTACACATCTTCCAGGTGGATACTAGTGGCCTCCCACCTAATCCAACTGGCTTATTTTGTATGTTTTCATGTCAACACATCTTGTTGTACTTCTAGGGCTGTTTTGGGGCCCTAAACTGTGTTTTTTTGGCTCACCACATTCAAACTATAAATATAGTTAGAGTTTGACGACGTAATGCATAGTTCTCGAAAATACCTTTCCAATGGGCTATCAGGCGCCTAAAACAGAGATCGTATGCAAAAGTTACGACCCTAGGAAGTTAATGTACTAATTTACCCAAACGGGGCCCACATGACTTTTGACGTTTCATCTCCTAGGGTTAGGTTTTTGGATGTCTAAGGTTTTGGCATTCATGTTTATCATAAAAAGGCCTTCATAGCCTCATTGTAATCATCTTCTAGTGAATGAACGTAGCCATCACATCTCTTCTTAGAGATAAAGTTGTCACCATTCTAGCGAGTCTTGCACTCTGTATTTTTACAGTCTCTTTACAATGCTTTCATAAATAGAAATCAAGTATTGTTTTATTTTTTCGTTTATGGCAATTTTCATGAGTACTTCATTATAATTACTCTGCTTTCATTTCGTTCCAAAAATAATCCAAATTAGTGGTATCAGAGCAGGCTGCTCTTTATCGTTTTTTTTTTGCGCATGTCCCCGACAAAGTCCGAGTATAGCCAGTTGGGTCTCAAGCTTGTCTCTCTTGAGGACAATCACTCTCGTACGCCAAAGAAACCCTCAATGATGACAAAAAAGAAAATGGTGGAGCAGAAGATTCTATTAACCTATTGCTTGAGCAATCTCTCACGCGAGAGAGGGATGAAATGATGGAGAATTTTGCACACATCCTTCAATGACTGCTGATAGAAACAGGCGCATCTTCATCAAGCGGGCATTTTGGAGGAACCTCTCCCTTCAAGGTACAAGTTAATTTTGATATTCCCATATTTGAAGGTCAGATAGATGCGAATGTCCTAGAAAAATGGTTAAATCTATTAGAAGGTTATTTCTCTGTTCAAAAATTTTCCGACGTGGAAAAGATCACCTTTGCACTCCTCAAGGCTCTCCCCCATGTCAAACATTGGTGGGAAACTTATTGGGAGAAAAGTTCCATAGAGGAATATGGAATATATGGGGTCGAGCCCACTTGGGATTTTCTTATGGATGCGGTCAAAGAACAGTACTATCTTGTTGATAACTATGAAGACAAGTACATGACATGGACCACACTGCGGCAAGAGAAGAGCCAAACAATATTGGAGTTCACAAATACTTTCCATACCTAGCGCACCAAGCTAGGTATCAAAGACTTTGAGGGGTATTTGGTTCTGAAATGTCATGGGGCTCTGCATAGGTACATCCAAACCGAAATGGATTTCCTAAACATCTCATCATTGAGAGTTGCCTATTGATATGTTGTCAAAATTGAGCAGAAATTTAGGCGCTAGAACAAATGGGAATTCGGGCCTACAAATATGAAACAACCAAAGCAAGGTAAAGACGACCCTAACCAACAGCCTCTAGACAACCATTCCAAGACACGCAAAAAGAAGGGTAAAGTAAAGATGAAGAATGACATTGGGAAGTGGTGTGACTTCCACAAAATCCCCTGACACAACACCGATGAATGTCGCTTGAAACGGTCATTGGTGGATGAGATCAAAGACATGGAGTCGAACCCTCATTCAGAATCCAATATAGAAAATATTGAAAATAGACAGATCATCGACGGAGACCCCACTGCTACTGTTGCGACCACACAAATTCAGCTAGAAGAACTAGTAGATCCTGAAGAGAGGGAGTGCCTCTTCCATTCAAAGATGTAGGTGAAGGGGACCCCATTCCATTTCATTGTTGATAATGGCAGCCAGAATAACCTCATCTCAGTTAAGGTCATCAAACAGTTGGGGTTGTCGATAATACCACACCTGCAGCCATACAACATCGGGTGGCTTCACCAAGGACAAGATCTTCGTGTCAGCCAACAGTGTCGTCTCCTATGGCATCCATCCCATCAAGGATGAGGTTGTGTGTGATGTTGCCCCTCTTGATGTCTGTGTTGTTCTTTTGGACCAACCATATATGTGGAAACGTCATGTTGTCTATGAGTCTAGACCCCGTAGTGTCATTATTACTCTGGGAGGTCAGCTCTATAGGATACCAGAGGTAGTTATGACTACTGCTCTGCCAAAACAATGTCGTAAGGTAATCTCTCATACTACAAAATTCATCCTCTTCACAGATTGTTCAAAGGATGCACAGAATACCACTACAACCACTGCAACCTCAACACCTTCTATCCAACAAAAACAGATTGTCGAAGAGAAAGAAGATATTGTTTCTTCACCTACAATGGTGCCTACACAATGCCTCATCAAACCCAGAGACAACAGGTTGGTGGAACAGATTCAACCCCTCCAACAACAGGTTTGTGACAGTCTTCCACAAGCCAAGAAGCACAACTTATCCAACAAGGTGCGCAACTCACCAAGCTTCAGATTCAAAAAATGTTTTCCCCTCTTCTTTGGGCACTCAAAGCAATGGAGACCATTGCTTCCTAAGGGGGGAGGATTGATCCAAGTGGATATTGGTGGCCACCCACCTATTCCTACTGGCTCCTCTTGTCAGCTTTTAGTGCAGCACATTCTTTTTTACTTATTTGTAATTATTGTGGGTTCTACACTTTCGGGGTTGTCTGAAACCCTACACATCTTCCATGTGGATACTGGTGGCCTCCCACCTAATCCAACTGGCTTATTTTGAAGGTTTTCATGTCAGCACATCTTGTTGTACTTCCAGGGTTGTTTTGGGGCCCTAAATAGTGTTTTTTTGGCTCACCACAGTCAAACTATACATGGAGTTAGAGTTTGATGGCATAATGTGCAATTCTCAAAAAGACCTTTCCAATAGGATATCACGTGCCTAAAATGGAGATCGTATGCAAAAGTTACGACCCTAGGAAGTCAATGTACTAACTTACCTAAACGGGGCCCACATGACATTTGGCGTTTCATCTCCTAGGGTTAGGTTTTTGGATGTCTAGGGTTTTGGCATTCATTTTTATCATAAAAAGGCCTTCCGAGCCTTATTGTAATCATCTTCTGGTGAATGAGCATAGCCGTCACATCTCTTCTCAGAGATAAAGCTGCCACCATTCTAGCGAGTCTTGCACTCTGTATTTTTACAATCTCTTTACAATTATTTCATTAATAGAAATCAAGTATTGATGTATTTCATTGTTTCTAACAATTTTCATGAAAATAATCCAGATCACAACTGGCATATGTGCAGAGATATTTCAGTCTGGATATTCCTTCGACTTCGAAGTTCCATGTTAAAGATGGTCAACTGAGGATAGGTGAATTTGAGAGAGAGAGAGAGAGGACATTAAGTGCCTGTGTTATATGCTCTCGTCACTGTCACAATATAGCTCAAATGGGAAACACATTAGTTGCTCTATGTTGTATTATGTAAATAGTTTATTGTTGGAGCCTTGATTGATTAGGTGGGAGGATGTTTTTTTTTTGAGAAAGTTTTGTCATGCATTAGATCATTATCGCTCTATTTTGTTTGGGACGAGATTCTTCGCGTTCACGTCTGAGTTGTATACACTATTTTTTGTGAGGGTTCGCGCCACTCAGCAAGCAGTACCCCACTTTCCTGCTAGGCCTATGTTTGATGCGCATATGTGAATGTGGGGGCAGTTGATGCCTAAGAGAGGCCAATTCGAGTATCTCATTACTCTGGTGGGAAGGGAAGTAATTGATTTGTTTCCTAGTGAGGACGATAATGTCCTCGATATTGTGGAGTACCCGTATATGGTGATAGATTGGAGAGGATGTCCAAACATCTAATTTACAACAGAGGAGCCAACAAATGAGAGAGGTAATATTATCGTTATGTTTTGAACAATCTATTTGCATATTTTTATGTCTTATTTAATGTGCATGTAATTTATTGTAACATTTTGTTTCAATTATCTTATAATTATTATCTATTGTTTTGCAGATATTGGCACATATGTCGTGGATGCGCCTCCCCAACATGAGGATGAGGTGATGGAGGAGACACAGGAGCAACCTCTAGTAGTATAGAGACCTCACATGCCATGCAAGCCGGCTATGAGAGTTTAAATGGAGGTGGTGGATGAGCTATGCCGAGTCATGACTAAACACAGAGTGGTACCTGTACCCCCTAGATACATCTTACGAGTAGAGGGGCTCTCTACTACATGGAGGTGTTTGCCTCATGACATGACGATGTTGATGCGTCATATTGTTGGTGTCATCAACCTCATCGATACATTGAGGGATGGTGCTCATGATCCCATTACATGTAGCTCATCAGCAAAGTCATCCACATCATTTGCTCCACCACATGGTCCTCCTTCTCCTCCGGATTCTCCTCCACATGAGTCGATTGCAACATCTATCGATCATCCATCCACATATGATGATACTCCTCCTCTTGTTTTCCTTGCACATGTGTATGAACCTGTATCCATGTCTGATCCTCCTCCTCCCCCTCTTCCTTCACTTGTGTCACCATCCACCGATCATTGTCTTTCTCCTAGTCCACATGTGTCATAATCCATCGATCCCCCTCTTCCTCCACATGTGTCTCATGCTTTTGATGCTTTGGACACTATGATCACATCGAGTAATGTTGATGCACATCTTCATGATATTGATATAGAGACACTTGATAGTGCACTTATGCCGACATTTGTTTCTGAGACAGTTGTTCTTGATAGAGGCTCTACCTCTAGTAGCAGAGACATTGATGCACTTGGCTCTGGTGGTGGAACTAGCTAGTGGTGGTACTAATTGACATTTATATTGATTGTTTTATATTTGACTGGAGATCTATATATGACATGTTTATTGCAAATTTTTTTAAGATGTATGTTTGACATGTATATTCATATGTATATTGCTCATCTATATTATGTTTTTCATATAATGTTGTAGTTGTTGTTGTTGTTTGATTTATAAAAAGTAATATGAGTATGCTAATGACGAACATTGTTAATGAATTCTTTGTTTTTAAGTGAAATTTGATATGTGTCATTTAAATTTAAAGTTGCCATATAATGTTTAATTGTTTTTCAAGGTGGATTGTTTGTTGTCCAACAAGATACAATATGTTGATTAAACATGTTTAGAAACAAAAATACTTAAATATGATGAGTGAAATGATTGTGATCTGTACTTGCCTTCGCAAAAGAAAACGATCTACGACACATTCAAATGTTTGGAGACTCCCAAATTGTGGTGAACTGGGCAAGGAAAATTCAGAAATGTCACAACATCTTTCTCCTCCCCATTCTGGAGGACACCTATCAGCTTTTAATTTTTTTGTACTCCATGACTATCTCCCATGTCTACAGGAACAAGAATACAGTAGCGAATGCACTCTCCAAAGCTGGACTCCAACTAGCACTTGGACAATGGGACATAATAGAGCACACAAATGGAGATACAATTTTTTTTTACCATCGGCCATTTATAGACTCTTCTACACTACATCAGGAGGCATAACACGAACCACAAGACCTAGAGAGGCCTTAAATTCTCTTTTTTTCCAAGAACAGGCAGCATAAATGTTATTATGAAGCAATACAAAGACCAAGAAATAACTGATACCATTTGAAGAATTCCACTCAGCATCAATGGAAGCACAACAATGGAAACATGATATTATCCTGAGATCAATGATCAAGAAATCATGGATTTGTAACCTTTAAAACTTTTCAGTAAATCTGAAACATATATCACACCCATGAGGTGTAGTGCTCCTTTGAAGCAAATACATAATATAATTTTGTCTCTTCAGATGAATAAAATTACGCTTTTGTCCAAAGGAAAATAAAAATAAAAAATGATTGTGATTTGAATATTTCTGTCTTTTTCATATATTATAATAATAACATTATAACATAATTATTCACTAATAATAATGTTGATGATGTAATAACAATGTTATTTTTTATTTTTTTTATTCAAAGATTACAAGACAAAGTTATAATACAATTGTTTACTAAAATAACAATGATTATATTTTATCAATGAACGTGTGAACGTTGGGAACATATTCACGAAACAAGTAGAAGTCTCCCCGAAATTTGCATGAAACGTCAAGTTAGGAGTGACAATATTATCTATTAAAAATATATATAAAAAATTATTTCAGATTACAATGTATGGAGATAATGATGTATTTTAAATTTTATTTCAATAAAATTGAAGGTTTATCAAACAACTATAATATCCAAATTATGAATTTAATTTGTGCTAATAATTATATGAATATATTTAACACTTCAACACAATACAATTTAATATCCGTAAAAATTCCATTAAAAAATGAGAAACAAAATACATATATAAAATTTTAACATATTTTTAAAATTTACATATATAAACTTCAAAAATCTTCATAAATTTGAAGCATTATTCTTGTTGAATGGAAAAACATAAACAATACTACTCTTGTAATATGAAAATACAATAAAAGTCAATGATATGGTTGATTGATAGCAACAACAAACTGGAGCAAATGCTTGTCATGGACAAGGTATTGATTTATTAGACTTTTATGTTTAGTCTAGCCTTGAAGGCAAACATACATGCATTAAAAGTTTTCATATCCACAGCTATAAAGTGAGTATTACTAAGTTTTTTTATTTAAATAATTTTTGAAATAATATTTATGTGTAGTTTAGTCTTTGTTTTATAGTGATATTTTGAATAAATATTTGTAATAAATTAGGTGTTTGCAATAATGGAATAAAAATATTTACATTTTAATTTAATAATATCTAAAATTAGTACTTATTTATACCAAAAATTATAAATATAATTTTAATTTAAAGCTCTCTATTTAGGAAATGCATTCCCAAGCTCCTATTTCGTTGATGTTGAAGCTCCCAAAAAGCTCTCAAGTTCCCAAAATCACTCCCAGCCAATTGGGGATGTTCTGTACCCATTATCAAGTTCTTGAAAAGTTGGGAACTAGTTCCAGAGATGCCTGGAGCTGTGCAACTATGTATTTTATTAATATTTATTTTTTCCAAAGATTTTATTAATTTATATTATCCAACTATTATAATATATGAAATGTATTCAATTAAATTTAAAATAATAAATATAGAGAATAAGAGTACATTTTGATCTATACACTTTCATGAAATGGTTTCACAATGTTTTAAGCTAATACAAACCTTATGAATTTTAAAAAATAATATCACCCAACATTTTATAATTAGTATTTTAAGAACAAAGGATTCTATTTCTTTTAGATAAGTATGGATCATTAAAATTTTCTTTAATTTTAACTAGGCTCTAGAAAAAAAAATCTTTTACAATTTCCATGTCCTTCCTATATTGACACTTATTTCTAGGAGAATGTGAAAAGAATTATTCATATAAGTTTATATGATTATAAAACTAAAGGATGGAGTGGAATAGGTGAAGGCGATGATAGTTGCATTATTTAAGGTAGGGAATGCCATCAAAGTTGGTAATGCCAAGTACACCACAAGTATTGTAGATGTTGCACGAAGTTATTTGGTTGGAATTGTTCTTAGAAGTTCCACCAAAGTAAGTATATCTTTATTCGAATTTTGATTTTCTCAAACAATAAAAATTTTGAGGCTTGAATTTTTTTAATATATTCATTTTTCATTAAATAAAATATAATTTAAAATAAATCTT
>JASDQU010735742.1:31082-56947 GCA_032191745.1 Picea mariana | reverse complement strand
AAGATTTATTTTAAATTATATTTTATTTAATGAAAAATGAATATATTAAAAAAATTCAAGCCTCAAAATTTTTATTGTTTGAGAAAATCAAAATTCGAATAAAGATATACTTACTTTGGTGGAACTTCTAAGAACAATTCCAACCAAATAACTTCGTGCAACATCTACAATACTTGTGGTGTACTTGGCATTACCAACTTTGATGGCATTCCCTACCTTAAATAATGCAACTATCATCGCCTTCACCTATTCCACTCCATCCTTTAGTTTTATAATCATATAAACTTATATGAATAATTCTTTTCACATTCTCCTAGAAATAAGTGTCAATATAGGAAGGACATGGAAATTGTAAAAGATTTTTTTTTCTAGAGCCTAGTTAAAATTAAAGAAAATTTTAATGATCCATACTTATCTAAAAGAAATAGAATCCTTTGTTCTTAAAATACTAATTATAAAATGTTGGGTGATATTATTTTTTAAAATTCATAAGGTTTGTATTAGCTTAAAACATTGTGAAACCATTTCATGAAAGTGTATAGATCAAAATGTACTCTTATTCTCTATATTTATTATTTTAAATTTAATTGAATACATTTCATATATTATAATAGTTGGATAATATAAATTAATAAAATCTTTGGAAAAAATAAATATTAATAAAATACATAGTTGCACAGCTCCAGGCATCTCTGGAACTAGTTCCCAACTTTTCAAGAACTTGATAATGGGTACAGAACATCCCCAATTGGCTGGGAGTGATTTTGGGAACTTGAGAGCTTTTTGGGAGCTTCAACATCAACGAAATAGGAGCTTGGGAATGCATTTCCTAAATAGAGAGCTTTAAATTAAAATTATATTTATAATTTTTGGTATAAATAAGTACTAATTTTAGATATTATTAAATTAAAATGTAAATATTTTTATTCCATTATTGCAAACACCTAATTTATTACAAATATTTATTCAAAATATCACTATAAAACAAAGACTAAACTACACATAAATATTATTTCAAAAATTATTTAAATAAAAAAACTTAGTAATACTCACTTTATAGCTGTGGATATGAAAACTTTTAATGCATGTATGTTTGCCTTCAAGGCTAGACTAAACATAAAAGTCTAATAAATCAATACCTTGTCCATGACAAGCATTTGCTCCAGTTTGTTGTTGCTATCAATCAACCATATCATTGACTTTTATTGTATTTTCATATTACAAGAGTAGTATTGTTTATGTTTTTCCATTCAACAAGAATAATGCTTCAAATTTATGAAGATTTTTGAAGTTTATATATGTAAATTTTAAAAACATGTTAAAATTTTATATATGTATTTTGTTTCTCGTTTTTTAATGGAATTTTTATGGATATTAAATTGTATTGTGTTAAAGTGTTAAATATATTCATATAATTATTAGCACAAATTAAATTCATAATTTGGATATTATAGTTGTTTGATAAACCTTCAATTTTATTGAAATAAAATTTAAAATACATCATTATCTCCATACATTGTAATCTGAAATAGTTTTTTATATATTTTTTAATAGATAATATTGTCGCTCCTAACTTGACGTTTCATGCAAATTTCGGGGAGACTTCTACTTGTTTCGTGAATATGTTCCCAACGTTCACACGTTCATTGATAAAATATAATCATTGTTATTTTAGTAAACAATTGTATTATAACTTTGTCTTGTAATCTTTGAATAAAAAAATTAAAAAATAACATTGTTATTACATCATCACCATTATTATTAGTGAATAATTATGTTATAATGTTATTATTATAATATACGAAAAAGACAGAAATATTCAAATCACAATCATTTTTTATTTTTATTTTCCTTTGGAAAAAAGCGTAATTTTATTCATCCAAAGAGACAAAATTACATTATGTATTTGCTTCAAAGGAGCACTACACCTCATGGGTGTGATATATGTTTCAGATCTACTGAAAAGTTTTAAAGGTTACAAATCCATGATTTCTTGATCATTGATCTCAGGATAATATCATGTTTGCATTGTTGTGCTTCCATTGATGCTGAGTGGAATTCTTCAAATGGTATCAATTATTTCTTGGTCTTTGTACTGCTTCATAATAACATTTCTGCTGCCTGTTCTTGGAAAAAAAGAGAATTTAAGGCCTCTCTGGGTCTTGTGGTTCGTGTTATGCCTCCTGATGTAGTGTAGAAGAGTCTATAAATGGCCGATGGTAAAAAAAAATTGTATCTCCATTTTTGTGCTCTATTATGTCCCATTGTCCGAGTGCTAGTTGGAGTCCAGCTTTGGGGAGTGCATCCGCTACTGTATTCTTGTTCCTGTAGACATGGGAGATAGTCATGGAGTCAAAAAAAATTAAAAGCTGATAGGTGTCCTCCAGAATGGGGAGGAGAAAGATGTTGTGACATTTCTGAATTTTCCTTGCCCAGTTCACCACAATTTGGGAGTCTCCAAACATCTGAATGTGTCGTAGATCGTTTTATTTTGTGAATGCAAGTACAGATCACAATCATTTCACTCATCATATTTAAGTATTTTTGTTTCTAAACATGTTTAATCAACATATTGTATCTTGTTGGACAACAAACAATCCACCTTGAAAAACAATTAAACATTATATGGCAACTTTAAATTTAAATGATACATATCAAATTTCACTTAAAAAGAAAGAATTCATTAACAATGTTCATCATTAGCATACTCATATTACTTTTTATAAATCAAACAACAACAACAACTACAACATAATATAAAAAACATAATATAGATGAGCAATATACATATGAATATACATGTCAAACATAAATCTTCACAAAATTTGCAATAAACATGTCATATATAGATCTCCAGTCAAATATAAAACAATCAATATAAATGTCAATTAGTACCACCACTAGCTAGTTCCACCACCAGAGCCAGGTGCATCAATGTCTCTGCTACTAGAGGTAGAGCCTCTATCAAGAACAACTGTCTCATAAACAAATGTCGGCATAAGTGCACTATCAAGTGTCTCTATATCAATATCATGAAGATGTGCATCAACATTACCCGATGTGATCATAGTGTCCAAAGCATCAAAAGCATGAGACACATGTGGAGGAAGAGGGGGATCGATGGATTATGACACATGTGGACTAGGAGAAAGACAATGATCGGTGGATGGTGACACAAGTGAAGGAAGAGGGGGGGAGGAGGATCAGACATGGATACAGGTTCATACACATGTGCAAGGAAAACAAGAGGAGGAGGATCATCATATGTGAATGGATGATCGATAGATGTTGCAATCGACTCATGTGGAGGAGAATCCGGAGGAGAAGGAGGACCATGTGGTGGAGCAAATGATGTGGATGACTTTGCTGATGAGCTACATGTAATGGGATCATGAGCACCATCCCTCAATGTATCGATGAGGTTGACGACACCAACAATATGACGCATCAACATCATCATGTCATGAGGCAAACACCTCCATGTAGTAGAGAGCCCCTCTACCCGTAAGATGTATCTAGGGGGTACAGGTACCACTCTGTGTCTAGTCATGACTTGGCATAGCTCATCCACCACCTCCATTTAAACTCTCATAGCCGGCTTGCATGGCATGTGAGGTCTTTATACTACTGGAGGTTGCTCCTCTGTCTCCTCCATCACCTCATCCTCATGTTGGGGAGGCGCATCCACGACATATGTGCCAATATCTGCAAAACAATAGATAATAATTATAAGATAATTGAAACAAAATGTTACAATAAATTACATGCGCATTAAATAAGACATAAAAATATGCAAATAGATTGTTCAAAATATAACGATAATATTACCTCTCTCATTTGTTGGCTCCTCTGTTGTAAATAAGATGTTTGGACATCCTCTCCAATCTATCACCATATACGGGTACTCTACAATATCGAGGACATTATCATCCTCACTAGGAAACAAATCAATTACTTCCCTTCCCACCAGAGTAATGAGATACTCAAATTGGCCCTTCTTGGGCATCAACTGCCCCCACATTCACATATGCGCATCAAACATAGGCCTAGCAGGAAAGTGGGGTACTACTTGCTGAGTGGCGCGAACCCTCACAAAAAATAGTGTATACAACTCAGACGCGAATGCGAAGAATCTCGTCCCAAACAAAATAGAGCGACCATGATCTAATGCATGACAAAACTTTCTCAAAAAAACATCCTCCCACCTAATCAATCAAGGCTCCAACAATAAACTATTTACATAATACAACATAGAGCAACTAATGTGTTTCCCATCAGAGCTATGTTGTGACAGTGACGAGAGCATATAACATAGGCACTTAACGTCCTCTCTCTCTCTCTCTCTCTCTCTCTCTCAAATTCACCTATCCTCAGTTGACCATCTTTAACATGGAACTTCGAAGTCGAAGGAATATCCAGACTCAAATATCTCTGCACATATGCCAGTTGTGATCTGGATTATTTTCATGAAAATTGTTAGAAACAACGAAATACATCAATACTTGATTTCTATTAATGAAATAATTGTAAAGAGATTGTAAAAATACAGAGTGCAAGATTTGCTAGAATGGTGGCAGCTTTATCTCTGAGAAGAGATGTGACGGCTACACTCATTCTCCAGAAGATGATTACAATAACGCTCGGAAGGCCTTTTTATGATAAAAATGAATGCCAAAACCCTAGACATCCAAAAACCTAACCCTAGGAGATGAAACGCCAAATGTCATGTGGGCCCCGTTTAGGTAAGTTAGTACATTGACTTCATAGGGTCATAACTTTTGCATACGATCTTCGTTTTAGGCGCGTGATATCCTGTTGGAAAGGTATTTTCGAGAACTACACATTACACCGTCAAACTCTAACTCCATGTACAGTTTGACTGTGGTGAGCCAAAAAAACACTATTTAGGGCCCCAAAACAACCCTGGAAGTACAACAAGATGTGCTGACATGAAAACCTACAAAATAATCCAGTTGGATTAGGTGGGAATCCACCAGTATCCATATGGAAGATGTGTAGGGTTTCAGACAACCCCAAAAGTGTAGAACCCACAATAATTACAAATAAGTAAAAAAGAATGTGCTGCACTAAAAAATGACAAGAGGAGCCAGTAGGAATAGGTGGGTGGCCACCAATATCCACCTGGATCAATCCTCCCCCCTTAGGAAGCAATGGTCTCCATTGCATTGAGTGCCCAAGGAAGAGGGGAAAACATTTTCTGAATCTGAAGCTTGGTGAGTTGTGCACCTTGTTGGATAAGTTGTGCTTCTTGGCTTGTGGAAGTGTCACAAACCTGTTGTTGGAGGGGTTGAATCTGTTCCACCAACCTGTTGTCTCTGGGTTTGATGGGGCATTGTGTAGGCACCATTGTAGGTGAAGAAACAATATCTTCTTTCTCTTCGACAATCTGTTTTTGTTGGATAGAAGGTGTTGAGGTTGCAGTGGTATTATGTGCATCCTTTGAACAAACTATGAAGAGGATGAATTTTGCAGTATGAGAGATTACCTTACGACATTGTTTTGGCAGAGTAGTAGTCAGAACTACCTCTGGTATCCTGTAGAGCTGACCTCCCAGAGTAATAATGACACTACGGGGTCTAGACTCATAGACAACATGACGTTTCCACATATATGGTTGGTCCAAAAGAACAACACAGACATCAAGAGGGGCAACATCACACACTACCTCATCCTTGAAGGGATGGATGCCATAGAAGACGACACTGTTGGTTGACGCGAAGATCTCGTCCCTGGTGAAGCCACCCGATGTTGTATGGCTGCAGGTGTGGTATTATCGACAACCCCAACTGTTTGACGACCTTAGCTGAGATGAGGTTATTCTGGTTGCCATTATCAACAATGAAATGGAATGGGGTCCCCTTCACCCACATCTTTGAATGGAAGAGGCGCTCCCCCTCTTCAGGATCTACTAGTTCTTCTAGCTGAATTTGTGTGGTCGCAACAGTAGCAGTGGGGTCTCTGTCAATGATCTGTCTGTTTTCGATATTTTCTGGATTGGATTATCAATGAGGGTTCGACTCCATGTCTTTGACCTCATACACCAATGACTGTTTCAAGCGACATTCATCGGTGTTGTGTTAGGGGATTTTGTGGAAGTCACACCACTTCCCATTGTCATTCTTCATCTTTAGTTTACCCTTCTTTTCACGTGTCTTGGAATGGTTGTCTAGAGGTTGTTGGTTAGGGTCGTCTTTACCTTGCTTTGATTGTTTCAGATTTGTAGACCCGAATTCCCATTTGTTCTAGTGCCTAAATTTCTGCTCGATTTTTACAACATATCAATAGGCAGCTCTCAATGATGAGATGTTTAGAAAATCCATTTCGGTTTGGATGTACGTATGCAGAGCCCCACGACATTTCAGAACCATGTGCCCCTCAAAGTCTTTGATACCTAGCTTGGTGCACCAGGTATGGAAAGTATTTGTGAACTCCAATGCTGTTTAGCTCTTCTCTTGCCGCAGTGTGGTCCATGTCATGCACTTGTCTTCATAGTTATCAACAAGATAGTACTGTTCTTTGACCACATCCATAAGAAAATCCCAAGTAGGCTCGACCCCAAATATTCCATATTCCTCTATGGAACTTTTCTCCCAATAAGTTTCCCACCAATGTTTGACATGGGGGAGAGCATTGAGGAGTGCGAAGGTGATCTTTTCCATGTCGGAAAATTTTTGAACAGAGAAATAACCTTCTAATAGATTTAACCATTTTTCTAGGGCATTCGCATCTATCTGACCTTCAAATATGGGAATATCAATATTAACTTGTACCTTGATGGGAGAGGTTCCTCCAAAATGCCCGCTTGACGAAGATGTGTCTGTTTCTATCAGCATTCATTGAAGGATGTGTGCAAAATTCTCCATCATTTCATCCCTCTCTCGCACGAGAGATTGCTCAAGCAATAGGTTAATATAATCTTTTGCTCCGCCATTTTCTTTTCTGTCATCATTGAGGGTTTCTTGGGCGTACGAGACTGATTGTCCTCGAGAGAGACAAGCTTGAGACCCAACTGGCTATACTCGGACTTTGTTAGGGACATGCGCAAAAAAAAACCGATCAAGAGCAGCCTACTCTGATACCACTAATTCGGATTATTTTTGGAACGAAATGAAAGCATAGTAATTATAATGAAGTACTCATGAAAATTGCCAGAAACAACGAAATAAAGCAATACTTGATTTCTATTTATGAAAGCATTGTAAATAGACTGTAAAAATACAGAGTGTAAGACTCGCTAGAATGGTGACAACTTTATCTCTGAGAAGAGATGTGATGGCTACGCTCATTCACCAGAAGATGATTACAATGAGGCTATGAAGGCCTTTTTATGATAAACATGAATGCCAAAACCCTAGACATCCAAAAACCTAACCCTAGGAGATGAAACATCAAAAGTCATGTGGGCCCCGTTTGGGTAAATTAGTACATTAACTTCCCAGGGTCGTAACTTTTGCATACGATCTCTGTTTTAGGCACCTGATAGCCCGTTGGAAAGGTATTTTCGAGAACTACGCATTATATCGTCAAACTTTAACTATATCTATAGTTTGAATGTGGCGAGCCAAAAAAACACTATTTAGGGCCCCAAAACGACCCTAGAAGTACAACAAGATGTGTTGACATGAAAACATACAAAATAAGCCAGTTGGATTAGGTGGGAGGTCACTAGTATCCACCTGGAAGATGTGTAGGGCTCCAGACAACCCTGAAAATGTAGAACCCACAATTACAAATAAGTACAAAAGAACTTGTTGCACTAAAAACTGACAAGAGGAGCCAGTTGGAACAGGTGGGTGGCCACCAATATCCACCTTGATCAAGTTGGGTCTCTCTTACAACACTGGGCGGTAGCGTAGGGAAATGGGGAAAATACACCCCCTCCTAGACAACTCACTGATGAAATATACATCCTCCTTCGTCGGATGATACCACATATCAGGACCGACCATGAATCCCTGTCTCACATGATCCCAGCAACGGATCAATTGTTGTAACAATGCAGAGTCCCCCCTAGGGGATATTCCCTCCTAATAAAAATTCAGGAGGCCAATATCCATCAAAAGTTCATACGTATGTCGTGAAATAGAGTGAGAGTAAGCCTCTCTATCCCTCTCCCTGGCCTCCCACTCACGCAAAAATGTGTATGTCTTGACCTACCACCGCCCTGCCTCCTCCTGCTCTCATCATCATTGTCTCTGATTCACATAGAAATATTGTTAGGCACATATATAAAGATAAAATAAATTGAAATTATAAAAAAAATACATATATAAAAGATGTGGATTTAAAAAATCAATCGGTGTGCCTCCAACTGTTCATCTACCCTACTATCGGTGCACTAAATCCAAACAACAACACCACTAAGCGGTGCGTCCCATAGGATTATTTGCATTGACGCAATGATTTTAACAACATCTGTTCAGTTCGTTAATAAAGGTGCACCACAACACTAAAATTTATAGTGCACAAATCCATGATGCTCTTTGTTAAACCGAAAGCATTAGTGCACCATGTGTACCAGAGCATCGACATGTTGTCTATTGATGATGTCATATTTACGACACCGATGCATTTGGTGGACTGATAGGCATCACTAAGCTAAAATTCATTATCACAACTAAAGCGATGCGACATGTTACTATTAACGCACCAACACGACCATGATAATGGAGCACCGACGTTTTGTACCTCAGTGTTACGAAATATTTCCCCTGCGGACATGTGAAATCTCCCTTAGATATCTAGACCCCTATTGACCAAGACAAAAAAACAAAAAAATGGACACTAACATTCCTTTAGATCTATTCTTTATGTCTATATTCAGAGAAGATAGAAGAAATAAGTGTGACTTACTCCTTTTCGACGGTTTTCCTCATCGATCTTCAATCTTTGGCCTTGTTGTCCAAGCTCCTATCGTGATGAAGAAAGTCTGCAAGGAACATAATAATACCTTCTATTTCTACAACATATCATTAGACAATAATAGATTTATCTATATAGACATACATGTGCAAACAACAATATTAAGGAAATAGGCCAAGTGATATTAATGGAGAAACACAATGAAGTACTTATAAACTACCATAGACATTGCAAAACCTTCTCCAATCTCTCCAGTACAACCCTTGTATGAATGTCTTAGGATCAAAATGATGATGTTTTTGATGGATTCCTCTCATGAGATCAAAGGTTTGACACTCTGAAATTATTTCTCCCTTTCACCTTTGAGTGGACTCATTATATAGGATTTGAGAGGCATAACCACCATGAAAGATTCTAGGAAATGGTTGAGGATGTATCTCCTCATGTTAGGACTTGGTTACCCACAATGGAGGGAATATGGGTGACTCAACTCATGACTCAACCCCTTGACCAAAACCACTTCGAAGTATCTCGGAGTTGACCCTTATAGCCAAAACTTCCTCAACAACATCAATGCTCCCCAAAACTGAGTACAGAGCGTTTTCAACGCTCCCCCATAGTTCAACAAAGAGTGTTGATTAAGGATCATCGCTCCCTATACATGGGCAGGGGGCGTTGACCTTCAAAAATGGGTCAAAAATCAAGGTAAAAAGCATTTTTTCGACCATCTTATGCTGTGTTTTCTCCTCCACAAAGACTAGGGATCATGGAAAATATTATTTTATGGTGTCAAAGTGCATGCGACACATAGTAAGGTGCATATGACACTTGATAAAGTGCATGCAACACTTAGCAAGGTGCATACGACACTTTTGTGATACTTGTGACACTTAGGTGCATAATAGATGCGGCACTTAAGTGTGACATTTTGGTGTGTAACGGTTTCCCCCTAAAGTGTGATGTCAGAAGAGAAACCGATGGACGAAACACTTTACACAATATTAATGTAAGGGCACTGGAGCAGGAGATATTGACGAAATATGCAAACAAACATCAAACAATATATATGTATCAACCCTGAGGCACACATACCTATGCTCGAAGTAAACTGACTCAAAGCATGGTCGCCGACCAATACACTGTGGATCCATGAAAATACCGACTAAGGATATGGCCACCGGAGATACAATGTGGATCCATACCTCCATGACATGATCTGATCGCAGCCATGAAAGAATACACTATGGAGCTACAATATGACAAAAATATAGCCATGGACCGTGGATCTATGTGACAACATATACATCAGTAAGATTGCCAATATGGTGGTTATATTGGAATCTCTTGCATATTCAAATGATCTCCATCGTAGCCTGGGTAAAGCACATAACAAAGTGAGTGCCCAACTGAGGGTCTTCATCCCGATCCTGAAATAGTACGAATCCAGCCATGTGAATAGATGACTTGATGTCGAACATGGTAGAAACCACTTGATTATTGGTCATTAATGTATATCGTTAACAATTGTGAGGAAAATCCCTGATGATGACAATGACTCCTAAGGTACCCTAGTACATTTCAGTGAATGTGAATAAATGAGCAGAAGTAGAACATCCATGAAATCATTCGATTAGAGGCCAATGGTGAAAACCTACTGGCGAAGGTGAGGAAACCTGCCATTGAGGCATGCAGGTCCCAAGGTACTAGCTGGTTTCTAAGTCTAATTCCAAGATAATGTGTTGAAGTCGACATGAATGGACTCATCGAAGGAGGGCCATGATGTTTCCCCCATCATCGACATGAAAATGACACAGGAAAGTGATAAAATAGGATAGATTAAATGAGGATTGACTCACACAGGTATGAAAATGGATAATACTGTAGAATGGTTGGTTTGAGGTGAAAATTCCCTTGAACATTGTGAGGCACGACAGGTGGCTTCACAACATTAACTCGACTAAGAGATAGACCAAAACATAGTGCGACAATCATCAGGGCACTCTTCGGGTGAGCTGAAGGAGTATGAGGACTCATGTGATTGGTATGATTCAGAGACAAGCATATTACCCAACTATAAGACGAGACACAAATAGGTGCCATTTTCATGGGTGACAACAAACAACTTCCATGATGTTTTCCAAAAACTTAACCCATTTCCTTCAATTCCCCCCCCACCATGATTGGCAAGTACCTCTTTGTTTTTTAATGAGCTTGAGGAGAATAACATATGATCGATATAGCTCATCTTTGATTAGTCCCTCATCATATATTTAACGAACCTAAAGAAGGAGGGGTTTGGCCCTGTATAGGTCCTTTAATGCATGTTTTACAAGTCCAAAGAAGGAAAACTCGACGATCTTTTCATGTTTAGAGAGTCTGAAAAGATCTTAAAGACAACTCCATGGATGTTCTTTTTTGTAAATTCAGTCCCCCAAGCCCGAAAAAGTGTAAAACAATACAAGGGAGAACTCTTCTAGTCATGATTGACTAGACTATACCTTTTTCGTAGTTAGTTTCACGAGGCCGAAAAAGGGGTAAACTGCTGCTCGAAAGACAACTCTTTGTGGTTTAACGAGCTCCAAGGATGACGAAGTATGCTCGTAGTCTACTTCATTTTTGGATGAGCTTGAAACAAAGAATGAAACTATGCTCGAAAATCCTATGTTTCATTTTTTAACCAGCTTGACACAGAAACGAGAACTTTACTCGAAGTCGGTTTCATTTTTTAACGAGCTTGAAAACAAGAACAAACTATGCTCAATGTAATACCCATGAATGGGCCTCTTCCCAACATGATGTCCAAAGGTTGGTACATTGATCAATACCGATCGATGGGTTTTTTCCCAACGCTTCGATTCATCTGCCGACTCTTCTTTTGCACTCGCTTAGAATACTGGTTACTAATAGGGATAGGTTTTCCAGAGAGGGAGGAAGAAAGAGGATCAATTGAGACATGTGGAGGAAGGGAATGTTTATGTATCATATCTTGTGGCAGATGAGAGTCTGTTAGGCTAGGTACTACCCGAGGATTGAAGAATTCAGAGGATCATTGCACCATAGTTGTAATCATATTTAACGTGGCAACCTCATGTGGGGGATCATGGGGAAGTAAGGGAAAAACTACCATGAGTGAGGAATCCTTGAGGAGACCTACCCCCACATTTTCATACTTAAGATCGGACTGTCCCGGGAAAGGGATATTATTCATTGAAGAATTATGGAGATTTGGAGTGAAATAATCAAGATGGTCAACAACCACAATTTTCCCTAGATGGGTAAATTGTAAAATGCGAAAAATTGAAGATGCGACGACAGTCATCACATAGAACCAACTGCAACCAAGAAACAAATTATAATACAGGGGCGCATTAACCACTTCAATGTCAATAGAAACAGTTTGGCCCTTTAATTCCACAATGAAAGATTTTAAGAGTTTGTAAGGTTGGAAACCACATCCATCAAATACCTTAAGGGTGGTAGGAGACTGGTTAAATTCAAGAGAACCATTGGCTCTCTAGTAGGACAAAGACATGAGACATGTGGAAGTTCCTTCATCCAAAACTGTGCGATGGATGTTCTTCCCACCAACCATAGCTTGGATTTGAAAGGCCAGGTGATGGGAGAGCCTCGGTTTAAATTAGTCTAGATTAAACATAATCATATCTGACGCCTCTAGGTCCATAACTCCAATGGACGATAACATGGTTGTACATTGACTTGGACAATTATGTAGAACTTCAAGTGTCCACATAGCACAAGGCCCTTGCACCAAATATCCAACAATGTTTTAGTTTTGAGCAGCGTGGGAACTTGGATGGAAAATCGACTTTTGAATTGCTCCCTTGGGCAAGCACAACACTAAATTAACAACACGCCTCTCAATCTGAAGAGGGGCGGAGGATGGAGGAGGAGTGGAACTGGAGGGCTTATCGGTAGCACCTCCATTGGCATGATTATCTAGAAGAGTGTCATAAGTCTTTGCTATGGTTGTTAAACTAACTATCCCATTACACATAAGGACTTAAGCGCTTGAGGAAACATCCTTATGGTGAGGATGACCTGCGTTTCCCCCTTGCGGAGGAGTAGGATTTTTTGCAACCATTTGTTGTTGCCAAATTGAAAAAGGGTTAGTTAGTACTGCAGGTTGGGAGGTACCTTTCTGAAATTTAGTGACTTCCTCATGATGAGGGCAGTATTTTGTGTAGTTGCCCTCCGCACAAATCATACAGGGAAGCTTAACTTTCCTTTTTGGTTGGGTATCAACATTTTTGTACTCTCCTATGGGTTAGAAAAATTCTTGGATTTACCCTTGTTTTTCTTCTTACCTCTAGGTTGCTGAGATGAAGTGGATTGGATCGTATTCACCTCAGAGGTTTGTGAAGGAGAGGGAGAATTTTTTGTAACGAAATATACCATGCGATCGACATGGTCTTCTGGAGTAGGTCTTGATGGATCATTCGATGGGCTAGGAGTATGAGGGATCAGATCATAAAGTGTGCCAGACTGAGAATATACCAAGTCCAAATATTGAGCACGACTAATCGCTTTCTCCTCAATGACAACACCTACCATGGAGACATCTCTAATGATGGGTGGCAAAAGTGACTTGGTAAACCAATATGCTAGGAGTTGATCCAGAATGGTAGCTTTAATTAACCATCGTTGCCTCCTCCACTCATGAATATGATTAGAAATGTGAGTAGAAGTGAATTGCCTAAGTGGAGTCAAAATCTCTGTACCGGTTTCATATCGAATCAACAGTTGGAAAATGTGTCAAAAAGGCCATAGCTAAAGTATTAAAGTCACCAAAGGAGTGTCCCAACAACTCGATATACCATTTGGATGTTTAGCCTGTGATAATTCTCTGGAAAAGTCTTAAACAAATGGAGTCATACATCAAGGAGTTTGAAGAACACCAAAGATGGAAAGTCATTACGTGGTTATTAAGGTATTATCCAAGTTTCTCGTCAATTTTTGGGATAACGAAAGGTGGTTTGGCAGGGATTGGAGGCCAAAATGGGGAATGAAGTATGGGATCATTCGTCAAACACGACAGATTAGGCGGATCTAATGTAGCTAAGAATGGAAGTTGTTGGTTAGCTTGTGGATACTGGTAGTAACCATGCGACATAGGAACACCAACAAGACCATATATAGGTTGCAGAGAGATGGAAAAACCAGATGGTCCTCCCATGTACTATGGTTGACCCCGCATATATTGTGGTTGACCTGAGAGTCCCCCCATGTACTNGTATTGCGGTTGGCCCAATAGACCTCCCATATACTGTGTTTGAGGGGATCGTTGTTTTGGAATCATGGGGTTCACAGATTGATTGGATAAATTTCCTTGCTGAGGAATGCTCGTCGGATTAGGTTGACCCCATAAAGGATTTGCAACTCCTGTATATGGTTGTCTAGGATACAAGCCAGTAGTAGTGGGAATAGAAGGACCTGCATGAGTGACTTTACCTCGGGTTTGTTGTTGTCACCCCCAGATAGGAGTTTGCCTCATAGTTGAGGCTTTCCCCCTAGCAAAAGGTTTCCCTACAGGTGAATATTGACCTCTAGTGAAGGGTATAGAAAAACTCCCCATTTGTAAAGTTGGAGATGGAAGTTGAGTATCTTGTGTAATTGTGGTTGTATGAACGATTTTACTATTCTCCATTTGACTGATGCGATGACCAAGTAAAACACTTGGTGTGTGCATATGTGGGATTTGTGAAGCAAGAATATTACCCGACCCATGTGCGGAGAGAGATGTACTCACAAGTGGTTGTGTCAGGGTAACTTGGGTCACATATGTTCCCCGTAAAGAAGAAGCACCAACAATAGTGATATGTGCTCTTGCAGGGTCAACTGCAAGAGACGTGGATAGAGAAGGTGAAACTCCCAATCCCTCTAGAAAACCAAATGTCGGTGGGTTCATGACAAAAGATTTCCTAATGGCTAAACTGGCCGATAAATGGTAAGAAGAATAAGCATCAAGTAATCTCATGGATGGTTGTTCAACAAGTAGTGGGCCGAGTGGATCAATAAAAAGGGGATTTGCATAAGATACAAGGCCTTCCATGAAGGTTGTGACCGATTCTTCTGTGTGTTGGCCACTTTCAGGAGCTACACTCTTGGTTTCAGAAGTTTTTTCTTTGACCATTCCTTCGTTAGAAGAGTCACGTTTAGGTTCCTGAACTTCAGGATCCAAACCTTGCATTCTGTAAGATCTTTGAAGCCCTTGATTGACCACAATGAAAGTAAAATAACAATCCTCAAGGCCAACTATGAACTCTGAAAGCACATATCCCTTAAAAAACATCCACATGTAATCATCCAAACAAATAATATGTAAAAGGATCTTCCAAAGATGGGATGTCAAACCATTAGCGAAGATATGAGAATTAATTACCCTAACCTCCACATAACAACCCTTCTTGGTGCAAGCAACCCTCACTTCGTGGGGTCACCCTCCAAGGGTATTGAAAGTGTGATGCGAGTTCTACCCCAGGTACCATGGGAAGCCCACCATAGTCACCTTTGTAGATACCTAGGAAATCCCACTAAGGTTACTAACTTGTAGTCGACCTCCGCAGGTGGGGAGGGGTACAGTCAACAGTCAGGACCGAACGTATGAGCAGGATAACAAAGTATGAAGTTATTTAAGAGAACTAAAGAGAAGTGGACCACTAAGACTCCTGAGGACCCCAAACAGATTCAAGATTCATGAAGCACCGAGACCAAATGAAACCAAAAGTTTCTCAAGAAAAACCCCCAACATATGTATTTTCCACTACGATTGGTCAAGATTTGGATGGGTATTCTTCGCTGCTCTTCCGCTCGTGACCTCATGTTTATCCCCTGTGTTAGAGGGGGTTACCGACTATGCCTATACTATAGTTGGATTTTGTCACTCTTTAGTGTTATACAATCATGTTTAGTAACCTTGGACAATTTACTCACTTTCCCTAGTCCAAAGATTCTAACCCTATGCTATTGTTGGTGTACTATAAACCAAAAAATGTCTAGTTGATTTTATTAGCACGTTGGTTGATTTTAACGGCTTTTGTTACTAAAAAAGGTCAATCTAGATGAAAATAATGATGTGTGAGACTCGACTCCAATAGAATGCAAAAAGAATGAAATGCAAACGTCTATTTTCGATGAATTCTATATATGAGAAGGAGAAATGTTCTTTTCCTCTTAACAAGCACTCAATATCATGCAACTTTTCAAAATGATGCCAAACTATCAAACAAATGTTTCCAAAATCCTAAAGCAAATGCAAGACTAGCTCTTTCAAAACATGGACCAAAACAAAACTTCTAAGAATGCAAAAATTTCTCTCTCTTTGATTGTATATGCAATGAAATCTCTTCAAATGCAAAACTTTTATGCCTCCTAACTTTCAATTAGAATGAAATAAATCAATGTTTGACACAAAATAACACGAAGCAAAAAGAAACCAAACAAAGTGCACTCAAAAGTTTGCTGAGGATTGAAAGAAACCAAGTGCGAGACAACTTGTTCAATCAAGGACTCAAAATTGTGAAAGAGAAAGGAAATCACTATTTGAAAACCTTGAAGTTGCAATTCCAAATCAAATGAAGAAAAACTTCAAGATAAGTTTTGAAATCAGGACAAAAAAAAGTTTGAAGACCTTTGAGATGAGAATCAAACCACTAGGTAAGAGAGACCTTGACCAAAGGATCAGGTTAGCCTGATGTAGTCATGCTCATTTCCTAATTCTAAAGGACTTGTAAGCTGAAAAGAGGCAAGAAAAGTTGGTGACCACAATTCTTTTAGTCAAATAAAGTCATAACCAAGTTCAGAGGAATATAATGCAAAAATATGAGGAGAAGACAACAAAATGGGTTGAAAATTGACTGAGGAAGGAGATCAACACTCCTATAAAGAGGCAGATAGGGCGTTGAACTGGGGTCAATGCTCCCCAATACACTAGCATGGAGCATTGATAAGGGTTTTCAATGCTCTATGGGTCATTTTGAGGGAGCATCGATTCCTGGGAGTGGTTGGAATAACAACAATTTTTTCCCAGATTCACCAGAAAGCAGAAAAGGTTCAAGTAACAAGCATCAACATGAAAAAGATAAAAGGACAACTAAGATTCAAAGGGTTGGGAAACCAAGGAACAAGAACAATCGTTCCCCGGTGGAGTCGCCAATTTTCTATTACAGAATATTTCCCTTGCGGACAAGTGAAATCTCCCTTGGATATCTAGACCCCTATTGACCAAGACAAAAAAACAAACAAATAGACACTAACATTTATTTAAATCTATTATTTATGTCTATATGCAGAGAAGATAGAAGAAAGAAGTGTGACTTACTCCTTTTTTACGGTTGTCCTCACTGATCTTCAATCTTTGGCCTTGTTTTCCAAGCTCCTATCGCAATGAAGAAAGTCTGCAAGGAACAAAACAATACCTTCTACTTCTACAACATATCATTAGACAAGAACAAATTTATCTATATAGACATACATGTGAAACAACAGTACTAAGGAATATTCCAAGTTATATTAATGAAGAAATATGGTGAAGTAATTACAAACCACCGTAGACGTTGCAACAACTCCTCCAAGCTCTCTAGTCCAACCGTTGTCTGAATGTATCATGATCATAATGATGGTGCTTTTGATGGATTCCTCTCACGAGATCAAAGGTTTGAAACTCTAAAATTATTTCTCCCTTTCACCTTTCAGTGGCCTCATTATATAGGATTTGAGAGTCTAAACCACCATGAAGGATTCTAGGAAATGGTTGAGGATTTAGCTCCTCAGATTATGATTTGGTTACCCACAATCAAGGGAATATGGGTGACTCAACTCATGAGTCAACCCCTCGACCAAAGCAACTTAAGAGTATCTCATATTTGACCATTAGAATAACCAAAACTTCCTCAACAACATCAACGCTCCCTATACATGGGCAGGGGGCGTTGACCTTCAAAAATGGGTCAAAAATCAATGTAAAAAGTAGTTTTTCAACCATCTTATGCTGGATTTTCTCCTCGACAAAGACTAGGGATCATGACAAATGTTATTTCATGGTGTCAAAGTGCATGCGAAACTTAGTAAGGTGCATACGACACTTGATAAAGTGCATGCAACACTTATCAAGGTGAATACAACACACTTGCGACACTTAGGTGCATAATAGATGTGACACTTAAGTGTGGCATTTTGGTGTGTAACACTCGATGCGTTGTAAATGATAGAGTACCAGGAATGAGGCATCCAATGAGATGCCCCGCTATGAAAATTTGGCCAATATATATCTCGGTGCATTTATGTATATTGTTCCGGCGTGTTGTATTACAATGGTTACACCGCTAAGTTGAATTTTATAAATTGTTATGTTAGTAGTGCTGTTAGTTAAGTGAAGTGTACCAGTGGGTAATTTTAGACGACGTTGGTGTGATTTATTCGATGCATGTATGTTTTTTTATAAAGTATGGTGGTGTGTTTGAACATTGACGTACCGGGGCATTATGTTTTAGGTATGCACCAGGGAAGTTGGTTAAAATTGGTGCACCACTATGTTAAATTTTCATATAACGTAGAGCTAGCAGTGCGGTTAACAAGGTGAAATGTGTCGGTGCGAGTAGAAGCCCATTATACGCTAGTTTTAGGGAATTCCAAAGGATGCACCACGTTGTAAAGGATAGAGCATCGAGAATGAGACATCCAATGAGACACCTCCCTATGAAAAATTGGGCAATATATGTCTTGATGTGTTTCTGTATACACTATCAGTGAGTTGGATTACAATGGTTGCACCACTACGTTAAATTTTATAAATCGTTATGTTAGCGGTGCCATTAGTTGAGTGAAGTATAATGATGCATAATGTTAAACAACATCGAGGAGATATATTCTATGCATGTATGTTTTTTTATAAAGTATGGTGATGCCTTTGAACATTGACGTGTCGGGGCATTATTTTTCGGGTATGCCTCGATGATGTTGGTTAGAATTGGTGAACCTCTAGGTTAAATTTTATATATCGTTGAGCTAGCAGCGGGGTTAATGAAGTGAAATGTGTTGGTGCGAGAAGAAGCCCATTGTGCCCTGGTTTCAGGGATTTCTGAAGGACGCACTGCTTTGTTTCTAATAATTCATCGCGATGCACTTTAGTGAACGACGTTGGTGCATACATTTATTCAATGAACCCGAGGCATTGATCACTGTGTGTTTAACACAATATGCATTACTTTGGGGCAAGCCGAACCATTCAGTCACCATTGGGAGGAAATGAAAATTTGTGGTAATTTCCAAAATTTGGAAACGTGTGGAACCGAGCAATGGAGCTATCCAAGTCGGTATAGAGCACCAAAAATGGGGTGTCTTAGGAAAAAATGTGAGCATCGGTGCTTGCTTGAGAGTTTGAAAGCATAGGATGCACTGTAACAATGAAAACCAATTTGCTATTTTTTTTTATTTACCCTACTGCGGTGCGTCGTTAGACATTTAGGTGCACCGTTGTGTGTTGTTCAACGACACCAGTGCAATTTATTCAGTGCATGAAATTTTATTATAAAGCATGGTAGTGCTACTGGAACATGGACGTGTCAGATTTTTATTGTTCATTAACGCGCTAACACCTCGATTTGTATATTCCTTAAAGTCGCACCAATAAAAAAAAGCCTTCGCAAAAACCTCCAACGACACACCTCCACTATGAATAGTGACGGACCATTTGAACATTTAGGCACCAATGCGGTAGCATTTAGAGGTGCATTAGTGCATATATTCCATAAAGGTGCACTGGAAAAAAGCTTGGCAAAAATCTCCAACTGCCTGCCTTCGCTAACAACCTCCACTATAAACAACTAAGGGAAGATATTTTTGGGAAGGTTGTGTAAAAACCTTCGCAAGAAGGTGTACTCCTTGTAGTGCATCTCTTTCCTATTTTCATCCATCTTATTTTCCACATCATCAATCTTCTTTTCCTCCCTTCCCTTCTGGTAAAAAAATTCTTCGTTTTATTCTTGAGTCATGGTTGAGCTCTCAGGAGGTTTAGTTGGTGAAATAAATTTTGGAATAACATTTGAAGCCATGTGAGAAATTAAGAATTCTCCTATACTTCCTCTTGATCACAAGTTTTGAATCACTGAAAACAAATCTTCAAATAAAAAGTTATGGCAATTGTAAGTTATGTTAATTTGGAGTATGTTTGGATGGATGCCCTTTGTCTTGATATATCTATGAACTTTGAACCCTTATAAGTATGAAATTTTTACCTGTAGTACTTTGATATGACTTCTTAAACTCCTGAAAAATCCATAGTTTGAACCTTCACTGATAAACAACTATAGCAAAAATACCAAAATGTTTTGTGTAAGACTAATTTCAGGATTAGCAAACAACCCCAACTTCCACAAGATATATCTCACAAATTGTAATGATTCAAAATATGAAAAAATTGTCACCAGTAATTCGCTATGTCTCCCCAGGATTCTGAAAATTCCAGAGTAAAAAACTTCACATAAAAAATTTATAGCTAAAATTTCAAGCTGACTCTTTTAAAACCAATTTCAGGATTAGTCACAAGCCTTGTCTTATATGGACCATATATCCAAAATTATAGCGAACCATAATCTGAAATTTGGACCACCTATATTAGGATATGTCTCCTTAGTCTCCACGCAATTTCACTGTTTGAAACCTCCTAGAAAACAAGTTATAGAGAAAATCCCAAGATGACTCTTTTAAAATTGAATTTAGGATGAGTAAAAAACCCTATCTACCACAAGGTATATCTCAAACTTATAACGACCCATAATCTAAAAGTTTTACCACAGGTACCTTGATATGTCTTCTAATTAACCTCCAAAATTTTCTATCTAAAGCAGCCTAGAAAAACAGTTATAGCAAAAATGCCAAGATGACTCGCTTAAAGAAGAAAAACCCTATGATCAATGCTATGATACCAACTATTATGATCCGACGCCTTAAAAATGATAAGAAGTCAACGACTATAGTTCACTTTGAGGGGGAAACCTCCTTTTACAATATATCCAATTCATAATTCAATATGAAATGTGATAATATGATCCTAAGACTAGGTCTCCTTGGTTTGTGTGTGTGAGAGACAAAGGGTACAATTCTAATGAAAGGGTGCAATGAAGGGTTCTAGTGTACATACAAATATAACACTAGAAATGTAATAATTTAATATCTTGGCTAGCCTCGAGGTTTAGCTCAAGTGGTCTTGAGCCAAACATGAGATCTCTCCCCCAATGATAAGTTGGGGAGGTCACATGTTCGACTCTCTTGATCCCCTTGGGGTGAGGCTTCATAATCAAGGTCGACGGTTTACCCTGTTTATCATCCATGGATCATGGGGAAGTACTCAAAGGGTTTTCCGCAAGGATTTCCTTTGAAAAAAAAATCAATATCTAGGGCTTAATATGCGGTATTATACATAACATGGGGCTTTGTTTAGGGATTAACAAAATGATTTCATAATAATAACCAAACATCTTAGTCACCCATTTTTGTTTCTAAAGGGATGGAAGTATTTGTTCCAAAACATTCTGAGGCTACAATGATCAGTTTTAATTTGGCAGTGTTGCCCCAACAAATAAGGATTCTAAAGTTCCACTGCATGTAGAATAGCCAACATTTCCTTTTTAAAGTTGGATTTCCCCAAATGTCGGTCTGAGAGTTGTTTACTAGTGAAAGACAAAGGTTTGCCATCTTGCATGAGGAATGCCCCATTTCCTTTCCCTAAAGTATCACATTCCAGGAAAAAAGTCTTGGTGAAGTCGAGCGGTGCTAGAACCAGAGTTGTGCACACAAATTCTTTTAAGGCTTGGAAGGATTGATTCATTGTTGGAGTCCAAGAGTGTATGAAACCATTCAACACCGAGGACAATGTCGTAACCACCCATGTCAATAGAAAACATATGATATTTGAGGTGGTAATGACCAATTTGTAGGCACACATTTTCACAATGCCCTCCGCATTTCATGGAACCACTGTTAGCAATCATGATTTGAAAATTGTTTACTGCACGGATGTAGCAGATGGTTTCTTGGGCAATGTGGCGATGAATAAACTTGTGGGTGATGCAATTGTTGACGCGGATGAAGACTTTCCTATTCTTTATATAGCCAATTAATTTAAATGTTTTAGTAACCTATCCTGTGGGGTCCGAGCCATCAAATTTATTCACATCAACTTTGGGAACATGAAGTTCATGATGAAGGGGGTTGGGATGAAAGTCCATGATATGGGAGGAGTTATCTCCTTCGAGAGTGTGATGGTTGGTCAAATAGGTAGGGCCTTGGGATTGAATCATCCATTGTTTTGGGTGGCTCGAGGGAGTCAAATCGGGTAGTGAGGTTCTCAACTTTAGTATTGACGACAACAATTTTAGAAGTCATGTACTGGATGTTGGTCTCGTTTTGGTTGGTTTCGGTTTGCAAGGAAATTATTTCCTACTTGTGTGTGTGGGTGATGGGTACCACTGCGATTAGTGAGAAGAGAGGAGTGCAAGGGAATATATCACGAATAAAGGTGTCGAGAAGGGCGGGTGGGTCCACGAGAAAAAAATAAATATAAGTGATGTGTACCATTGCAATTAGGGCGAAGAGAGGAATTTGGTGGGATAAGTACCAAATAAGAGTGTCAGTGAGACCACTAAACTCATTTTCTTTTTACTCCTACGAAGTTATACTCTGATATAAAGAATACTTCGATGACTGAATGCCCAGATTGTTAACAAGTAAAAATGTGTACGAATTATGCTACTTGAATGTAGAAGGCAGGGTTGCGCTGCAAAAATTCCCCTTGATTTTTGTTTTGTTTTGTTCCAATAGCAAGGGTTAGGGATTGCAGGGTTCCTATGGACAAGGGTTTTCCCTGTGCTATAACTCTCCAATATACATGTGAGGTTGAAAAATAGTACTCAACCCAATATCTCAAGGCACCAACTAAGGACGCTTGACCGTACCCTTAACAGTACTACCCGATTACCCAGGTACTAGAGAGTAGTCTTCTCGAGTGTTGTTCTTGGTTATTTATAGTTGGTTTTAGAAGACCTAGGGGAAACCCTATATACCCAAATTATGTGGGAGTGATGGTTGTGTACAAATGTTGTTGAATGTAGTACTACTCGAAGGGGTACCAAAAAGGGTTCCATAGGTTTCCAACTAGGTGAAACAATGGTTTCAAGTAACCCGTGAAACCGTATGTATTTCCTATGTGTAGTCCTCCCCAACTATAGTTTTACTCTCCAAACGATAGATCTCTATGATTTAAAGATGCCGAAAATACATGTCTCTACCCTGAAAAAACAATTGTCTAAATTTTTTGCAAAGGGAAGTGCTATGATACCACTTGTAATGTACTAGATGTATTATTCAAAGAGTAACATAATAAATATGGTGAATTACCAATAGAAACAATGCAATATAAAAAAAAATAACACAAAAAATGATACCTTTATTTATAGAAAGCCATGTTCACTTGCCTCTTCGAGGGGGAAACCTCCAGTAGAGTAGAACTTAATTACAAATAATTCTCAAGACAAAACTTTCCCATGCTTTTTACTCTTATTTATACTATTTCTATCTTTTAGCAAACATTCTAGAGGAAGATCTTTCTATAAGCGAAAGCTTCTACTAAGTCTTCTTACATTAGACGTGTTCACATTATTACATAGGCCTTATTTACTAATGTCAGACTTTATTACATAGGAAATATATTATTCTACCTACAAGAGAGGTTAGAGAGGTTAGGTCCCTAATGACAACAAGGACAAGGGCTTTGCTATTTATGTAAGAGATACGAGGAGACAAATGTTCACCTTTTCTTGAAATGTACTTTTACTTGTCAGGTGTGGATGGAGGTTGGTTACCAATTGGGATTTCACAATTTTTGGTTAAAGGACAACCTATGAGACTATTTTAAAGATTTTTTTTTTCCATATGTTGTGTTTAAATCATGAAAAGTGCTAACAATTTTAGTCTCCTAGGGATTATGGTTGGTTCAAAACGCTTGCCTATTCGAGAAAAAATGAGTACCCTACTATCAAGGTTTCTCAATAGATGTTAGATTTGCTCCAGTTCTACATTGCATCTCCATCCATAAGATCCGCTAACTTTATTTTGAATGAGTTTATTAACACACAAAAGCCTTGGGGATTTTTTGACGAGGCATGTTAGAGAACAAATGACCACTACGGCTTGGGATTCATTTTACATCTTTCAGAAGCTCATTATTTCTACGGGAAATATAAATTGGTTTCGAGATCCAATAATATTGCTGAATTCTCTACTCTTTTTGCTTTATTAAGACTTGTTGTTAGGAGCAATGTGTCATCATTCTAGGTCTATGGGGACTCTAAACTATGTATAAATTCGATGATGGACAACGTGCAATTATCTCATTTGGACTTATTACAATTGGGACATAGGCTGAAAATGATCTTGAGTTAGTTTAGAGAAATCCATTATAAGCATATATACAAAGTACTAAGTGTCACATCAGACTCCTTATCATAAGTTTCTCCCTTGCTAAATCTTAATGTGATGTTGGTGGAGGAGTATCTGAAGGGAGCGGTGATCTCCAGAGATGAAGGAATTTTTGTTGATGTAAAAATCAATTACATGTGCTCCATGGGAGTTTGTTACGATCCAATGCCTTAAAAATGATAAAAATTCAATGAATATAGTCTGCTTCGAGGGGGAAACCTCCTTTTACAATATATCCAATTCAGAATACAATAAGAGATGATATAAGGTGCTCCTAAGACTAGGTATCCATGTTATATATATAGGAGACAAAGGGTACAATCATATTGAAAGGGTGCAATGAAGGGTTCTATTCAACATACAAATATAACACTAGAAATGTAATAATTTGATATCTAGGGCTTAATGAGGGGTTTTATGCATAACATAGGGCTTTGTCTAGGGATTAACATGCTCCTCCCTTTAAAACAAGTGTTGTCCTCAACACTTGAAAACCGTGGGTGTGTCTGCATGAAGAAATCATCTTCCCATGTCACCTCTTCCAATGGTAGGTTCTTCCATTTGACAAGGTACTAAGTAATTGCTCAATTTCACAGCTTCTTAATCCCTATTTCAAGGATTATTTTTGGTTCTAGTATGATTCTCCCTTCTCCATTAATATTTGATAAAATAGTTTGCATTGGGATCTTGTCATTAATTATCTTCTTTAAGAAAGAAACATGGAAGACTAGATGTGCACTTCCTGGTCATAGATGAATAGCATGGGCATGATCTTGAGCAGGTGGAAGACCCTTAGGCATCTCTCCAAATACCTTGGAATGATTTTTAATAACTTTTTGGAGAGAGAAGTGGTACATAATGCCATGTGTTCAATATTTAATATCTGATTATGAAATTTGGACCACATGTACTAGAAGATGTCTTCTTAGTCTCCATAAATTTTCAGTATCTGAAACCTCACAGGAAAAAAATGATAGCGGAAATCCTAGGATTACTAGTTTAAAATTGAATTTAGGATGAGTCAAAAATCTATCTTTCAGGGGCTATATCTCTAAAAATGTAATGAACCAGAAGCTAAAATTTGTACCACAAGTACCTTGATATGTCTTTCAAGTAACCTCCAAGTTTTATTGTTTGAATCATCCTAGAAAAAAAATTATAGCGAAAATACTAATATTATTCGCTTGGAGAAGAAAAACCCTAGGATCGATGCTCTGAAACCAAATGTTATGATGCAACGCCTTAACAATGATAAAATGTCAATGAATATAGTCCACTTCGAGGGTGAAACCTCACTTTACAATATATCCAATTCAGAATACAATATGAGATGAAATAAGGTGCTCTTAAGACTAGGTCTCCTTGTTATATATATAGGAGACAAAGGGTATTGCAGTTATAATGAAAAGGTGCAGTGAAGGGTTCTAGTCGACATACAAATATAACACTAGAAATGAAATAATTCAATATCTTGGGCTTAATAAGGGGTT
>JASDQU010735742.1:0-11788 GCA_032191745.1 Picea mariana | reverse complement strand
TTCCCAAAACATTGAAGAATCTTAGAGGATTTTTGGGTTTGACAGGTTACTACCGCAAGTTTGTTCGGAACTATGGAAGAATAGCAACACCTTTAACAGCACTAACTAAGAAGGATGCATTTTCATGGACTCCAGAGGCAACTAAAGCTTTTGAACAACTTAAAGAGGTGATGTGCAAAGCTCCTGTCTTGACCACTCCAGACATCGCAAAAACCTTTATTGTGGAATGTGATGCCTTGGGAAATGGAATTGGTGTTGTCCTAATGCAAGAAGGAAGGCCCTAGCTTTTGAAAGTCGAACAGTCAAGGGAAAGGACTTACACAAGCCATCACTGACACAATAATTCGCCAGCTAAGGAATAGATCCATTTCAGAGTATCTCATTAAATGGAGGAAACTACCGGCTGACGATTCCACTTGGGAAGATGAGTCTTTTATACAGAAGCATCCAGAGTTACTCAAATGTTGCGGAAAACACTTGTCTCAAGTGGAGGGGCATGTTAAGCCCTAATATTGGCTCATTACCCCTTAATTGGGGCATATTAGATTAGTAATGTTATTTTATTTATGTCGGCTTTATTCCATTAGTTGTAATTATACCTCCTAGTCTCCTATATATACCAAGGAGACATTTTCATTTGGAATCATCTTGTACTTGAACATTTAAGTGGGGTAAAAGGAGGTTGCCCCCTCGAAGAGGCTTATTATCTGAAATTATCTCTTTTTCAAGGCGTTGAGTACTTTTTCTGAGGTTTTTCTATGCTATATTGATATTTGGTTCTTAACAAGAGGTCAAACACAAGAAGGGTGTACATTTCTACCTGGAAACTCCAATCAAGCTTCAATGAAATTCAAGGACTCCACTGGAGGAAGAGCTCTTTTGACAGCAATATGAAGGAACAAAGAGTCATGTATCAAAGTGCAAATTTCTTTCAAGAAATTTTATTCATATTCATCAAGGGTCTCTTGTATTTTCCAGAGCATGTTAAAAGTTTTCTCCTTTACCTATTGCATTCTAATGAGGACCACAAATCTGTATTTGAAAATCCTTCTTTTGAAACCATGAGTATATCTTCTTCACATATTATTGATCTTGATCAAGATCCTTCATTTGAGTCATATGACGACCATAACAAAGCTGGTGAGCCTCAAGATACTAAAGCTGATCTAACATCTCATATACATAATCCAACACCTTCCAAGATTCAGCAAAGATACAAACCTTTAAAATTGCCTTATATTCTTCATGATTTTCCTTCAAGGCATGTCAAGTATCTTCCCAAATTTGATGGAGAGCTTAAGAACATCATGGCTAAAGAACACATTCAGGATTTTGAGTATTTTATAGATTTGTTGGAAATTGAACAAGATGATGTATGTATGAGAACCTTTGCTCAATCATTACAAGGAGATGCCAAAGCATGGTTCATAATTTGCAGCCTTAGTCGACTAGTTTGTGGGATGAATTGAAGGATGATTTTCTGAAATTCTGGGGTGAGAGGAAATCATGGGATCTACACCTTTCAGAGTTTTATGCCATGAGAAGAATGAAAGATGAAACCATCTCAAATTTCAGTAGGAGGTTTTCTAGTCTTTATTATAAATTGCCTAAAGAAGTCCAACCTCCTAAAGTTGTTTCCATGTTGCGTTATGTAACAACCTTTCAATCAAACTTATATTTTCTTCTAATGGAGAGGAAGTCTATGTCTTTGCAGCAGATGTTCAATAATGCTCAGGAAGTTGTAGATAATATTCAAGCATGTAAGAAGCTGCAAAATCAAATTTTGGATGAGGAATTTAAAGCTGAGGAACCAGAGATTGTGCATAATATGCAGGAGGTTGATCATGTCATAAGTTTTCTTGAAGGATGTCATCAGGATGTGTTTGCAAAGAATGATGAGCAACTTGAAGAGAAAGCTACTCTCCTGAATTGTTTTGATACTGATTTAAATTTGGATCCATGTCATCATGAGCAAGAAACTGATTGTTTTATGTATGCATTGTTAGACAGCCATGAATGTGAATTTGCAGATCAACCTGCAGAAGAACAAGTCGTTGCCTCAATTTTCATGTTTGATGACATTATAGAGATTTTTGGCGAACCCATGTATGATGAGTACAATGATGACTATGAGGTTGACTTTTCAGAACAAGTAGTTGCACTTTCCAAATCTAAAAATGATTGTTTTAAACAATCCAAAGAAATCGAAAAATGTGCATATGACAGCAGTGAACAAAATGAAGAAAGTTTAGAATCAGGTGAAAGAAATTTTCCATTGTGTTTTGCTTCTTTCAAATTTCTGGAGCGGAATGTTTATAATGTTTCAAATAAGAAATCCTTCATGCATTATGTTGAATATGAAGAAAGCAATGAACTTGACAATGAAAATTATCTTCCATTATGTTTTTCTTCCTTTGATTTTTTGAAAGTAAATCATGAGATAACAGAAGAAGCAACGAAGTCTGACTGCATTCACAGTGACATTGTTTTACATGAGAAAAATTTTATCAATGAAGAGGAACAACAACCTTCTCATGCATTTAATGACCATGTTGATGATTACATGGAAGGTTATTTTAGTTCAGATTTGCAGCCTGTGATCAACTACCAGCTTGGAAATGAAGATGATGGTAAATCAACGTTAGTGTTAGATATGGATTGCTTGCCACCAGGGCTTTCATTTCAGCCAACACTGTCTCTTGATTCAGAATATTGTTATTTACAGCAGCCTCGACAGATTTTTCAACCTTTTTGTGGCAATCAACGGGTTGAATTACATAAAAACAAGGATGCAGTGGAAGGGGTGAAACATGATTGTTGTTTTATGCATGTTTTTTAGGATTCATTTGCAATTTTGTTGGAAGCGATAAGCAGTCCCAATCTTTTTAATTTTTTGAGATTTGAATTTGTAAATAAATTTTTGAATGAATTATCAGTAAACATGCTTTGAAGCAAGCATGTGCAAAGAAAGAAAACAATGGATAAAGTGCTTGCATGGTTGCATTGACATTTTGATTTCACTTGATTGGCAGTTTTTTCAGCAGTTAGGGTAGGTAGGTGTGAATAAGCTCAGCATGGCGAGCATTCCTTTCAACATTTTTCAGTTTACAGTTGATAGTTTTCATTCTCAGTTTGGTTTGTAGTTAGGTTTCAGTTTGAAAGGAGCAGGTTGTAGGTCAATTTGCAGATTACAGTGTTGAGGTTGGATCAACCCAATGCATAAGGCACCCGGTCCATTGTTCTTTGCTACCTCACAGCAAGGATAGCATCCCCATTGGAGCCAGATGTTAGCATCAGTATTTTTAGGGTAAGAATTAGATTTTGTCTAAAGTTTGCAAAGTCATGCCATGGTCTTGGGAAGACCAAGGCATTCCTAAATTGAGTCATAGTTTGTGTGTATAGGGATTCATGGGATGGCTCAAGAATCCTTAGGTCATTGATAAAATACAGGGTAAAGTGCATGTCAAATAAGAGTCAAAATCACAAGTCTGAGTCAATGCTTTGTGTATATCATCACATATTATGAAGGTGAAGAAGTCATTAGAAGGTCCATGGGTTGTCTGTCATCATGAAATATTTTGTAAGGGTCCTTGTTTTGAAGTCCAAAATGACTTCATATAAAGGAAATGATATATCATATTTAAAATCATAAGTTTAGGAGGGAGGTCTTTTCAAAGCATGTTAATGAGCATGATCACATGTAATGAACTTAGTGCAGGTGCTTGATGGTTCTTTATGTCATATGTACCTTGGAAAGATCAAAAGTTGGGCACGTTGCGCAAGTCACTTAAATGATATAAAGGGTCTTTTCACTTCAAGCGGGTACTATTCCGTCTCAAAACCTCTCCACATCAAATCCTACATCCTTCTCCATCATATTTCATCCCTCTACACGCATTCCAAACCTGCAAGTTGCTTTCTTCCCTCTCGAGCAAGCTCCAAAAGCCTCTGCTATGCAAACCTTGTTTCGCGCTACGCAAATGTTGTGCAGACTCTCACGCTACGCAACCGTTGTTTTGTGCTCCTCACTACGAAAATCCTAGTGTTGATGTTCTCTCTCCTCATCTCATACCCAGTCACTAGTTGTGATAAACACATTTAAAAATTGATTACCCACGCATTGATACCTGGCTAAGTAACCTACCTCTCACACATAAAAGGTTTTCATATTGTTTTGAAATAAACCCTAGATCTGTTAGACTTGTTGCGCAAACTTACCTGTTAGGTTTTGAGCACTTCTTCGCCTTCCACAAATTCACATCCATCTTGCAGAGATATTCATTCAGCTATGACAACACAGCAGAAGAAGAAGCACAGAGGAGGGAATGTGTTAAGGTATGAACCACAAAGCCTCAGTTCGGTGAAATTAGACCCTACGTTCAGAGTTTTTTTTTAGCAGGCCGAGTGCATTCGATTTTGTGAGAAAATTCAAGGATATAACCAACAACTCACAAAGGAGTTTTCCCTCAACTATATGGTGTCCAGACAACAGTTGTTGGGGTCATATTCTCAGTGTCAGAGGGGACAATAGTTGTTTCTACAGAGATCCCAATCCTAGGTGAAATATGGTTTAAAGGTATGCCTTTGGATTATGTATTTTACATTGATTTCTTTAAGAATAAATATAGAAATCAGAAGATAGGAGCCACCATTCCTAGGGAGTATGTGCTAGAGCCCTATGAGAATTTGTTGAGGCTCATACAAATATATTTTATTTGTGAGGGTAGGTTTGATAGGGTATACCAGTACCATGTGAGACTCCTCATGCACTTCACAGGGAAAAACCCTCTCAACTTACCTTTTTACCTGTATAGAAGCCTAGGAAAGATGACAGACAAGGTCTAAGCCAGGGTTGACCAACTTA
Source organism: Picea mariana (assembly GCA_032191745.1). Lineage (NCBI taxonomy): Eukaryota > Viridiplantae > Streptophyta > Pinopsida > Pinales > Pinaceae > Picea > Picea mariana. The sequence continues at coordinate 6,924 of JASDQU010735742.1, read as the reverse complement.
AGACTAGCTTGTTCCACTTTTCCTTAGTGAAGCTACTAGTTGTTGAGGAACTCATAAAGCTAAATAGGGACTGGGATTCTTTCATGTACACAACCAATATTCCCCTAGACCCCAAAAGAGATACCCCATTGTCTACTGAAAGATTTTCTCCTGGCAGCTCAGGTCAAAAGGGAGAAAATGTCGTGGAGAAAGGAAAAGGAAAGGAAGTTGAAGGCTCTCTTCCAAGACATCCAGTTCCAAAAAAGGGTAGGAAGCTATTGTTTACCGGTGAACCAAAAGAGACCCAGACACCCAGAAGGCCAACCACAAGGTCAATGGCAAGAATAATTCATACACCTACAGTGCAGACAGAATATGTTAAGGTTGCAGCTTAGGGGATGGATGAAGGGCAAACCAAAGCAGGAGAGAAAGACTCAGAATTTATGGAAATGCAACAACAGCTAAGAGAGGCTTAGCATGTGATTTCTCGGTTTTATCAAGAGAGTAGAGAGATGAAGAGGAAGCTAGTTGACAGAGGTTCTGAAGAACAAACACCACATAACAAGACAGACGCCATGCAAGAAATTTCAAAGGGGAAGGAGGTCATGCACATCCCTGAAACCACAGTTTTGGACAAGCCTATAGCTCCTCTAACAAGATCCTCAACTAGGAAGAAGATTTTAGAGACACAGGGCCAGCTTGCAGCAAGCAAAAAAACCCCTACTTCACCCACAGAAGGAGAAAAAAACATAAGATGGCTGAATAAGCAGCTAAGAGAAGATCAAGATCAAATTATCAAGCTCGGGGAAGAAAAGAGGATATTAGATGATAGATCCATGAAATACTTTAAAGAATGAAAACTGGCCAGAGAAAATGCTTGTGCAGCCCTTTCCAATGCCCACTCAAAATTGAAGAGAAATGTAGCCCTGTTCAGGCAAGTAGGAAATTTGAAGGTACAAATCTTAACACTAAGGAAGGAAAACAGGCATCTTAAACAAAGTTTGCAATTGAATGATGAAGCCAGAAGAATATTAGAACTACTTGCAGAAGTAGCAAAAATATGACTGAAGCAACTTTACATTTTTTCATTTTTGGGAAAAAAGCCATTATAGCTGCAACCTAAATGGTGATTAAAGGAGGAACAAAATTAGCAAGGTTTAACATATTGTTATAAAAAACATCTTGTTTTAAATCCATTTGCCTCTGATTCAAACAAATATGACAGTATGAGACAACCTCTTGAACTTAGTTGTTGTTTTGACTGATAAACAGGCATAAACAACACTTGTGTAGTGAGCTAGCGCTACGCAATGTTGTAGACACGTATGATTGAAAAGGACAGTATAAAATGATTTATGTACCACACTGGAGCTCAAATCAAGGTTCAAATTGGTAGCTGCCACTTGGATCTGCACAAATTTCAAGAAAACCAAGAGCACTACGCAAATCTGCTACGCAAACGTTGTAGGCAACATTTGTGTAGCTTTAGCTCCAGTCTGCTACGCAAAGGTGACAGAGCTACCTAACATCACACCAATTGTCTTGAAGGGGTCTCCAGATGCACTTGATGACTCATTCACACATCAGAATCGAATTTTGCTCATATATTTGATTGTATAAGATATGTTTTGTTTTACATTAAATATGGTCAAAACAGACTTACTATTTTTAGTAAAGTCGTTTTGGAGTTGTCCTCTTCCAACGTAACCAGATCCACTATTGTAGTCAATTGGAGATCGAATCCTAGTAGCGTAGTTTATCAAATAGGCTTCTATATATTTGATCATTTTGATGTAAAAAAAGGGGGGCGAGTTGGTAGAACTATAGTATTTTTTATCTTCATTGTAAATTTTTGAATCTGAATGAAATGAAAATGCAAAAGTCCTGAACCTTCATGAAAAAGATTATAATGGTGATGAGTTGATAGTGTGTTTCTTATCTTTTGTATGTATCTCTTGTGTCCCTACTTGCATCTCATTTTTTCCTTTGTTTAAATTGATATTTAAGAGTGTAAAATTCACCTAATGGTGCTCTAGACTCAAAGAATTTAAACTTTGTCCTTTCTTCCTAACTAGGTCGGAATTCATCTATATGGTGCTCTGATTCCATTATCTGTTGCCTTTTTCCTCTTTGAACCCCTACAACAAATTCAAAACTGAAGGTTTCATCCACCTAATTTAGCCTTTGTTCCTCTGAAAGGTTCTACCTACCAGTCATTGTTTTCATTTGTTTTCAGGGTTTAACTCCATAGCCCAATGGTCTTTTTCCTTTTGCCCAACCAAACCCCATTTTCTACCCTATCCTCATAAATGATATAGCCATTGTACTGATTAGATAGCTTGTCATTCTTGACTGAGCTATAAAGAGAGAGCACTCTCTGAGTTGGAAGGGCTAGCTTTCAACCTGTAAGTTGGTTTGTGGCTACCTCTGTGACTTTCCTCCATAGCCAGGGCAATTTACGGAGTGATAATAGGGGTTTTGAATCCAAGTGCACTATGAGATAGTCTGTTTTGTACATACATTGTTGTTCTTGCTTCTTCAGCCCACAAGTGCATTGGAAGATCTTGATTGTGGATCATAGTCTTCACTGCTTCCATCATAGTTCTATTATTTCTTTCTGCTACACCATTTTGTTGAGGATTGTAGGGAGTGGTGAGCTCCCTCTTAATCCTGACATCTCTGTAAAAGCTCACAAATTCTTTTGAGGTGTATTCTCCTCCATTATCTAACCTGAGTATATTGATTTTTCTTTCAGAAATATTCTCTATCAAGGCTTTGAATTCCTTGAATTTTCCAAACACTTCATCTTTTGATTTCAAGAAATAAACCCAAGTCTTGCAAGAATAATAATCAATAAATGACACATAGTATACATACCCACTAAGAGAGTTCGATGGCATTGGGCCACATACATCTGAGTGGATGAGCTCCAAGATTCCTTATGTTTTACTATCGCTCTTCGGGAAAGGATTATTTATGTTCTTTCCCTGTGCACATCCCTTTCACACACCTTCATGATCAACCTTGAATTTTGGTAGACCTGACACTACCTTGCTTACATATGGTAAGGCTTTGTAGTTGATGTGAGATAGTCTTCTATGCCAAAGTTCACATGGAATCTCAATGGAGTGAGTGAAGGTTGCATCTAAGTGACCTTTTAATTTATACAGGCCACCTTCTTCTGTTCCAATAGTAATTTCATCTTCTATGGTTTTTTCTTTAGGCCACATCAGGACTTCACCATCTATGAATGCAACCATGAAGCCTTTCTTATTTAAATTTGAGATAGAAATCCAATTCTTTGTCATACCTGGTACATAGAGTACATCCTTCATTTTCATTGGGGTCCCTGAATTAAGTTTGTAAGTGGATTCTCCCACTCCTTTGATAGGGTACTCGTAATCATCTCCGAGTGTATATTTCTAGGGAAAGTTATTTTCTATGAGGCTAGAGAGGATGTCTCTCTGACCTATCATGTGCTTAGAAGCACCACTATCTATGACCCAAGTGTCCTCTCCATGTGACATAGATCCTTAGAGGTCAGAGAATAAAACATAATCTTCAATATTTTCTTTAATCATCTTTATGGGTGGCCCATCATCTTCAACTGCATGGGCATAGTGTCTTTTGTTATTAATCTTCTTGTATTCTTCTCTTCTAGATGGACAATTCTTAGCAATGTGTCCCTTCTTGTCACAATGGTAACATTGATAAGAGGAGAAATCCTTTTCTCTTCTTTGAACATTCTGAAACTTCTGGAATCTCCTTGGAGGGTGAGATTCTTTATGGAAATGGGTGAATCTCTTTGGGGAGTGAGATTCCTTATGTAGGTGGGTCTCCTTCTGGAAGTGGGACCTTTTCTTTCCTCCTTTAGCATGAGAATCTAGGGCTTTATCTTCATCCCTTAGTAGTATTGCTTCATGATTAGATACTCGTGCTTCTTCTTGAACATATTCTTCCCAAAGACTGTCAAATTGGAGTTTCTCCTTTCTTGCATAGATAGTTTGGATGAAGGCATCCCAAGGTCTTGTGAGACCATTAAGATTTGTCATTATGAGTTCATCTTCATCTAGGTTGTATCCAATTTCTTCAAGTTGTTCCTTGAATTGAGAAACCCTAGAGAAATAGTCATGAATGATTTCTCCCTTCTGCATCTTTGTATTCTTGAGTTGGGTTCTTAGATTCATCTTCCAGTTGATATTCCTTCCATCATACATTCTAGTTAGGGCATCAAACATTTATTTTGGAGTATTCTTGGAGGACACTTGAGGGATCAAGTGGTCTTTAATAAAGTCTACAATGATTCTTTTGGCCCTAACCATATCCTTTTCGTACTTTACTTTAGCTGCAGTATCTGCGGGTTCCGATACGTTTTCCTTGATGAATCTTGCAAGTTCATTCTCTTCAAGAATGAGTGAAATTCTATACTTCCAATCACAGAAATTTTCCACACCTTCTAACTTGTCAACAAGCTTGGTGCTTACAAACATCTTGACGTGGAGCTGGGAAAATGACCAAAAATTTAAAGTGCTCAGAAATTAAATCTGAACTTACTAGGAGGTGTGCTTGGCTTAGGTGAGTAGGTTGGTGCAGTCTGTTTTCAGAAAATCCAAATTTTGCCCCTTGAAACTCATCCTGGGCAAATTTGGACTGGTACTTATGGTACTCATTCTGGTTTCCTGGTTTTCTAGTTTTCCGGTACTAGTGAAAACTAGGTTTTCACTTTCCGGAGGCTCTAGCCACTAAAAAGGTGCACTCAAGTTGCCAATGAGTTCACTAGGCTAGGGCGCACTTCCCTAGATAGTTTTTAGGTTGAAATTATCTTCCAACAAAAAGACCTCATTTTCTTATACGACAACAGTGACGTTTTTGGTTACCTAGTGAAAGGTGCTCTATTTAGTCAAGCTATGAAACCATGTTAAATTTAGAGTTGCTATTAAGTTCTTTTCAATTTACTAGACAATAATAGCATAAGTAGGATCACTGAAAGAAACACAATCACAAGGTACACAACATTTATTTTGGGAAACCCTCATGGGGGAGAAAACCCAACAAAAAATTCCTTAATATAGGTTGCCAATACAATGCCAAGATAATAAACCAAACACTAGAGAATATCCAAGACTGAGCAATGCGCCTCTCTCTCCTTCTTCCGACAACTGCAGCTTCCTTCAAACCTGTGCACTAGTTGAGTGACCTCAGTGAATGAGTGAATGAGGTGCTAGCCTCTCTTATTTATACTAGCTGAGGAGCGCTAGGGTGGTGTCTCTTCATTAGGCAGGGCCGAGTTCTCCAACAAGTGGCTAAATTCACTTTAATTAGCCCAAGGGGTCGACTTCTCAATTAGCATCATTTAATTAGGTTTTGACCAATCCATAAAAGGGGATTTGGTCATACATAAGTCCCGACATGATCGATGCACAGAAGGGGATTGATCTATAATATAATAACTCAATAATAAGTAGAATATTCTTCGTAGTTACAATATTTCAACAATAATGATCCCCATATAACGCAACAATTCTTCTTATGAATTCGAAGATCATATCATTTCATATCATCAACCATTAGAACTTCAAGAACCTAGAATCATGAGAACGCATTACAAGCTAGAACAAATGCATAAGCTTGTCTATAAAATGTTTTAAGGACAAAGCATCTTGAAGGGATATGCCATGTAATGAACACAAATATATAAATAAGTATCAAATAAATAATCATAATAATAATAATAATAAATGACAATAAATGAAGAAACACATTTTAACTAAGGGACATGGCTTATCAACCATTGTTACTATAAGGGTTTCCCCCATTCAGATAAGAATGATTGTATATTGGAGCTTATATGTTGTGGTGGGCCACATCTCTTAACCAATGTGGACTTAATCACTTCCTTGTGGTTGTGCCCACTGACACAAGGATGATGGTATATTGGAACTCATATGTTGTTGTGGTCCATATCTCTCAATTGATGTGGGATTAATTTTGTGTATAGAGAGACATTTATGTCATAAACACAATGTTAAGACGCGTAGATTTTAAACATATCTAGCTCAGTAATGGGCATTTTTTAGGAAGGGATGTGAAAGGGATACTATAGAGTACTGCAAATGATAGTTTTTTTTTTAACTGCACAAAGGAAGGGGGGAGGGTGGGCAACATGCATATTCACACCACAACTAATCAACCATTATGTTAGTAGGAGTTACCACTCCCTTGTGGTTGCCCCCATTGCATAAGAATCATGCTATATTGGAGCTTATATGTTGTTGTGAGTTACATATCTCAACCAATGTGAAATTAATTTTTTATACAGAGAAGTACTTATTTCATAGAAACAATTCCAAGATACACAAATTTTAGGCGTATATGATTTAGTAATGGGAATTTTTTAGGAAGTCATGTAAAAGGGGTATTGTAAATTACTACCAATAAGAGAGTTTTCTTTTAATTTTTACATATAGGGAGGGGGAATGGTCAAGTAGCAAGTATATTCACATTGTAACCAATTAATCATTATATTAGTAAAAAAGGCACCACTCCCTTATGGCTACCCTATTAACCTAAGAAACATGATACAATAAACATAATTATGCCTAAGGTATTTTTCAAGGGGAGGGTCTCTCAAATAGCTAGCTTCATATGTCTGCCTCCAATAAAAATATGCCACTTCATCAAATTTTCATAATTATCATAGCTTGTCCACCTATCTTTTGAGGAGCACTTCATTGAGTGTGGATTTAAGCTCAGTGGGGGGTTAATGTGTCCATAAGAGAAGGGCTTATGATGATATGCCAAATCTCGACTATATGATCGTCGGTTAATAGACATTAAAGAGTAATGACATGATATTTCTTGAGCATATGAAAGGACACCAACCACTCTAATACTTGTATTCAACTAATTGTTTTTTGATACAATATTGGGGGAGCATTATCATAG
>JASDQU010735741.1:149330-176250 GCA_032191745.1 Picea mariana | reverse complement strand
ATAGCAAGGAGACAACAACGCAACGGAGGATCTACTTCAACCTTCGGAAAATAAGGTTAGTTCATTCTTACTGTGTTTGCCTGAGAAAAGGGGTTGATATTTTGGGTAGAAGGATAAAGATTAAATCTGAAGGGTCATGATATGCATGTAGGCTTAGAACCCTAGCTTACTAGTCCGTAGGGTAAAAACACCCAACAACATGTGTGTGGCCCAATTCCATCATCCTCCATTAGTGGGTATGTATACTATGTATCATTTATTGGTGATTATTCTCTTAAGACCTGGGTTATTTTTTGAAATCTAAAGATGAAGTGTTCAACAAATTCAAGGAATTCAAATCCTTGATAGAGAATCTTTCTGAAAGAAATATCAAGATACGTAGGTCAAACAATGGAGGAGAATACTTCTCAAAAAAGTTTGTGAACTTATGCAAAGATGTTGGGATCAAGAGGGAACTCACTACTCCATATAATCCTCAAAAAATGGTGTAGTTGAAAGGAAGAACATAATGATAATGGAAATCGTGAAGACCATGATCCATGATCAAGATCTTCCAATGTGATTATGGGAAGAAGCAACAATGATAGTTGTATATGTGCAAAACCAATTGTCCCATAGTGCACTTGGGTTCAAGACCTCAGAATAGATGTTCACCAGAAAGAAACCAGAGGTAAGCCATCTCAAAATATTTGGCTGCCCAGTATTTATACATATTCTGAAATAGAAGAGAAACAGGCTGGAACCCTCAGGAAAGAAAGGAATATTTGTGGGATACTGTGAGGTCTCCAAGGCCTTCAAGATTTATATACCAGGTCACCATCACATTGAGATCAGTAGGGATGTGACCTTCGATGAAGATATAATGCTCAAGAAATCAATAAGATGCCATCTTGAAGAAGTATATGAAGAGGAACCTGTAATCCCTAGAATCGCAGAATTAGTGAGGGAGGTTCCCGAAGCTACAAAACTAATGAGGGAAGTCATAACTTCCCTTGATGAGGAAATTCTAGAAGACCGTGATAGAGTATAATTTCAATAACCTCCCCAGATGACGATCTCCCATAAAAGAAAGACTACTTGGGCAAGAGAGATTATTCAATATGGAGAGAAGCATGGTGTTCCCGAAGGAACCACGAGAAAGGTAAAGAGACCTAATCCATTCTCCAGTTATATGGATTTGATGTGTGATCTCCTAGAGAAAGAGCCTACTTGCTTTGAACAATCCATTCAGAAGAAAGAATGGGCAGATTCCATGACAGAAGAATACCAATCCATAATAAAGAATGATGTATGGGAAATAGATCCTAGACCGAAGAGTAAGGATGTGGTATCTTCCAAATGGATATTCAAAATAAAACATGTTTTTGATGGAAGTATTTAGAAGTATAAAGAAATATTTGTCACTCGTGTCTTTTCTCAAAAGGAATGCATTGACTATGAAGAGACATTCACTCCTGTAGCTAGATACACTTCAATCAGAACCATCATGCCCTTGCAGCTAAGATGAAGTGGAAGTTACACCAGATGGACATAAAGACAACTTTCCTAAATGGTGTCATCGAAGAAGTGTATATAGAGAAACCTCAAGGATTTTAAGTTGAAGACATGAAGTCTCATGTCTGCAAGCTAAAGAAGGCTCTATACGGATTGAAGCAAGCTCCTAGAGGTTGGTATGGATGGATAGACAGTTTTCTGATGAGCTTGGGATCTACCAAGAGTAAAGCAGATTCTAACCTTTACTTCAAGGTTGTGAACGATGAGTCAATGATATTATTGTTGTATGTGGATGACTTATTCTTAACTGGAGAAGAAAATCTCATCACTGAATGTAAGAAGAGGCTTGCCTTAGAATTTGAGATGAAAGACCTTGGCCTAATGCATTATTTCTTAGGTCTTGAGGTATGGCAGAGTCCAGAAAGGATATTCCATAACCAAGGGAAGTATGCAGTCGAAATCTTGAAGAGATTCAACATGTTAGAGTGAAAGTCCATGAATACACCCATGGAAATGAAGCTGAAGTTGTTGGTTGACACTTCATCAGAATTGATAGATGCCACGCTGTATAGACAGATCATTGGATCGTTGATGTACCTGATTAACAATAGACCATATATTTTTTTTTACATGAACACCTTAAGTCAGTTTATGGTAGATCCTAGACATGTTCACCTAGTGGTTGAAAAACATGTGATGAGGTACCTTAAGGGTACATTAGATTGTGGTCTCAGTTATGATGGAGATCATGATTTCACATTGAGTGGGTACAGTGATTTAGATTGGGTTGGAAGTGTTTCTGATAGGAAGAGAACTTCAGGATGTTGTTTCAGTTTGGGATCATCCACGTTCTTATGGTAGAGTAGGAAGAATCCAGCATTGCTCTTAGTACAAAGGAAGCAAAATACATTGTTGTGTGTTCTACTAGCTGCGAAGCTATATGGATTCGTAAGTTGTTGACCGGTCTATTTGACCTAGATATGGAAGCAACCACGATCCTATGTGACAACCAAAGCTGCATAAATATGACAGATAATCCTATATTCCATGACATGTCAAAGCACATAGAGATCCGATATCATTACATCTATGACATGGTGCAGAGAGGATCCATAAAACTCCAGTATGTTAGCTTGGATGAACAGGTTGTCAATATGTTTACCAAGCCACTATCTCATGTAAAGTTTGATCACTTTCAAGATAAGCTTGGTATAGTCCGAAAGGACCTTCCTCAAAAGGGGGAGTAGTGTTGAGATGATATGTGACTAGTATTGTGCTTCCATATTGATAGCTGTGACATAAAGCTAGTCTAGTATCTTGCTTTCATATTTATTGTTGTGATGTAAAGCAAGACGATGAGATGAGATGTGACTAGTACTGTGCTTCCAACTTGATAGCTATGACGTAAAGTCAGTCTAGTATGTTTCTTCCATCTTTATTGTTGTGACGTAAATCAAGATGATGAGATGATATCTGACTAGTACTGTGCTTCCAACTTGATAGTTGTGACATAAAGCCAGTCTAGTATCTTGCTTCCATATTTATTGTTGTGACGTAAAGCAAGATGAGTATTGTTCTTCCATTTTGATAGCTATGACGTAAAGCCAATCCAGTATTGTAATGATGAGACAGCCTTGTGCTGCGATGATGATGTATTAGTTTTATACTAATCCATATTGATGCAGATGATGATTGCATTCCTTTGAGAATGACGATGCTATCAATGAGAAAACTTTCGATGATTTATAGATACGCCAGTCAGTGTTCCAAGATGATATTATGATGTTGTCCTCCTGATGTTGTTGATGATGCAGTCCTCTCTCTTGCCTGATGCTATTATAGAATACCCTTCTTGTTAAGGGGGAGTGTTGAAATAATGTAACTGCAAAGTGTATTCTAATTATTATTGATATATTATTCATTGGATCAATCCCCATTGCAGATTGATCATGTCAGCTATTGTAAAGGAACAAATCCCCTTTTTCGGATTGGTCAAAATATAATTGTAATAGGTAGAAGAAGAATTCAGACCCAGAATATATTAAAGAGGCCCCATAATATAGTAAATGTGGTTATAACCACCCAGAAGGAGAAGTTGGCCCTGCCAGTGAAAAGACACCTCCACACGTGCCAGTGTTGTATAAATAAGGATGCTAGCACCTCAGTTAGAAACACACTCACTTATTCATTGAGAGACAAGCTTCAGAGATGCAGTTGAAGAAGAGAGAGAGAGAGAGAAGTGCATCCTTGGGAGAGGAATTTTTGTATTTATTTGAGTTATCTCTTGGCATTGTATTGGATATCTATAATAAGGAATTTTTTCTTGGTTTTCTCCCCCATGAGGGTTTCCTAGGATAAATGATGTGTCTCTTGTTATTGTGTATTTCTTAGTGATCCTATCTTGTGCTATTTTTATTTATTGAGATGCAAAGAACTCTAATAATAGCTTAAACATTAACAGAGAAAACTATGGTCGTTCTACAAAAAACATTTTATTGGCCAAAAATTCAATAGGACATCAACAAGTATATCATATCTTGCACTTCTTGTGCCATTTCCAATCCAACCATCAAGAATCAAGGCTTATACACCCATCTTCCTACTCCCGAGAAGCCTTGGGAATCTGTCTCAATCGATTACATGTCTGGCCTTCCATCCACCAAGCAAGGAAATGATTGTGTATTTGTGGTAGTTGATAGATTTTCAAAGATGGCCATCCTCACAGCCTGCAAGAATAATATCAGAGTGAAAGATACTGCCAAGCTCTTCTTCGAATGAGTGTGGGTCCATTTTGGGATACCACAGACCATCATCTCCGACCAAGACGACATGTTTCTCAACACATTTTGGTCGAGTCTCTGGTCACTATTGGACACCAAGCTCACTAAATCCACTTCTTTCCACCACCAAAAAGATGACCAAATAGAGGTTTTCAATTGGATGATTGTGCACATCCTCTGCATGTACAAATATAAGAATCCATGTACATGGGATGAGAGTCTCCCCTATGTTCAACATAGCTACAACATGGTTTTCCATTGCTCCATCAGCCATATCCCATTTCAGGTGGGGATGAGATTCCAACCCTTGGGTCCCATGGATGTTGCACTACCTATTTCCACCACATAGAAAAACTCTTCCCATGTTCAGTCTGAGACCAACAAATCCACCAGATTCATTGAACGGATTCAACACATTTTCCAACAAGTCCAATATATTTTGCAAAAACCTAATGCTAAGTACAAGAAATGCCATGATCAATATAGGGTACCGCACCAATTTTAGGTTGGTGACAAAGTATGGTTAAATTTGCAGAAGGAGAATCTCACGAGGCCCCATCAGACACTTCACCCACTTCGCTATGGGACTTACACTATCACCAAGGTTGTGGGTAGCAATGCTTTTGATCTCAACACTCCACGATTCCTTGGCATGCACCCATTGTTCAATGTGGACCTCCTTTGGCCATATTTTCCACCATTATCGGACACATCAAAGATAAAAAAAAAACTAACACAAACAGAGATCAACCCTAACTACATGGAACAAGCATCCACTGATCATATAGTGGACACATAGGTCAAGGGCACTCGCCAGCAGAGGATCCAACTTTATCGGGTTGTCAAGGCAGGGAAACTCCTACACCAAGGCAAGTGGCTCAGCTGTGGTCAAATCCAGTAGAAGTTTCCTCACCTAATGGAGGAACTCAACATAATGGATACCATTGCTTCCTAATATTGGGGGGGGGTGGGATTGATCTAGGTGGAAATTGGTGGCCACCCACCTATTCCAACTAGCTCCTCTGATCTGGTTTTTTTCAACACATTCTTTTGTTCTTATTTGTAATTGTGGGTTCTACACTTTTGGGGTTGTTTGAAGACCTACACATCCTACAAGTGGATACTAGTGGCCTCTCGCCTAATCTAAATGCCCTGTTTTGTATGTTTTCATGTTAGGACATCCTGTTGTACTTCCAAGGTCATTTTGGGACCCTAAACATTGATTTTTGGCTCACCATAGTCAAATTGTAGATGGAGTCAGTGTTTGATGGCATAATGTGTATTTATCTGAAATACCTTTCCAATGGGATATCACATGCCTAAAATGGAGGTTGTATGCAAAATTTAGGACCCCCAAGAAGTTGAGGTACCAACTTACCCATAGGGTCCCCCAAGACTTTTGACGTTTCACCTTCTAGGGTTATGTTTTTGGATGTCTAGGGTTTTGGAATTAATGATTAATATCAAAAAGGCCTCTAGAGCCTCATTGTAATCATTATGCTTAGATGGATGCACGTAGCAGCCACATCTCTTCTTAGAGATAGCTACCACCATTCAAGCAAGTGTTTAAGTTCCGTAGTTTTACAGTTTTGTTGTCCCTTGACCAAGTTTTGAAGAATACTTGGTCATATTTGACAATTTTTGGGACTGCGACAGTTTTCCAAATAATGGAGCGCGATGCAAAGTGGAAATTAGGGAAGCAAGACCTATTTTTGGGTCCCTTTTAGGGTTTTGGGTTGATGTAAATAGAAAGGGATGTCAGCCCGTGGGTTTACCCATCCTTAGGCCCATTTTGTAATCTATAAATAAATACTTAACTAGTAGGAGTAGTAGTATATCTATGTGATGTATAGCTAAAGGCTTAGTGCTAGTAGCTGGATCTATGTGATCAGATGTATATTGCAAGCGCTTTGTGCATGATTGTAAGGAGATTCAAAAGATAAGTGCAAGTTGTTGTAGCTTTGTACTGAAGTGCAAGGAAGAAGGATCTAGCGAGCTGCATGGATCTTCTGTCCTGTGCGAAGTAAGGGTCACTGAAGCTCTGTTTTGTAACCACTTGACCAAGATAATATAAAGAAGAAGAATTTGTGGACGTAGCCCCAGGGTGGTGGTTGAAGCATGCAAAGAATTTTTTCATAAATTTTTAGAAGAATACTTTGATGACTAGACTATTTTTAGTTTGTTGAAAAATCATATTGAATATCTAAGGCTAATGCTGGATAAATGCAGGCAGTGTCAAATTTCTTTGAATTTGAAGAAATGCATCTTCTTCTCACCATTTGGAGTATTATTAGGTCATATTGTATGCAAGCAAGGATTGTTGGTGGATCCATCAAGGATTGCAATTATAGTTTATTTGCCACCACCTACTTCAGTCAAACAACTGCGCACTGCACTAGAACATATTAGCTATTACAGGAAATTTATCAAAGGATATGCTTAGATTACTGCGCCAATGGAGAAGTTATTAAAGAAAGACTGTCAGTTCGGTTGGATAGAAGAATGCCAACAGAGCTTCGACACACTGAAACAAAAGATGGTAACTGTGCCTATTCTAGTCTTTCCAGACTGGAGCAAGGAATTTCATGTGCATGTTGATGCATCTTCCATTGCATTAGGAGAAGTAGTGGAACAACCTAGAGAAGGGGACATTGATAATCCATTAGCATTTTCCAGTAGGAAGATCTCCACAGCTGAAATTAATTACACCACTATAGAGAAAGAGGGACTAGCCATGGTGTATGCGTTGCAAAAATTCTGCCAGTACTTGTTGGGAGGACACTTTAAAATGTTTATTGATCACTCCACACTGAAGTACCTAGTCAACAAGATAGTGTTGTGGGGGAGAATACGCAGATGGATTCTATTGTTTCAAGAGTATGATTTTGAGATCATAGTTAAGCCAGGAAAAAATGAACAAAGGCCCATACCACCTGTCGAGGTTGGAACATGGTGAAGAACCTACCAGTCTGGAGGATACATTACCGGATGCACAACTACTCACCATTAGAAATATTGATGACCACTTCGCAGACATAGTCTAGTTCTTTTCAATAGGAATGGCTCTGAGTGAGTATACAATCTCCCAAAAAAAACAACTGGTGGTGCACGTTACATATTTTTCTCTAATAGCTAGTTAGCTATATAAAATAGGACCTGATGAGATACTAAGAAGATGCATTATGGAAACAGAGCGCCCAATGATCCTCGCATAATCTCATGAAGGCATCGCAGGAGGACATTACGCAAGGAAAGAAACTACGAAGAAGGTTCTGTGAGCTGGCCTTTGGTGGCTACGTTACACAGAGATGCTAAAGAATATACCAAAGCATGTGATGTATGCCAACGTGTTGGAAAACCATCCTGAAGATATGATATGCCATTGGCATCGCAGATGACCCTACAGGCATTTGAAAAATGGGCCATTGACTTCATGGGACCTATAAACCCACCAGGAAGGTGCATAGGAGCAAGGTATATTATCACTGGAACATCATACTTGACTAGATGGGTCGAAGCAAGAAAAGTCAAAGACTGTAGTGAAACTACAGCTGCACATTTTATATTTGATGACATAATAACCAAGTTTGGATTCCCTAAGGTCCTTATGAGTGATCAAGGTACACACTTCATCAATAAGATAGTTACAGCCCTGACTGAAGAATTTGCAGTCCACCATCAGAAGAGTACACCTTACCATCCACAAGCAAACGAAACGGTTGAAGCCTTCAACAAGATCTTGGAGACAGCATTGACAAATATTTTCAATGTGAACAGGGATGACTAGGATTTAAGAGTACCAACAGTACTCTAGGATTATAGAACCACTTGCAATAAATTAACAACGTAGACCCCTTTCAAGTTGGTTTATGTTCTTGAAGTTGTTGTCTCGATGGAGTATTTGGTACCGGGATTAAGAATTGTTGCATTTACAAACATAGATGATATTGGCACTATTCATGAGAAGCTAGCACAATTATTCGAACTAGAAGAAGACAGATTCATTGCAGGCTTCCATCAACAAGTTCAGAAGGAACGAGAAAAGGCCTACCATGACAGGCACATCAAGAAAAAGGCATTCAGGAAAGGTGATTTAGTACTGGTATATGACAGTAAGTTTATCAAACACCCTGGGAAGTTAAGAATGCATTGGCTTGGACCATATGAGATTGCCTACATCATAGAAGGAGGAGTTGCACAGCTGAAGATGTTGAATGGAGAATGGAAAGAAGGATTGCTAAATGGGAGTCGACTAAAGTTGTATTATGACAATCATCTGCCACACAGCTCCAAGTAAAGGCATGAGGAAAAGGGTTTAGATACCAGGTGCAGTTGAAACTAGGTACCAAACATAGAAAAGATAGTTTGCAAAAGGACGAGAAGGAGGCATAAATAAGAAAGCAAAGGCTGCACAGCGCAATCCAAAGTCGAAGTAAAACAAAAGGAGCATATCTAAAGTGCCTTGGGATGAGTCATAGGTGATTGTTGGGGGCCTATTGGCCCTTGGTTATGAAAGGAAACAAAGAACAAGGAAGAAAAGTTAAAAATCAAACTTTGTGGGAGACATAGTGACTGTCACTAGGTCGAAGTGAGCAAAAGAGAAGAAAAGATGGAGCGAAGTGCAAAAAAGCAAGCCGTTGGGTAAGGAGATAGAGGATGACACATCAAGAAGGAATATGGACCTAGGACAAATCATAAAGTGGAAAAATCCACCATTGGAATCTTTGGAGCACCACACGAGAAGGAAGAAAAGACAGACTGTTGAAGTCCAGGAAAAGAGGATCAAGTTGACCTAGGGTTTTAGACACCTAGGGTTTTGGTAATTAGGGTTTTGAAACCTAGTTTTCGACCTAAGGTTGTTGGTAAGGGACTATAATGTATAAATAGAGGTCAAGAGGACCTAGTTCGGGTTGGTACTTTTGGGGGTATGGTATTGTTATTGGTATAGCTCTATTGTGGGGGTGAGAGGTCATTGTATTGTGAGAGAGAAGTGTTGAAGCCTTCTGGTATTGTAAGATATTTAGCTGGGTGCAAAGATCAAGTCCTGTAGCTGGGTGCACAGGAGGGGGGAGAGGAATACAGAAGGAGAGAAAGGATCTGTTGGCCAAGAGTGCAGATCAAAATTGTAAGATTTATCTTAATATATTATAAGCACAGTTCTATGGATGTAGCCCTAGAGGGAGGGTGAACCATGTACATATTGTGTTGTGTGAGTGATTAATTCTTTGATCTCTGTCATTATTATATTGTTATTTGCATTATTGTTTTAGATCAATATCTATAGCTGCGCAGAGTAGATCTCATTGGTAAATGATATATGAATATTGTGATTGTTATTATACAAGATCCCCTTGATATTCCCCTGGTTGTAGAAATCTCTGTCATGAAACCCCTCCCCATTGCTGATTTGGGTGAGACTGCATTTGCTTCACAGGTGTTGCAGGAAGGGCCAGTAGCTAGGGCTTGTTGGTGTGGTCTTGAGCGTTGAACCCTGGGTCTGCCCCTATGCCAACAAATGGTTCTATTGTAGTGGACCCCACAGACATGTCCAACAAGGAAAGCCCTGAAGCTATGTTGGATACACCTGGGCCAAGAAGGACTAAGAAGGTTGATGAAGTTGAAGATGTCCCTAACATGTTCACAAAGACTACTTCGATCTCACCTATGGAGGGAGGTGATGGTGACGAGATAGGTAGTATATAATTTGAACAAAACAGAGGCGATGTTACTCCACCTAGAGAGGAGGAGGATCCCTCCATGAAAATAAAGATGACACCACCAAAACCCTCCTCCCGGAAGAAATATAAGGCCACCTGGACCACTCTTAAAACTACCCTTACCCCGGATGACTTTGACTTCTTAATTGTCGCGCTGAATGATGTTTTACTAGATCTCGCAGAAAAGAAAGAAGCAAAGAAGGAGGAGCTATTAAACCGAATCAAGGGTGAACTCAAAGAAGTGCAACAGGCACTCCAGTCCAACCAAGCAGTGTCTACAGCGCCCTTGATAAGAGGAACATCAGGAATAGGCGATGAGCCCACTCAATTAGACCAGATCGTTGATCAATTCGAAGCTCACCTTCGACGAGCTCAAAAAGACACAACACAATTCACCTAGGCTTTGATGCAAGAACATAAAGCACTTCTAGAGCAACAGAATGAGGAAAAATGGGAAAATATTTCCGTGAAAGTGAAGTGAGACAAGGAAAAGGCACAGTTGCTAGCAGATCAACTTGAAGTTCAGGAAATGATTCACAAAGCACTACACTCTCTGATGGTCATAGAAGTGAAGATGGAAGACTGTATCCCACAGCAGGTGACCCAACTGGAAGAAGTAATCCAACAACTCCAAAAACGTATCATGGATTTGGAGCTCCACACCATGCCCGAGACCCCCCAAGAAATAAGAGATCTAAGAGAGGCCATTGCTTGAAGCACAGTTGGCTGGTTAAAAAACTTTGCTTTGGAATGCAAGTAGCTGAGCGCTAGAAGCGCCTAGACTTATGAAACCCTCACACAGAATCCAAAATTCCAGACATTGGAGGCACAACTCCAAGAAGCAAAGCAACATGCAGATACGCTACCAGCATAGATAAAGACTTTGAGCCCAGTCGAAAGAATGAAGAGGTTTGCAGAACAATGCACAACCCAACAACATGTACATATGTTGCAAAGTAAAGTGATGGAAGTCTCCCAATGACTTCAGCCAATCCAACAAAATGCATGCCAAATTTTCGTTGAACTTGAAAGCCAGGGAGATGAACTCGAACAGGTTGTCCTCCTTGCAGAATAACACCTAGAAGGACTGCTCAATGACACAGTGATACAGGAATTCACTAAGCAAGAGGTTGTTGCACTACAGTAGGTTGAAGTAGCTCGAGCCAAGCTCGAGGCATTTGAGGCAGAATTGATCAGACTTGAGTGACTTGGGACGAGTCACAGGTGAGTGTTGGGAGCCTATTGACCCTTGACCAAGTTTTAAAGAATACTTGGTCATATTTGACCACTTTTGGGACTGTGACAACTTGCCAAAGATGGAGTGCAATGCGAAGAGGAAATTAGGGAAGAAAGACCTATTTTTGGGTCCCTTTTAGGGTTTTGGGTTGATGTAAAGGGAAAGGGATGTCGACCCATGGGTTTACCCATACTTAGGTGCATTTTGTAATCTATAAATAGATACTAAAGTAGTAGGAGTAGTAGTACATCTATGTGATGTATAGCTAAAGGCTTAGTGCTAGTAGCTAGATCTGTGTGATTGGATGTATATTGCAAGTGCTCTGTGCATGATTGTAAGGAGATTGGAAATCTAAGTGCAAGTTTTTGTAGTTTGTGTTGAAGTGAAAGGAAGAAGGATCTAGTGAGCTACGCAGATCTTCTTTCCTATACGAAGTAAGGGTCACTGAAGCTCTATGTTGTACCGCTTCACCCAGATAATATAAAGAAGAAGACTTTATGGATGTAGCCCCAGGGTGGGGGTGAACCATGGTAAATTTTTGTAATGTGCTCTGTGCTTCGACCTAAGTGTTTGTCTCCTTCTTGTCTAAGTGCTTGCTATGATTAAATAGATCTAGTTATGCTCTGTGCTTATGATAGATGAATGAATGTTAGAGATGATATATAAGATTCTTAGTGCTTGATCTGTTGAATCTAATCTATATTTCTGTGGCTAAGTACTAAATCATCTTTAGTCTAGCATTCACTGTGATGCTCTGTGCTATCTGCAAAGTACCATAAGATTTAAATATTGATGAATGATCTATGCTAAGTGCCCTGTAAAATATATAATAATAGATCCGTGTCCCAACTAAGGTTGCAGACACCTGAATCCTGCAACCACCCCTGCCTCTACCTCGAGTGAGACTTCATCTGCTTCGCAAGTGTTGCCGAAAGGGCCAGTAGTTATGGTTTTGTTGGTGCTCTCTTGAGTGTTGAACCCTAGGTATGCCCCTGTGCCAACAAGTTTCATCCTATTTCATTTATTTAATAGAAGATATTATTCACTAGATATCTATGTTATTCTTCATATCTCTCTGTTTATTGTATTCAATCTATTTTCAGTTCGTTCCACTCTTAAATATGGATCAATGTGTCACCCATCATCGTCATGAAACTTACACACAAAAGTGATGTAATATGATGGATAAAATGAGCACAAACTAACATGAGGATGAAGGTTGGTAATACTGCAGAGTGGTGGACTTAGGCTAAAACTTCCCTTGAACATTGTGAGACATGAAAAATGACTTGGAAGCATTGAATTGATTGAGATATAGATTAAGACATAGTGCGACGATAACTAGGGCACTCTTCAGATGGGTCAAATGATTATTACGACTCATAGGATTGTTATGAATCATATACAAGTAGATTACCCAACTGTAAGACAAGACACAAACATGTGCCATGTTCAAGGGAGATAACAAACAACTTCCATAATTCTTTCCAAAACTTGACCCACTTCCCTCAAATTGTTCGCCCACCATGGATAGTGAGTACCTCTTTGTTTTTTAACAAGCTTGAGGAGGATAATAGATGCTCAATATAGCTCATCTTTGATGAGTCACTCATCACATGTTTAATGAACCTGAAGAAGGAGGGGTTCAGTCCCATATGGGTCCTTCACTATATAATTTTACGAGCCCGGAGAAGATAAACTCGCAGTATTTTCACGTTTAGAGAGTCTAGAAAGAACTTAAAGAAGACTCTATGGTTGTTCTTTTTCAGAAATATAGTCTCCTACGCCCCAAAAAAGTATAAAACAATACAAGGAACAAATCATCTAGTCGAGGTTGACTAGAGTATTCCTTTTTTGTAATTAGTCTATCTTGTCTGAAAAAGGGTTAAAATTACACCAAATAAACTCCCTTTCAAATCCTTTTAATGAGTGTGAAAGGAAGCAAGATCACTCGATAATATTTTCATGTTTAGAGAGTCTGAAAAGAGATTAAAGGAGACTCCAAAGAATTCATTCTTCATGTAGTTTTACGAGCCCAAAAAAGTAATAAAAGTATAATCGGTAACTTATTCTCCCATATTTATGAGCAAGAGAGAAAACAAAGACTAATATCATGGTTATTTGTTTCATTTTTAAACGAGCTTGAAATGAATAATGAAATTGTGCTCGGGGTTGCTTTCATTTTTAAACAATCTTGAAACAAAAGATGAAAATATTCTCGAGGTTGGTTTCATTTTTAAATGAGCTTCAAACAGAGGATAAAATTATTCTCATCGTTTCTTCTTCATTTTCAAACGATCTTGAAACAAAGAATGAAATTTTGCTTGGGGTTTCTTCTTCATTTTTACACGATCTTGAAATTGAGGATGAAACTATGCTCGAAGTGTCTGCTTCATTTTTACGCTTGAAAAAGATAATGAAATTGTGCTTGAAGTGTCTACCTCTTTTTTACATCATCTTGAAACAGAGAATGAAACTGTGCTCCAGGTGTCTACTTCATTTTTATAGGAGCTTGAAACAAAATAAAACTGTGCTCGAGGCTAGTTTTATTTTTACAGGAGATTGAAACCAAAAATGAAATTGTTCTCGGGTTTGGTTTCATTTTTAAACGATCTTGAAATCGAGGATAAAATGGTGCTCAGAGTGCCTGGTTCATTTTTAAATGAGATTGAAACACATAATGGACTATGCTCGAAGTTGTTTTCATTTTTAAACGATCTTGAAACAAAGGATGAAACTGTGCTCAGAAGTGGTTTAATTTTTAAATGAGCTTGAAACAGAGAAAATAAATTGTTCTCATGGTTGGTTTCATTTTTAAACGAGCTTGAAACATAGAATGGAATTGTGCTCTGTGTTGGTTTCATTTTTACATGAGCTTGAAATAGAGATTGAAATTGTTCTCTGGTTTTTTGCTTCCTCTTTACATGATCTTGACTCAAAAATGAAACTATTCTTGGGGTTGGTTTCATTTTTAAACGAGCTTGAAATAGAGAATGAAACTATGCTCGGGGTTGGTTTCATTTTTAAACAAGCTTAAAACAAAGAATGAAATTTTGATTGGGGTTGGTTTCATTTTTAAATGAGCTTGAAACCAAAATGAAATTGTGCCTGGGATGATACCCATTGACAATTTTTTTTTCAACATGATGTCCAAAGGTTGGTACTTTTCCCATAATAGAATATAGTGTCTTAACTCCAACATGATGTCCAGAGGTTGGAGAAATTTACCCCAAGATTTGTTCCTTCCATTGACTCTTCTTCTGCACCTGATTGGACTCCTGACTACTAATAGGAATAGGTTCACTAGAGAGGGAGGAAGAAAGAGGATTAACTAACAAAGGTGGAGGAAATGAAGGTTCAAGTACTAGATCTAGTGAAAGACTAGATTCAAATGGAGGGTGGTCCCTTTCATTTTTTTATGAGCTTGATATGGATAACGAACTATGCTCATGGTTTTATGTTTCATTTTTAACGAGTTTCACACATAAAGTAAACTATTCTCATGTGGGTATGTTTGATTTTTTGCTTGACATAGACAATGAGCTATTCTCAGGGCTATCTGTTTCATTTTTTAATGAGATAGAAACATAGACAAACTATGCTTATATGGGTCTGTTTCATTTTTTAATGAGCTAGAAACATAGAACAAACTATGCTCATATGGGTTTGTTTTATTTTTTAACAACCTTGACACAAAAAATGAACTATGCTTATGAACCTTGACCATGGCTTCCAAGAGGTCTTCATCAGAAGGAAGAATAATGCTATGGAAGGAGTACATGTCAAGAGACTCACTCTAATCAATAGGGGGAGAACATGCTCCAATTTCCCTAGTGAGGGATCTACCATGTCAATAGTTAGAACTAAATCCAAAGAAGATAAGCATATAATGAGATGCTCCTTCTCATTAGAAATTGAAGACATGGTGTAACACACCTGACCCCTACGTACCCTTTCTAGGGATGGGAAATCAAATTTTGTCTTACTCTAATCGTCTCAAATCCTCTATCTGAGGTCTTCATCCTCTTCTACTCGCTCGTATCTTTCTAATGACTACTACCAGGATCAAATCTGAGCTTTGGATTGCAAGTTATGGTCTTCTGAAGCTCTTAGGAAGTTATTAGTTGAGGGCCACATGGCACCCATGTGGGTCTATCTCATTCATTCCATCTCCAAATACCTATGTTCATGGTTTAAATTCATCCAACATCCAATCCGATGGCGGGACTTGATCCTCACTTAACACATAAGCTAGAGGTAATTTTGTCGTTCGACACTGAACATCTCTTCCTATTTCTTCACACTTATCCTCTGGAGTCCTTAATTCCTGAACTTGCAAAGGATCCCAAGATCTCTCCATGTGGCTCTGGTCTTTAGGCCTTTCAAATTGTCTAGGACACTACACCCTAACCTTCAGAGTCCCAAATTCCCAAACTCTCGAAGGCTCCACCCTCGCACATGGTGACGTATTAAACACAAAGGTAAGGATAGTTGGGCCCTGAGTACTCCACCCGCCAAAACTCCAAGCGAATATGTTCCCAGAGGGGGTGACACATAGTAAGGTAGAGATGACATGTGGCGCCTTCATTGGGTGACACGTGTCATGTTTTAATGTAACTATTGGGTCTGTGAAATGTACTAATCAAGGTGATAGGTGAAACATCATTCATGGGTCCACGTCACCCTGGTTGACATCAGTGTGCCATGTCACTCTAGAATGTTGGCCTTGTGACACCCTTAGATCTCATGATTGAGATGTGTCCACATAGATCCATTAGTATATGGCCTTTGTTACTTGGTAACTTTAGAATTCAGGGATTTTCAATGTGTTTTCCTTGTTGTTCTAAGAGTGGTCAACGATGGGTTGACCAAAGTCTAGATCTACAGTCATGGGAGATCCTAAAGGGTCCCTAGATCTATGGTGATCATTACTTTGTAGCTTTAGACTTCCGGGTTTCAACGTTATGGCTACTCTTCTCTCCCAAAGCAGGACTTCACCGAAGTACGGTATTTGAGTCCCTCCACTGATCGATCAGACGGTTAAGAGGGGTTCTTAACAGACTCCCCAGATCCATGGCTCACATCACTTCGTGACTCTGGAATTCAAAGAATTTTTTTTTATAACACCTATGTTCTCTGGAAGTGATCAATGCAAGATTTACCTAGGCATAGATCTGATGGCCAAAGGGAATTTCGAATTCTCTCAGATATGCAGCTCGCATTACTTCACGATTGGTAAATGAGTCAGGGTTTAACGGTGAGATAGATCTATCTTCCCTGGTTAGGGAAACCACCAGACATCGGTCAACCTTGTTGGTAACCGTAACAACATGTTTCCCTCGTTTGATTTAAAAATGGTAAGGTCCTAGTACCTTGTTTCTCCAAAATCTCGTAGTTTCAAAGCCATAAATGCTTAGCTCCTTTTGGGCCTAGTGCAGGGTTCTTAGACCTTGGTCATATGGGCCCTCCAAAAATTCTCGTGGGCTACACGCTAATATATTAGCTATTAATTGGTTAAGGACATGAGCATGAGCCCTCAGTCACACAAGTGAAGGGTCTAGAGGAGGAACCCTCCTTCCATAGAGTTTGAACTTGGTATTCCCATGAAAGTAGATTAGAGAGGTCAGCAGAATGGAAGCATTTAAGTTAAACCTACCTCGGCTCTCGTGTAGACTCGTGTCCCTAACTATATAGCTGCTAAGATGAGGAAACCATAATACCATTCAAAAGTGTGGATTTTGTTAGCACAAGGGTAGATCTAGGTTTCAACTCCAAGAGTGCATCAACAACCCCTAACTACTCACCCTTTCGACAACACCTGTGAAGAAGATGCACTCTCACCTGAAGCAATTATGAGGGGGTTGCAGGACAAAGATGTCTACAATGAAGGGGAATATAAAGTGGATCTAACACAGGAACAACACAACATTTACATATCACTTATCATCTTGATATGCTCCATGAATCTATCAGATCTACCTTAGCAATGCAATAAAAGTATATGAAGGACAAATACAAAATTCCAATCATACACAACACAAAATATATGTGGTTCACCCTCTGTCTAGGGATACGTCCACAACACTGTGCTATATTATATTGATGTAAAGAATATAGTTCTTGTCTACACTCTTAGCTAGCAAATCTCTTTTATTCTTCTATGATTCTCTCCCCTCCCTATGCACCCAGCTGTAGGGTTGATATTCACACCCAATTGAAGATCTTATAATACCAGAAGGCTCTTGTACTCAACACTTCTCTCTCTCACGATACTCTTCTCTCGACGAACTCGGTATTAATAGTAACAATAACAACACATCAACCCAAAGTACCCACCCAAAACACCAACCCAACCTAGGCCCTTTAGAACTCTATTTATACTTTACCATCATTCGCCAACATCCTTAGGTCGAAACCTAGGTGTCAAAACCCTAGATACCAAAACCCTAGGTGTCTAAAACCCTAGGTCAACTTGACCTGCGTTTTCAAGGCTTCACCAACCTGTCTTTCCTTCCTTCTCACGCGGTGCTCCAAAGCATCTAATGGTTTATTTTTCCTCTTTTTGAGTCATCCACAATCCTTCTTCCTTTCTTATCTATCATCCTCGATCTCCTTGTCCAACAAATTTCTTTCTCGGGCTTCGCTCCATCTTTTTTGTTCTTTTTCTCACTTCCACTCAGTATCAGTCACTGTGTCTTCCACGAAGTTTTCTTTTTCCATTTTCTTCCTTTTTCTTCACTTCCTTCCATAACCAAGGGTCAACAGGCCCCCAACACTCACCTATGACTCATCCTGAGGCACTTCGATCTGACTATTTTGTTGTACTTTAACTTCGGACTACGCAGTGCAACCTTTTATTTCTTCTTTATGCCTCCTCTTCCAACTTGTACGGACTGTCTTTTTTGTGTCTAGTACCCAATTTCAACTACACCTGGTACCTAGACCCTTGATCTATTTGATTTTACTGAGAGTTGCGAGGCAATTGGTTGTCATAGTACAAATTCAATGAACTTCCATTCATTAGTCCTTCCTTCCATTCTCCATTCAACATATTCAGTTGTGCAACTCCTCCTTATGTAACATAGGCGATCTCATATGACCCCAACCAATGCATTATGAACTTCCCAGCATGCTTCATGAACTTGCTGTCATAAACCAACACTAGATCTCCTTATCTAAATGCCTTCTTCTTGATCTTCCTATCATGAGTGGCCTTCTCTCTTTCCTTCTATGCTTGTTGATGTAATCCTACAATTAATATATCTTCCTCAAGTTCAACCAAATACGCAAGTCTCTCTTGAACAACTCCAGTATCATCCATACCCGTAAAGGAAACAATTCTCAGGCTTGGTACCAAATACTCCATTGGAGCAACAACTTCAAGACCATAGACCAACTTAAAAGGGGTTTGCATTGTCAGCTTCTTGCATGTGGTTCTATAGGCCCATAATATTGTTGGTACTCTTAAATCCCAATCATCCATGTTCACGCAGCATATCTTGGTTAGTGTTGTTTCCAAAATCTTGTTGAATTCTTCAACTATCCCATTTTCTTGTGGATTGTACGATGTGCTTTTCTGATAGTGGACTACAAATTATTCAGTCAAGGCTTCAACTGTCTTATTGATGAGATGTGTTCTTTGATCGCTCATGAGGATCTTTGGGCATCCAAACCTGGTTATGATGTCATCAAATATGAAGCATGCAACTGTAGTTCCACTACAGTCCTTAACTACTCGAGCTTCAACCCATCTAGTCAAGTACTCTATTGTTGTGATTATGTACCTTGCTCCTGTGCTCTTCCCTGGAAGGTTTATAGGTCCAATGAATTCAATGGCCCATTTCACGAATGCTTGTAGGGTCAGTTGTCGTGATAACAACATTTCATCTCTTCTGGATGGTTTCCCAACCCTTTGGCATACATTGCAGGCTCTGGAATAGTCTTTAGCATCTTTGTGTAAGGTAGGACACCAAAGGCCAACTCTCAGGACCTTCTGCACAGCTGCTTTCCCTTCATAATGTCCTCCTGTGATGCCTTCATGAGCTTATGCAAGGATCAATGGGTGTTCTACCTCCATAACACATCTTCGCAAGATCTCATCTGGTCCCATATTGTATAGCTGACCGGCTATAAGTGAAAAGTCTGCAGCGCGCACCACTAGTTGTTTCTTTTAGGGAATTGTGTACTCGCTAGGTGCCATTCCATTTGATAGGAACTGGACTATGTCGATGAAGTGGTCATCAATTTTTCTAATGGCTAGAAACTGTGCATCCAGTAGTTTATCCTCCAAACTGGTGTGTTCTTCACCATGTTCCAACCTCGACAAGTGTTCAGGGCCTTTTTTCATTCTTCCTGGCTTAACTATGATCTCAAAATCATATTCTTGAAACAAAAAAATCCATCTGCATATTCAGCCCCCCAACACTATCTTGTTGACCAAGTACTTCAGCATAGAGTGATCAGTAAACATTTTAAAGTGTCCTCCCAATAAATAGTGGTGAAATTTTTGCAGTGTGTACACCATGGCTAATCCCTCTCGTTCAGTAGTGGTATAATTAATATCAGTTGTGGATAACTTTCTACTAGAAAATGATAGAGGATGATCAATATATCCTTCTCTCAGTTGTGCAAATACAGCTCCTAAAGCAATAGAGGATGCATCAACATGTACATGAAACTCCTGGGTCCAATCTAGAAAAACCAAAATGGGCGCAGTAACCATTTTCTCTTTTAGTGTGTCGAAGATCTGCTGGCATTCTTCAGTCCAACTAAACTGACAATCCTTCTTCAACAACTTCTCCATGGGTGCTTTGATTTGAGCATATCCCTTAATTAACTTCCTGTAGTAGCCTGTGTGTCCCAACATAGTGCACAACTATTTAACTATTGTAGGAGGGGGTAGATCAACTATAATGGTGATCTTGGATGGATCTACTAGTAATCATTTCTTACATACAATATGTCCTAATAAAACTCCAAATGGGGAAAATAAAATTCACTTCTTTAGATTCAAATCAATTTGACACTACCTGCATTTATCCAACATTAGCCTCAGTCATTCAATGTGATTCTTCAATAAACTAAAGACAATCCAATCATCAAAATATGCTTCTAAAAATTTATGTAAAAACTCCTTGAATTCTTTGACCATCACCCTAAAAATGATGGCTGGGGCATTTTTCAATCCAAATAGCATTATTGTATACTGATAGGACCCCCATTCTGTTGCAAATGTGGTCTTGTGGCAATATTCCTTGGCAATTCGGATCTGATGGTATCCTGAAAATCCATTTGTAAAAGAATATACCTCTTCGCCTCCCACATTATCTAACACTTCGTCGGTGAATGGTGTAGGGAAGGGGTCATGTAAACAAGCATCATTCATCTTCTGGAGGTCTACACATATTCTGATCTCTCCTGTATTATTTTCTTGTACCACCATAGGGCTAATCCAACTCTGATTCTTCCACAAGTTCTATAATCTCTGCTTCCAACATTCTGTCAAGCTCGATCTTCACTTTCTCCTTATATTTGGGGTTCAGTTTGTAAGGTCTCTATTTGAATGGTCTAGCATATGGCTGTAAGGGAATCCTCATATCTTCCATAGGCCCTTTAATGCCCTTCATATCAATGAAATTGGTTGGAAATAAGTCTTGATACACGTGCAGTAACTCAGTAATGTTGTCAACGGTGGAAGCATCCCAATAATCTCTGACATTGGCAAGCTTTGATGTCTCCTTTGTTCCAATATGGACTTTCTTAATCTTAATCGGTTGTCCAATGAATGGAAGCTCAATTCCTGGTCCTTCCACATCTCTCTGGCCTTATGTTTCTGCGATGTTTACTTTCCTCAGATCATCATCTTCATCCTCATTAATGTTGTAACAGCCTTGCAGTTTCTAGAGAGTTGCAGTCCATTCATCCTCTTCCTGTTCTAAGGGAAGGTTGGATACTTCCTTGAATAATTTATGTCTCACAATATGTAATGATTGATCTACAGAAAAAAATTGACTTTCAAACATGAATTTAGTTATAAAATTATGAGTCATACCTTCCCAATTTGTAGTGATGAGGCACAACTCTGCTTGGAGGTACCAGTTGATAGGTATTGTGTCTAGTGTGTTGATGAATGTGTACCCACTATTCTTTAAAAATGTCACTCCAGGCCTCTTCATAGCTTCGGACACGGTCCTTTGGGCAGCTTCGAATTGTGTAGCCAACTTTGCAGCCTTCTACCTGTGCTGAGAACCTCATTGTCATCAAGGTATGATGCTATATCCAATATGTAATATTGCTTTTATGTGTCCCCCACCATCTTACTGGTGTGGCTTTTTAGGGCCTCATCCATGGATAGTAATCTCTATTGTATTGGTACATTCTCCTCAAAGTCTGAAAATAATGTTTCTAAAGGATTCATACCATCAAAGATGCATAACTTACTTATTGTTGTGCCAATCCAACGAACTTCTCTAGTTAATATAGCACATATTCTTGTGGATAATTTGTACATCTTATTCTGCCAGTTCTCTAGTGTTTCTTCTAAATCTTATGAACATGCGCTCTCACTTTGCCAGATTAGATTTCCATCGATTGTAGGATTAATGTAATCCTATTGTCTGGCGGTTAGCTTGTAGATGTTTTCTAGTGCATATGTGTAGTCTTCTTCTCTGATGGGCTCTGTGTATCACTAACCTTCATTGGGATCTAAAGGTGAAATGACCCTAAGACCATCACCTTCAAAATTCATATGTCTCTTCTTTAAGTCAACAACAATAGAGTTATTGAAGGCCCAGTCAATTCCCAACAACGCAGGGTAAGGGCAACTGCCATCAACTATTTCAATTACCTCAAAATTTGAAAATGTTCTGATTCCATCAATGTCCATAGGGACATGCTCCAATCATCCAAATGGGCTAACAGCTTGTTGATTAGCCATCCTAATCCTGATAGGGGAATATATCAACTTTGGTTTTCCCATCTGTGCCCAAGTTTGCTTCGTCATGACATTAACCTCTGACCCTAAGTAGAGGACCACATAGTCTATCTCATACTCTCCTATTTGAGCATTCAAATGTAATTCCTTATTTGTCCTTCTCTTTTTAACAATTTAGTGTACTGCCCTATTCAATAAGGGATCTATATTTCCTAGCTCATATTGTTTGATTAAATTTTGTAAGTCTTGTACAATGCTTTCATCCTGAATCAACTTAATACAAGTATGGAAAAAGTCCATGAGCTTGATTACCTCTTTTCCTCCTCTTAGCAAAGTAGACTGATCAAATGCATGAGGAATTCCATACTCTCTTACTTCTGGTATTGTCTTTGATGAAGAACCTTGGTATCCTCTAAATTCTTTTCGTGCTTCCTCAAATATTTGTCTTTCTTTCTTTGCATCAAAGGCTTGGGTCTTCTTTCCATCTTCCCTAATTCCTGAATCTTATGTAATCTTTCCTTGGATCAATCTGTCTTCTCCTATAATAGTGCCTCCTCTGGTTATAACAATGAATCTAGGTTCTCCTCTGCGAGGTTTAGCATAGATCAGTTTCACTTGTGGGTTCTATTAAGGTCCTCATATTTCCTGAAGCTTGGCTAGTAGCACATGACAATCTTCTATAACATGGTCAAATGAGTTGCAGTAGTTGCAAGTGGTACAATGGTTATGACAATCCCTTGCAAGGTGTATTGGTTTTGCACAGTTATAATAGATGATCTGTCCTCAACCTCGACCCATTCCTCCTCCTCGTCCTCTTCCTTTGACTCCACCATGAGGATTGAAGTTTCCTCTCCCAGGAGAATTATATTGCGTATCATTTCCTTCTTGTTGTGCTTCACCTTGGATCTTATATATGTCTCTTGAACTTTCATGCATGAGATCATAATCCCTACAATCCCTATCATCATTCCCTACAAATTTACAGAATGTACAGTACAAATTCGTAGGTGTCTGAACATACTTTTCCATATAATATCACTCACTAGTACGATGTTTGTTTTTGCATACCTTGCACCAGGGTAAGGTGACTTGCTTCAAGGGGCTCGGAGCTCTAGAAGCAAAGTATTCATTGAATAGAGGGTAGTGTTCCTTGTCATGACCTTTTGATCTGCATATAACACACCAGATATCTTATCTTTTATATTTTCCCTTGTCTTTCTTCATATCTTCGACCTGCAGAGACAAACTAGTTAGCTGACTCAGGATCTGACTCATACCTGAGCTGGATTCTCCCATAGGGGATGATTCAAGCTTCATGTCGATCTCCAATGCCTCACCATGTGAAGCAATCTTCTATTGCATCAGGGGAACTCTGATGTGTGGTAAGAGGGAAACAATGAACCATTCTTTGTTTTGTTCATCTAGGATCTAAAAAGTTAATCAGCATGTTAAGGTTTTGAATCTCTGATTGAATTCCCACAAAGGTTCGACCACA
This sequence comes from Picea mariana, assembly GCA_032191745.1. Classification (NCBI taxonomy): domain Eukaryota; kingdom Viridiplantae; phylum Streptophyta; class Pinopsida; order Pinales; family Pinaceae; genus Picea; species Picea mariana. Next base: position 152,594 of record JASDQU010735741.1, on the reverse strand, counting down.
TTCTTCTTGATCTCTCTCAACTCTGTGATACATTGTGACTCCGATTTAGGTTTCTTAAATTCTTCAATCAACGCATTCTTGATATGATTCAATGGCTTAGGCTATGCATGTCCTTGGACAAGTTTCATGTACCAACTCAGTGCGCAATCTCTGAGAATTGTACTGAACAGGGTTCTTTAGACAGCTTCATCTATGACATTTTAAATGTTCCATACATCTTCACAGAGGAACCAATGTTGGTCATGATCTTTAGATCCATCTCCCCTAAAGATAGGAAGTCTCATCTCATCTGCCATAGATATTCCTAGGGTTCTTGACTGAATATGAGGTGGGCTATTATTGATATTGCTTTGGACGCTCTAGTGACTAGGATTACTCTGATTTCTTAATACTGAATCAACAAGAAGGATAATAGTACTTACTTCAATGGTCTACATGGTTTTTGAGCCTTCAGGTCCTCCTTGGCGAAGCTCTTCAGCTTGTCCTTCCTTTGTCACAGTGGGTTCTGAATGTTCTTCGTCTGTCAGATCTACTTCTTCTCCACTGTAGCAACCCTCCACCCCATAGTTCTTCTTAAACAAGTTCACAAGATGGACTTATATGAACACTTTCCCACTACGCATATGTCCAACTTCTGTGTCACTATCGCTGTCCGAAGTTTTTAACATTAGCCTTTCCAGATCCAACAAATCTATTGTATCTTCAAGATTTTCTTCTCATGCAACAACATCTTGAGTCTCAGCTTCAAGAATTGTAAACATTTTCCTATGGGTCCCTTAAAGAAATATCTCTCAGCTTGGTTGTATGACTCTACCATGTTAACATAAAACTCTCTGATGTACCCTCCAATGGTACTATCGAACCAGTGATCTACTGCTCATGATATGGTGTTATCAACTTCGTTGATCTTTTTGATCAACTTCGATGTCCAGACCACCGGAAGTCTAGATCGGATCTCGAACTGGGTATCAACTAATCTAGCTAGCCACTCGTATATCTCTTGATGGATTCCTCCAAAGAATATCTCATGTATATCAGTAAAATTATACTTCTCCAACCAATCCTCTGAACTAATATTAGGGTTCTTGTTCTGGGCTTCAGTGAAGTCCTTTTCTTGATCTTCTATCCACTTTTGAGTTTTTGTCTTCGATGGAAACCATCTTGACATTCCACTAAAAAGATTCTAGTCCCGACAATGGAACCATTTGTTGGCATAGGAACAGACCCAGGGTTCAACTCCAAGAGCGCACTAACAAGCCCTAACTACTGGCCCTTTAGGCAACACCTTCGAAGCAGATGTAGTCTCACTCGAAGAAGTTATGAGGGGGTTGCAGGACAAAGATGTCTACAACCAAGGGTAATATCAAGTGGATCTAACACAGGAACAACACAACATTCACATATCACTTATCAACTTAATCTACTCCATGCATCTATCAGATCTACCTTAGCAATGCAATGATAGTATATGAAGGACAAATAAAAAATACCAATCATACACAACACAAAATATACGTGGTTCACCCCCTCTCTACGTCCACAGAACTGTGCTATATTATATTGATGTAAAGCATACAATTCTTGTCTACGCTCTTAGCTAGCAGATCTCTTTTCTTCTTCTATGATTCTCTCCCCTCCCTGTGCACCCAGTTGCAGGTTTGATCTCCGCACCCAACTGAAAATCTTACAATACTAGAAGGCTCTTGTACTCAACACTTCTCTCTCTCACAATACTCTTCTCTCGACCAAATCATTATCAATGGTTACAATAACAACACATCAACCCAAAGTAGCCACCCAAAACACCAACCCAACCTAGGCCCTTTAGACCTCTATTTATACTTTACAATCATTCACTGACATCCTTAGGTCGAAACCTAGGTGTCAAAACCCTAGATACCAAAACCCTAGGTCAACTTGACCCACATTTTTAGGGCTTCGCCAGCCTGTATTTCCTTCCTTCTCGTGCAGTGCTTCAAAGAATCTAATGGTGGATTTTTCCTCTTTCTAAGTCATCCGCAATCCTTTTTCCTTGCTTATCTTTCATCTGTGATCTCCTTGTAAAATGGATTTATTTCTTGGGCTTCGCTCCATCTTTTCTGCTATTTTTCTCACTTCAACTCAATATTAGTCACTGTGTGTTCTGTGAAGTTTTCTTTCTCCCTTTTCTTCCTTGTTCTTCACTTCCTTCCATAACCAAGGGCCAACATATTTACAGAGAGACAATAAACATTCCTACCATAATCATTCAACACAAAAATTAGCCATAAACATATATATTCAATCATCATTTCCTTTTCAGTACACAGAGTATGAAGATACTTATCAAAAAGAGGAAATTGTGAAGCGACTGTTGAAAGGGGTGATTGTTTCCACCCAGCCATAGGCACAACCACTCCTAAATGGATTTACCTCTATCCACCCCTGAGATAGACCATGATTCTCTGAGAGATATTCTTTGTTCTTGCTTTGTGATAGTTAGGGATGGAGGTTACTCTCCTCCTCCCACAAGATCTTGGCAATTGGTTTTCTCTATACCAAGAAAGGAGGTCTACACGAGTACTTCCACAGTCATTCGTCAGCCCCATTTATCAGTTTGTATTGAAAACATTGCCAACAAATTCTTGTACCCATAACAATATTGTTTCTCAGTTCCCCCTTGAACCAGAGAGTTGCTAGTGTTCTTCTCTCTTCTAGAGATTGGTCTGTCTAATATTCATCTTCACAGATCTGCCTCTACCTATGAATTACCTCTTTTATTTCCTTCCTTGAAAAGGTTGCATGGGGTTGAATCCCTGGCTCATGGTCAGGTCTGGAAGCCCTTTCATATGGGTAGTCTTCCCCATCTCCTCATTAACTCTTGAGGAGGACTTTTCCAACTACCATCTTGAATGGTAATTCATTTCTAGGCCAGAGGATTATTTTGGGTCTGAGCAATTAAATCCAGTGAGGTACTGGTTTGGTGGGGGTCATCTCAACCATTTATGGTTCCCCTCTGTTGGAAGATTGGTTGTTGTCATTGATGTCAACCCTAGTCATGGGTTTTGGACCAGAATATTGATGAAGTTATTTGGACATGAAGGAAAATGAAAATGAAGATACAACATCCATGGATGGATAGTATACATCATGTCCTTTCCGGTGGTATGTGGCACGTCACGTGGATCCTCACGGTTGAGGAGAAATGAATTTTTGAAGATGACAAAGTGAATTGTACATGTAGGCCCTGAAGACAATTAAAGAAAAGAATTACAAAATAAGAAA
>JASDQU010735741.1:132320-143723 GCA_032191745.1 Picea mariana | reverse complement strand
AAAAAATTGTGTTTTTACATTTGTTTTTCAATTTTTGTATTTTAAATTTAGAATTTTTAGTGTCTTTTTTTAATTTTTTTCCAAAAAAATTTACATTTATTCATTTTTTAATCTAAAAATAGTGATTTGCTTTTGTTTTCTTCTTAATTTCTAACATATTTTCAACAATTTTTTTTGTTCTTTATTTCTAAAAAAAAAAAAAATTGTTTAGGGGTATTTTTTTTTGTTTCCAATATAATTATTTTATTAGTGTAAATCATTAAAAAAATATATCAAGTAATAGAAGTCTTAGATTTTTCTCGAAGGTGTGGATCAGTTGGTGATAGAGTGCATTGTTAAGGCATTCCTTATGACACCATTTGGTTCGAACCTTGCAAAGCCATGTGTATCGCACGTGAAAACGCATGGGTACGTCTGGAGGTTATAGTGGTAGTGATCAAAATCGACCATGTGTCACACAATTACGAGCTCGCCTAGTTGTCGATTTCACCAGATACAAAAAATAATAGCACTTTTAGATTTAGGAGTCAATTTTCAATGTTGTATTTGCAGTGGTGCTAGTGGTCAAGGCCACGTTTCAATTAGGTCATAGTTTTAACTCAAAAAAAAAAGTGGTGCTACCGGCAGCATCACTTTTCAATTCGAGGGTCAATTTCAAGGTTATGTCCACGTTATGTTGCAATGTCAAGGCTGTGATTTCAAACAAGTTGCAATTTTAACCACCTACCAAAGAGGGTGCTACCAATAGCACCACTTTTTGATTTGGGGGTTGATTTCGGTGGTTTTTATGCAAAAATATGATATATTTGGGCTAGATTTCTCGTTTTGAGGTCACAATTCTCGTTAAGTTGGTAACTATGTTTCTATTATATACGACCATGATCCGAATTTCATTAGCAAATTTTGGCAAGAATTGTTCAAGCTCTAGGGAACTCAATTGCATCTTAGCACAGCCTATCATCCCCAGGTTTATGAACAAACTAAAGCTATCAACAAGTGCTTGGAAAAATATTTGTGGTGTTTCACATCTGACAAACAAACTCAATGGCTCGGTGGTTACGACTAGTTGAATGGAGGTACAACACATCTAACCATTCTACCACTCACATGACTCCCTTTGAAGTGGTCTATGGTCAGAAGTCACCTTATGTTCTATCCTACCTAGTCGATGCATCCAAGGATCAAGACGTCGACAACACACTTACAGTCTGAGCTTCCATTCTTTGTACCCTCAAAGAAAATTTGTTCATGGCTCAAAATCGCATGAACCAACAAGCAGATCAGAGTTGTTCAGAGCATCAATTTGTTGAAGGGGACCATGTGTTTCTTTGTCTGTAAACTTATAAGCAAACTTCACTCAAAGACAAACACTGTCAGAAACTCTCTCCCAAGTTTTATGGCCCTTACACAATTCTCAAGCACGTGGGACCCATTGCCTACCAGTTAGCTCTCCCCGATCACTCTAGGCTCCATCCTATTTTTCATGGCTCTTGCTTAAAGAAAGTGATTGGAACTAAGTGCCAGACTAAAACCAGTCTCCTTGAATTTGATGAAGAAGGATCCATTTGGTTGCAACCCCAAGCAGTCTTGGACCACCGAAAGCATCGTCTTTGTCAGCACACCATCAACACAGTTTTATTTCAGTGGAAGGATACACCACTAGAAGATGTCATTGGGAGTCGACTACCATTCTGCAACAATTACCCCATCTCAAGCCTTGAGGACAAGGTTTTTTTTCAAGGGCAAGGGCATGTTAGGGATCTAAACTCCCTAACCCCTCATGTAGGTATAATAATATGTTTTCTATGTAATAAAGGTTGATATTGGTAAATAGGGTCCATGTAATAATGTGAACACGTCTAATGTAAGAAGAATTAATAGAAAATTCCACTTCTAGAAAGATATTCCTCTCGAATGTTTTATGGAAGGTAGAAATAGTATAAATAGGAGTAGAAGGTATGAGAAAGTTTTGTCTTGAGAATTATTTTGTAATTGACCTCTCCTTTGCAGGAGGTTTCCCCTTCAAAGAGGCAAGTGATCTTGGCTTTCTATCAATAAAGGTATCATTTCTGGTGTTATTTCTCTCTATATTATCTTGTTTCCGCTAGTATTCATCACAATCATTATGTTTTTGCTTTGCATAATACATCCGGTACCTTAAAAATAGGCATGTAATACTATTAGTTGGCTCGTCCTCAAGCCAGTGATGTAACTTGCGGCCTGACAGAATAGGTTGATGACACTTTTGTCATGAGTTCTTGGATGAATTCTTGAAAGTGATTGTCAACCTCGTCAAAAGTTTCTTGTATTTGGTGTGTTAGCTGACAAACCTCCTCGGTATCATGTGTTGTAACCTCTAGGGATTGAAGGTTGATCTACTCTATTTTTGCTAGCATTAGGCCTACCGTTGAGTGTGTCGCTTCCAATTGATTATATTACATCTAGAATTTTTGTGTTGTGTCTAGTGTGATGTCAGAGATGGTTTGTTGTTCAGTATGGGTTGTTGTAATCTCCCAAAGTTTATTGGCAATTGATGTGATTTATGATTGTCATTCAATAGGGAGTTAGGAAAACAGTTGTTTATGTTGTTGCATGACCTGTGCTTCAGTTGCGCGGATCTGTTCGGTAATGGCATAAGCTTCGGAGGCATTCTGGAGGTGAGTCCAGAGTGTGAAACTGTACTCGACCAGTCCTACAAAGTTTGTAATCTATGCTTTCCCTTTTTCAATGCATCTTCTGCTACTACGATTTCCTATTGCAACTCTTGATATTTTTTTGTAGGCGGCTTGAGCTTCTCTCGAAGCTCGGGATTATGTGTCTCCAAGAACTGGACTTGCTCCTTCACCACATGAAGCTTGTGAAGCACGGGTATGTCTGAAGGATTCTCCCTTGTACTGGATAAGTATGCATAGATTTCATCAATTGTGTTGATGAATTCCTTGTGGGCAGTGAGTTCCATTTCATGGTGGGCCTTAATCTCAGTATGCATAGTGACTTCTGCAGTGTGGAGTGCCTTGAGCTCTTGTGCACAGCCTCGACCTCTTCGCGATCCAACACTTCGTATTGATGCTTGGCCTGGGTGTCTTTGTGCACAATGATTTCTTGCTCATGTTGTTGTTGCAATTAGTCATATGACCAATTGAGTGCCTGATGTCTGTCGCCTAGCTCCATCATGATGGTGGTCATATAAGTCTGCAGGTCCTGGGAAAGCACCTACGCTAATTTGATCTTGACAGTGGTCGATTCAAAAGTAATAGTAGCTAATGGGTTGAACCAAAGTACTCATATCTGGCTACTACTGCTTGGTTCGGTCATCTCTTATGCTTGAGGTGGGGTTTCGAGTGCCAAAGCAATTGCCAATTATCGACATAGGTTGTCAAATTTGTTTGTTGCCTCTTTTTGCATTATATGTTGCATCATTAGTTGTCCGTTGAGCTCCTTCGCGAGGCTCAATATGGGTGTGGCAGTCTTTCTTGCTTCCTGTGTCGGGGCGTTGGTATCTGACCCTTTACTGCATCCTATATGTCTTCTCTTGCTACCGTGTGTTGTGAGAAGTGTGTGGGAACCTCCTCTGTGATGGGTGTAGGTTGGACCTCCAGTGGGGGAGTGTAATACCCATGTTTCCCCTAGTTTGTAAATATAACTATAACTTGTCCAAAGACTGTGGCAGACTAAATATGTGTGAATGTTGGTTTTGATTAACCTTTTGTTATAAAAGGTAATGTATGTATTTTATATTATTAATTGAAAATGGATAGTGCTACATAACTGTTGAAAGGGGGGGGTTGCCAAGATAGACCATGGTGCTATGAGAGAGATGGGGAGGGGAACCAAAAATGGTTTACATGACCCCCACCAAACCAGTACCTCACTGGATTTAATTGCTCAAACCCAGAACAATTCTTTGACCCAGAAATGAATTACTAGTCAGGCTGGTAGTTGGAAAAGTCAGCCTCAAGAGTTAATGAGGAGATGGGGTAGAGTACCCATATGCAAGGGCTTCCAGACCTGACCACGAGCTAGGGATTCGGACCCATGCAACCTTGTTGAGGAAGGCAAGAAAAGAGGTAATTTTGTGGGCAGAGACAGATCTGCGAGGAAGCAGAGTCGAGAGAAAAACCTCTAGAAGAGAAAAGAGTGCTTACATCTCTCTTGTTCAAGGGAGAACTGAGAAACAAGATCGTTCTGGGTGCAAGAAGCTGCTGGCAGTGTTTTCAATCCAAGATGGTAAACGAGGTTGGCGAGTGACTATGGAAGTACTCATGCAGACCCCCCTTACTTGGTACAGAGAAAACCGGTTGCCAAGTTCTTGTGGGAGGAGGAGAGTAACCTTTGTCCCTGCCTATCACGGAGCAAGAATAAAGAGTCTCTCTCAGATCATCATGGTCTAGCTAGTGGGTGTCCAGTGGTAAATCCATTCAGGATTGGTTGTGCCTACGGTTGGGTGGAAACAGGCACCCCTTTCAGCATTTGCTTCACCATTCTGATTTTTTGATAAGTATTTTCATACTCTGTATACTGGAATTGAAATGACGTTTGAATATACATGTTTATGACTAAAACTTGTATTGAATGATTAAGGTAGAAATGTTATTGTTTCTCTGTGAACCCATGCTTTTGAATGGTCTTCTGGTTGCCTCGGCTTAGCAGCTAAACAGTTATGGAACATGGATTTGCAAGAGAGTCAGGGTAGACTTAAATGGAATACCTAAGTCTTCCCAACCTCTCAAATTTACCTTTGCAGGTCACTAAGTCTGAATTTTATGGAAGGAGGGCGCCTCATCTAAACATTTCATCGGTGTGACTGAGGGCTTATGTTTGCAATTCTAACCAAATCACGACTAAGTGTTGAGTGTGTAGCCTCGAGGCTTGTCCAAGATTTCATAGGACCAAGGTTTGGGAACCCTGCGCTAGGCCCAAAAGGAGCTAAGCTTTATGGCTTCGGAACTCCAGGAGTTTGGAGCTCCGGGGTGTTATGGCCTTACCACATCCAAACCGGTCGAAGGAAACTTGTTGTATGGCCACCCACAACGTACCGACATATGGAAGTGACCCTGACTATGACAGATGGACATGTCCCACTGTTAAACCCTGACCCATTTACCAATCGCGAAATAACGTGAGTCGTAGATCCGAGGGTATTCGAGAATCCCCTTAGTCGTTGGATCTACGCCGAGGTAAGTCCGGCATTGACTACTTCGAGAGAACCAAGATGTTATAACACTGAAACCACCGAAGGTAGAAGCTACGAAGTAACAAGAACCACAGATATAGAGACCCTTTGAGATCTCCCCTGGTCGTCGAATCCATGTCATGGTCAGTCCGATGTTGACCACTCTGGGAGCAAGGAGGAAGTCACACAACGGATCCCCTGAATGCTGAAGTTATGAAGTAACGGAGGCCGTAGATCTAGGGGTTTACGTGGAAACACCTTGATTGTGAGATTGAAGGGCTTGGAAGGCTATCAGTCCAGAGTGATGTGGCACAATGACATCACCCAGGGTGACGTGGACCCATGATCGACGTGCCATGTGTCACCTGGATTCGCATGTTTCGCAGATCCTATGTGCTCATTAAAAATGTGACATGTGTCAATCACTGAAGGGGCCACGTGTCATATATGCCTTGTTGCATGTCACCCCTAGCACATACTTGCTTGGTCCATCTAGTGGGTGCAGTACTCGGGACCCACCTGTCCTTGCCTCCAGGTTTAATATGTCACCACATGCAATCTTGGACCCTTCGAGAGTCTGGGACTTTGGGACTCCAGAGGTTTGGGGTGTAGTGTTGTAGATAAGTCAAAAGGCCCAAAGGCCGAAGCCATGTGGAGAGATTTCGAGCTCCTTCGAGAGTTCGGGAATTTCGGAACTCTGGAGGATTTACACGCAGAAAGGAAAAGGGGCATTCAACGCCGAAGTGTCGAACGTCGAACTCCCCTATAAGTTAGGTGTTAAATGAGGACCATGTCTCATTGTTGGATTGGATGGTGGATGGACTTTCCCCATGGATGTAGGAACCTGGGGATGGTACGAATGAGGTGGACCCACGTGGCCCATGAATGATAACTCTCGAAGAACTTCGGGAGGCCATAACTTGCAATCCAAAGCTCAGTTTTGAGTCTGGTAGGAGTCGTTAGAAAGCTACGGTTGAGTAGAAGAGGATGGAGACCTTAGAGAGATTATTTGAGATGATTAAAGTAAGCGAAATTTTGATGCCCCATCCCTAGAAAGGGTACTTAGGAGTCGGGTGTGTTACAAATTGGTATCAGAGCAGGCAACAACACTTGGCCTGCTTGGGCTCATGAACGAGTGCCATAAAAAATATTATTAGAGACCCTATAAGTGTAACACCCTATCTTACCCCATTCCTAAGAGGCTTAGTTAAACCTCTACTGAAGAGAGGAATGAAACTTTATGTTGGGGTATATGTTTTGAAAAATCTAAACTGTGTGTTGTTCATAAACTAGTAGATCATTAACTAACATAAAATGTTTTATCAACACTCAAACAGTCAATGGACCGCAGTAAAACTATAGTTAAATGATGGTGACACACCATGAATTGGGGGAAATCTCCCACAATAGAGATGAAGAATTTGATGAAAGGAGGGCGGTGGAAACCCCTCCAGATTTGGCTGAAACTGTAAGAAGCCTCATGGCAGAATTACAGAGTTGTAAAGCTGACAATGAAAGGCTGATAAAAGAGAAGGAAAAGAAAACTAAAATTAATGCAGTCCTACTACAAAGATTATCAGATATACAAAGGTAGCTGCAACATGGACCAGCAGCTAGTCATGTGGACAAACATCATACTAATAAAACCTAGAGTCCACCTAAGATATGAAAGCATGGCCCTGAAAGTGGACACACAAGGAAGAGCACCTCAAAGAAGGCCCAACATGGAGTTAAGAGACACTCATCGAAAGAATCCTCTGGTGAGGAAACTGACAACTCCAAGGGATCCTCTAGTGGAAAAACTAGATCACATTCCCAGAGAAGAGGAAAGAATTTAAGAAAGCCAAACCACCCACTTTCGATGCAGAGATTAAGAGGGGGGAAGAGGTAGAAGTTTGGTTGCTTGGCTTGAAGAAGTACATCAGAGTCCATGACTACTCTGAAAATTTAAAGGTTCGAATAACCATTTTTAACATGAATGGAAAGGCCTCCATTTGGTGGGAGGACCTTAGGAATGTGAAAGGAATCCATGAGAAGGACGTGTCATGGAAACAATTTGAGAAATGCTTCAAGAAGAAGTATATGTCAAAGAAATACTTTGATGGGAAGACCAAGGAGTTCTATGAACTCAAGTTGGGACAGCTCACAATAGATGAATATATAAATAAATGCCTTGAGCTGATAAGGTATGTGCCCTACATAAAGGATGAAAAAGTAAAGATGCAACGATTTATTAGTGGACTGCCTCGATCCTTTCGGGACATAATTGAATTTGATGAGCCAAAGACCTTAGAAGACACTATCTGGAAGGCAAGGTATTTCTATGAGCAATTCAAGAATAAGACATAACCTCGTGATGAATAGAAGAAGAAAATTAATTTGGGATTCAAGAAGAAGGGGTTTAAACCCTCAATATTTAAGAACTATGGGAAGGGTTCTAAGATGAGTCTTCCTACTAAAAGTGTATATCATCAAAATTTCCCCTCTCATAGCGGAAATAAAACCTTTGGAGCAGCCTCAGGTAACACTGATAACACAAAGAGAGAACCCTTGAAATGTTGGGGTTGTGGAGAAGAACATCTACTGAGGGACTTCCCACATAGACAACAAAACAATAGGAGGGTCTACAACGTCCAAGAGGCTACCACGATCAATGATGTGGCTAAGAGCATGCCACAAATTTATGCAGCCTTGGAGAATAGACAAGTTGACCACCAAGCTTCAGTGGTGTAGATGGAAGGTATGGTTCCCAACCATCTAGTTTCCATTTTAATTGACCCTGGTTCTAATTTGAGTTGTGTTGCCCCTCAAACTATTGAGAAATGTAGTTTGCAACAAGTTAAACATGTTAAATCATGGTTGGTACAACTAGCCATTGGAACCAAAAGAAAATTAACAGAGGTCATACCAACATGCTAATTCATTATGAGTGGATTACCCACCCAAGCAACCCTAAACAAGCTCCCTTTAGGATCTTATGACCTGCTAATTGGCATGGAATGCTTGGTTGCCAATAAAACCAACTTGGGCTGTTACAATAAATATTTGGAGTGTAAAGATGAAGAAGGGAGAAGGTAACCCTACAAGGGATTCAAAATCTTGTCTCGGTGAGACAAGTATCAGCCCTTCAAGTGAAGAAGTATTGCAGAAAAGGATGCCCTTTATATGCAAAACAAGTGTTGGACTCTGTTGAGAACAATACACCCAACCTAGAGGACCATACCATATTAAGAGAGTATAAATATGTGTTTCCAGAAGAGGTACCAAGTCTACCTCCAAGAAGAGATATTGACTTTTCAATAGAAGTTGCACCAGGAGTGGTGCCAGTGTCTAGAACACCCTATAGAATGAGTACACCAGAGCTAGTTGAGCTCAAACTACAGCTAAAGAAAATGATGGACAAAGTCTACATTCAACCTAGTGTGTCTCCATGGGGAGCACCAGCCTTTTGTGAAAAAGAAGGATGGCACACTCGGGTTGTTCATAGACTATATGCAACTCAATAAGATGAGTATTAAGAATAAGTATCCCTTGCCAAGGATCGATGACTTGTTTGACCAATTAAGGGGTGCTACAATTTTCTCCAAGATTGACTTGAGGTCTGGATACTATTAGGTCAGAATTAAAGATGAAGACTTCCACAAAACAACCTTTAGGACAAGATATGGTCACTATGAATTTGTGGTGGTGCCATTTGGGCTTACCAATGAACTAACCACTTTTATGTGCTTAATGAATAATGTACTCAGTAAGTTCTTAGACAGATTTGTATTGGTTTTCATTGATGATATCCTAATATATTCTAAGATTAGGGAAGAGCATGAAGAACATCTCAAGCTAGTGCTTCAAGTGCTAAGAGAACATCAACTCTATGCTAAGTTTAGTAAGTGTGACTTTTTCCAGAAACCAGTCCATTACTTAGGCCATGTTATTTCTGAAGAAGGAGTGGTAGTTGATCCTGACAAGATCAAATCCATTATGGATTGGCATACCCCAAAGGATGTATCTGATATCAAATCCTTTATGGGCCTAACAGGATACTATAGGAGGTTCATAAGGGGATTTTCCAAGATTGGTTTCCCAATCACCTCCCTTCAGAAAAAGGGAGTTAAATTCATTTGGACATCAGAATGTGAAGAGAGATTCCAAGAGCTGAAAAACCTTCTAACCAATGCACCTGTGATGAAGATTGCAGACCCAAACAAGGACTTCCTTGTGTGTACAGATGCCTGCAAGGAAGGACTCAGAGGAGTCCTTATGCAAGAAGGACATGTAATTTGATATGAATACAAAAAACTGAATGAGCATGGAATCAATTATGTGACCCACGATCTAGAATTGGATGCCATAATACATGCTTTAAAAATGTGGAGGCATTACCTCCTAGGTATGATATTTGTGCTTATGACAGACCATAGCAAGTTGAGATATTTGTTTGACCAACCAAAACTCAATGTTAGACAAGCCAGATGGATGGTTGTCCTTAGTGAGTTTGATTTTGAAATCAATCATATCAAAGGAAAAGAAAATAGGGTGGTTGATGCCCTTAACAAAAGTATGAAAGTAATCCACTTGGTAGTTGTAAGCACCTGCAAAACAGATGTCAGGGAGAGAGTCAAAAGTGCACAGGAAACAAACACATTTTTCAAGACTGTAAAATCGTACTTAGAACAAGATCCCACATGGTTGAAGTATGAGGGTTATCAATTGTTGAATGATGACCTGCTAACTTACAAATGTAGGTTGTATATTCCAAATTGTGACGACTTGAATAGGTCCATGATGGATGAACTACACAAAATACCATATACTGGTCATACTGGTTATCAGAAGATGATCACAACCACTAGGAAACTATTTTATTGGCCCAGACTGAAAAAGGACATAGTTGATTACTTAGTTAAATGTCTAGAATGTCAACAGGTTAAGGCAGAATATTGACATCCAGCAGGGTTGTTGCAGCCCCTATCAATCCCAGAATGGAAATGGGAAACCATCTCCATGGATTTCATCAAAGGGTTACCAAAATCATCCAAACAGAATGATGTCATCATGGTAGTTGCGGACAAATTGAGCAAAGTTGCTCTCTTCATTCCCGTCAAGTCAACTTGCAAGGCAATAGATATTGTCAGTATTTTCATGAAAGAAATATTTAGACTGCATGGCATGCCTAAGGAGATCATATCTGACAGAGATACGAAATTTACTTCAAGCTTTTGGAAATCTTTGTTTGCTAGTTTTGAAACTAAATTCCTATTTAGTACAACCTATCACCCTAAAACTGATGGACAGACAGAGAGGGTAAACAAAGTGTTAGAGAACATGTTAAGGAAGCATGTAATGCATCATCCTAAGAAGTGGGAAGACTACCTACCACTGGTATATTTTGCCTATAACAATGGATATCAAGAGTCATTGAAGATGAGCCCTTTTGAGGCCCTCTATGGTAGAGAGTGCAATATTCCAACCAGTTGGGATAACCCAGTAGAATGAATTACAATCGGGCCAGATATGCTGAAAGAAATGGAACAACAAGTAGTTCAGATAAAATAGAATCTAAAAATAGCTCAAGATAGACATAAAATCTATGCAGACAGAAAAAGGACTCCTAGAGAATTCAAAGCAGGGGATCATGTGTATCTCAGAGTTAGACCCAGGAAAATCTCCTTGAGAATGGGAGCTTGTGCCAAGTTGGTACCTCGATATTGTGGACCCTTTGAAATCTTGGATAGAGTGAGGCCTGTAGCATATAGATTATTACTTCCTCCCACAGTGAAGGCACATAATGTTTTCCATGTTCCGCTATTGAAGAAATATGTACATGACTCTAATCATATAATTGACTAGTTTGTGATCCAGGTGGAACCATAGGGAGAATTTATGCCAGAACCACACTGCATAATAGACAGGAAGGAAACCCCACTTAGGAATAGAACCATTGCACAAGTCAAGGTGCAGTGGAAACACTTTGGTCTAGATGAAGCTACATGGGAAATGGAGGATGCCATGAAACATGCATACCCATTTTTGTTTACTTTTGTACATACAGAGCACATCGACAGATAGAACATCGAGGACGATGTTCCTTTAGAGGGGAGGGGATTGCAATACCCTTGTTTCCCCCAGTTTGTAAATTTAACTATAACTTGTCGAAAGACTGTGGCAGACTAAATATGTGTGAATGTTGGATTTGAAGAACCTTTTGTTATAAAAGGTAATGTATGTATTTT
>JASDQU010735741.1:112272-122855 GCA_032191745.1 Picea mariana | reverse complement strand
GTAGAGGAAGCATACTCGAGAGAAAAACCTTCAGAAGAGAAAAGAGCACTTGCAGCTCTCTGGTTCGAGGGAGAACTGAGAAACAAGCTCGTTCTAGGTGCAAGAAGCTGCTAGCAACATTTTCAGTCCAAGCTGATAAACGGGGCTGACGAGTGACTGTGGAAGTACTCATGCAGACCCCCCTTGCTTGGTACATAGAAAATTGGTTGCCAAGTTCCTATGGGAGGAGAGTAACCTTCGTCCTTGACTGTCATGGAGCAAGAACAAAGAGTCTCTCTCAGAGCATCATGGTCTAGATAGGGGGTGACCAATGATAAATCCGTTCAGGAGTGGTTGTGCTTACGGTTGGGTGGAAACATGCACCCCTTTCAGCAGTCGCTTCACAATTTTGATTTTTTGATAAGTATTTTCATACTTTGTATACTGCAATTGAAATGACATTTGAATATACATGTTTATGACTAAAACCTGTATTAAATGATTAAGGTAGAAATGTTGTTATTTCTCTGTGAACCCATGCTTTTGAATGGTTTCATGCCATGGTCATAGGATCCATGCCAAGTCAGTCCATCATTGACCACTCCGCGAGCAAGGAGGAAGTCACACAACGGATGCCCCGAACGTTAAAGTTACGAAGTAACGAAGGCCGTAGATCCAGGGGTTTATGTGTACACACCTTGATCGTGAGATCAAAGGGGTTGGAAGGCTATCAGTCTAGAGTCACATGGCATAGTGATGTCACCCAGGGTGACGTGGACCCACGATTGATGTGCCACACCTGGAATCACATGTTTTGCAGACCCTGTGTTCCCATTAAAAATGTGACACGTGTCACCCACTGAAGGGGCCACGTCTCATATCCTCTTTGCCGCATGTCACCCCTGGCACATACTTGCTTGGTCCATCTAGCGGGTGGAGTACTCGGGACCCACCTGTCCTTGCCTCTATGTTTAATACGTCACCACGCATGAGGGTGGACCCTTTGGGAGTCTGGGACTTTGGGACTTTGGAGGTTTGGGGTGTAGTGTTGTAGATAAGCCGAAATTCTCGAAGGTCGGAGCCACGTGGCGTTCAACTCTGAAGTGCTGAACGTCGAACTCCTTATAGCTTAAGTGTTAAATGAGGACCATGCCCCACCATTGGATTGGATGATGGATGGACTTTCCCCATGGATGTAGGAACCTGGGAATGGTATGAATGAGGTGGACCCACGTGGCCCATGACTGATAATGCCCGAAGAACTTTGGGAGGCCATAACTTGTAATCCAAAGCTCGGTTTTGAGCCTGGTAGCAGTCATTAGAAAACTATGGTTGAGTAGAAGAGGATGGAGACCTCAGAGAGATGATCTGAGACGATGAAAGTAAGCGAAATTTTGATGCCCTATCCCTAGAAAGGGTACTTAGGGGTCGAGTGTGTTACAGGGAGTTAGTGTGTGCACTTTGTCATCGGGGTATGGGATAGAACCTAAGTTGATCGATGCTAACATTGATGGTGTTTGTGTATTTTTCCACTCGGGGCCCTTGTCTTTGTCAGCCTTCGGCTTCGCCGTAGCACGTCTCTTTTGACCCGTAGATTGTTTGAATTTTACTTGTAATGTTCCTACGTGGGAAACAATGCCTTATCTTTCTATAGTGTTGTTTCTACTCTTTTCCTCTCTTGGTTCCTCCTGGTCCATGTCTCGAGTAGCTCTAGCTCATCCCTAGGGGTAAGTTTAAGATGATCGAGAAATTCTTTGACGCCCTATTGGATGTCTTCTTCTGTGATACAAAATGGAAGCATTGTGGTTGTTGCTTGGGGGTATGCAAGTGGGTAAATAAAAACATTATGGAAATTACATTTAAATTGGAGGTAGGCCTCGTACCTTTCCATGATACCGCGTAGGATGCACAATGTGGAATTAGTTGCTTGGATCAGTTGTGTGTACCACTTTTGAAAGGATTTGAGGTTCACATCCTGTACTTATGGGTTCGTATTGTGCCGCAGCATGAGGAATTTCGGTGTGGCAAAGGGTGGTGAGCTAGCTGCATCATCTTCGTGGCCTGGAAGGGGCTTCCACAAGATCATGGAAATCAGTAAGATGATCCAACTATAATGAAACTCTTTACCCAAGTTCTAGGACTCCAAACAATTTTCAACAAATTCGTTTAATAAAGAGCGTGCCCACGCCATCTGGACTCTCGTGTCACATATTTATTCGTCCTTACAACACTTGCAGAGTAGTTTACAGGCCAACAACTATGTAGCAAAGTGAACTCTTTGGTCATTGATATCCAAAATCTTTACCCCGTGGGACCCTTTGCATGTAGCATACTTAGTTTAAATTTCCTCGTGGGTCACATACTTGGCCTTTAGTGCTTTCGTGGGGTCTTCACCCTCCATTGGAAGGTCGAAAAATCGATGCATGGTATTCTCGTCAACTGGGTATTTTCAATCGAGCCAAATAAATCTGCCATGCAAGCAACTAAGCAAAAATGCATGCCTTGACCAATGAGCCTCAACCAAAGTGTGGGCAATCATCAGGGTTAGTACACCAGATTGTCGAAGGGGCTTCACCCATTGTTGGGTGACCACCTTCTATTTCCCATCTGCCCCCTTTATTATTTCTACATACTGATCTAAATGTAGCTCGAGGAATTGTACTGGGTCTCAAACATTGTATTCGACATACCGTAGCAGGGGAACCTTCCCTAGTCGAGGGCATGTGAAGTTTAAATTGGTGGGTAGTACAGGTTCATGCACCTATTGTTCCTTAGTGGCCAGAGCTTTTGGTTGTGCGTGGGTCTTACTGGGGATGCCATGATCGTTCGCGACTGGTTATCACCTCTAGATTCTCTATGTTGGGATGACTATGTCGGTTGGGTATGCGACTTGATTTGCTAGAACTGTTGGCACTTTGTTGCTCGAGTATTCTCCACTCAACTCTGCATTATGTTCTTCTCTTGCTGGGTGGAAATGGTGAAGTGAAATATGAGTATGGGGTGTTAAGTACAACGAGGGTGACGTGCCCTCGACGATATTGGCTACCAAATTGTCATAAATTTCATTCATTAGTGACCCGCCACACCATAATTTTCATACATCATAAGGAACTTATTGCCATAACTGTTTTCTTTTCCCTAGGTCGCTTCACCTTTCCTATGGCTAACTAACCACTTTCCCGCCACCATATCTACATGTGTCTTGTTAGTCGGCTATCAACGGTTGTTTTTCCATCCTTTTGAATTCGCTATTGCATTTAAGCCTCAATATTTTCCAAAATGTGAAAAATCTTAGTTGGGTATGACCTATCATGTCCCACCTTATTATGTTGAGCTATCTATGTCGCATATTTATTATCGTGATAATGATTATTCTATCTATGCCCCAAATCCTATCCTATTGGGGCGCAATGCATGTCTACTATGCACCCCTACTCTGTTCTAGGTATGTCATCCCATCGCATTTGACCTTGGCGAGTCATGACGCTTCTTCACCTTAACCCTCTTCCTCAACCTTTCCCGTGATGGGTCGTCAGTTCTTATGGGTGGTACCGGGTTATTTTGTTCACTGCACAACCCTTGGATTGGTTCCAACCCCGGTCGACGTTGCTCATCCAATGATGCGATCATATTCAAAGGCACTTGATGGGTGGGGATACTTTTTGGTGCGATGTGTTCGGAAGTCTGACGGATTTGTTGTGTGTTAGAACTTTGCTTAGTTAACCAACACCTTTCACAGGAAAAAATGTTTTCTTTGGGATTTACCATATACCAAAATATTTACTTGATCGACTCCACCACCTATCCCCATTGTTGTAGATGTTTGCAGTGCGCTACCCACCAATGCACAAGTATTCCTTCCAGTACTATGTCCAAGTCCTTCATTGTGTCGATCGTTGGAATCTTTTTCATATGTGCAAGGAAGTTATCCACTGAGTCTATTCCACCAAACCAGGGAGGGTAAGTTTTAGGGTCCTGATCTAAAATTGTGTGTCGTTTTGGTGATTCACACGCGTCTCCTTATGAAACCTCATAAAGCTCATTGTGCCACCTCTCCATAGAATCCTCTGAATCTGTATCATATGAGAGTACACTTCTCCAGCTCAGCTCACCATAAGCTATGGGGTTGACATAATCCTCCCTGCACCCCGTAATATTATAGATGTTCTCAATGGTGGAACTTTGTGCATCCTCATTCACGTGTTCATTATACATGTCGCCCTCATTTGGATCCAATGGCATATTGACGCACAAGGTATATGTTTCAAAGGACATTTGCTATTTCTTCATATTCAAGACTACATTGTTTTCAAAGGGCCATTCAATACCAAGTAGAGTGGGGTAGGGATCTGAGTCATCCATGATCTCAACCACTTCAAAATTTGCTTTGGTTTTCACCCCTTCAATGTTAACCTCCACTTGCTCCAGCCAGACGATGGGATAGATTTGGTATTGGTTGCCAGCCTGAGTTGAATGGGGAACCACACCAAGTTTGTCTTACCCATCAACTCCCAAGATTTCTTTGACAAGATGTTCACATCGAATCCTGGGTCCAACATGATACCATCCATCTCATAGCTTCCGAGTTTAGTTGTCATCTTGAACTCTCTTCTTGTGCGCTTTAGTTTGCTCACTTGGCGCACATCATGTTCTGGTAGTGCACATCCTGCTCTGGTAGTGAGGAAAAATAACTATAGTGTCTTCTTCTTCCCCCATACATCTTGTCAATATATGGGTTAACTTCTTTGTAGCCTCAGGGTCACTTAACATTTTAAGGTAACAACAAAAGAAATTGCTTACTTGGTCCTCTGATTCCTCCTCATTGCAAGTGTTTTGTTGTGTTTCTTCTCACACCACGCGTCACAACTCTTCACGCATGCATTCTTCCTCCAATGCCTTTTTTTAGCCCGTTGCACTCCTTCACGTCTGCGGGCTTCTTTTAGCAACCTTTATGTTGCATGTAGTATCTCCTCGCATATGCAAGCTTCCTGTAATGATTTTTGTGTGGTGCTAATTCTTCATGCACACAGGCTTGCTCTAGTGATATTGTGTGGCACATGGGATTCCTCCAATGATATTTGTGTTGCACGTTGTAAGTCTTTGTGTGCTTTGTCCTCCTCTAGAGCCCTTTGTGTGTCACATAGGAATTGCTTTTGTTGTGTAGCATCGAACTTTGGAGGTGCCTATATCGCTTTTCTGATCTTCCCTTCGATGTTCTAGCCCACACTTTCTCCATGTTCTAAGTCCATTCCCGTCCAAATGCCTCCTTGGGTTACCACTCGGACATCAACTTATTTTTTGGGCTTTTGATCTCCGTGCGGTTCCAAAATCACCAAATTGCAATGTGCCTTCTTTTCTTCCCACTTTGCCAACAATTGTGGGCAATCTTCGGTGACATGATATGTACCGTGGCAGTACCCATAGAGAGCATGCGGTTTGGTAAAAAATCATGACACGTGGCCCACTTCGCCACATTTAAAGCAGATAGGTGGTCTTCCTCCACAACCACCATATCCTCTTCCTCTTCCTTGTCCAAATCCTCCTCTATCTGTGCCTCCACGATCACCACATTTTTGTTCCTCCTGGACCCAAAAGGTATTTGGAGTGTGCTCCTGCATCAACTTAAGTGACGAACAATTGTTCACATCATGCTCCATGGACTTGCAGAACTCGCAAAATGGAGTATGTGTAGTCTTCTGATATTTATGTAGTGTTGGGAAATGACGAGGTATATGTCCCCATTGTCTGCAAATCTTGCACCGCTTGGTCTGAGGTCTTGTTGGAAATGGATTCGGCACGCCTGTCACCATGTAGATTCCCAGTGTAGGACATTCATTCCTATGGTGACCTTTTGGGTAGTACATAGTACACCACACATGTTCATGCACCACCTTAGCTTTAGCCATATCTTGTAATTGCATGGTGAGATTTGCGAGCTGAGATTGTACCTACATCGGCCTTGCTAATGTCTTGGGACCTCTTGGTGTAGCTTTTAGGCACATCGTAATCTCCATGGCCTCCACCTGGGTCATCACCTTCTGTTGGGTGAGTGGGACATGAATGTGGGATAGAAGTCCTGCAATAAACCACTCCCTATGTTGGACATCTTGGATATGAAATGTCAGTTTGTCCAACAATATTTTGAATCATTGGTCATAGTCCCATATAGTTTCTCCAGCCAGCTACTTGATCTCTTCGATCTCGGTGATGCACTGTGATTCTGACTTAGGCTTTTGAAACTCCCTAAGCAGATCTCTCTTAATCTCCATCGTGGACCTAACTTGTCTCGCTAGCATAGTCGCCTTGTAATTCATTTATCGCATCAGAGCTCTGCCTTTGAAGGTGGTTTCCAACTACGCCATCTTAGATGCTTCATCCATTACTCTCTTCACAGACCATATGGCTTCACACATAAACCATTGTTGTTATGCATGGTCTCTTCTCGTCACATGGAACACGAGTAACCTCAACGTTGTGTCTTGGTTTGCTATACTCGATCTAGTACCATGTCCTCCCGACTGACCACTAGTTTTTGGTGATATTGATATTGATATCGATATTCTTCCTTGCAAAGTGTTGCTAACTTCGACCTCTTATTCACTCATATCTTCTCCTTTCCTTCCTTCTACTCCTATCTCTACACTTTCTTTGTTTCTTTCTTCTTGATTAAAAATGCACAAGGGGGGTGGTTCAAAGAGGGGGTTCCTCCATATTATCTCATTATCTTCGGTGAGGGATCCCAAATAGCTTCATTCCTATTGCTATGCAAGCCCATTCACAATTGTTAAGGCCTCTTCCTCTTCTTGGAGGGGTCCATCGCCATCTTCTACCGCGTCGACGCTACTACTCTACATCTCATCTTCCTCTAATGTGACTACATCTATTAACAACCAAGGGGATCTAATTTCTTCTTCTCCAACCCTACTCTCAGTACTCCTGGTATCCTCACTTGATACCCTAATCCTAATGTTGCATCTCTTTGATGACCTCTCTCCTTATGCACTTCTCTCTGGCACAAAATTGCCTCCCACACATCTTCCTAATGTTATCTCATTTCTCTTCATTCTGGGTTTGACCCTTCATACTTCATCCCTTGTTATCTCTTCTTCACTCCTATGTTCGTCTTTCCTCCTTAGTTCAACTCTTCTTGTGTATCTCTCAGTTGTTTTTCTATTCTACTCTTCTGGGTCCATTCTCTTCTCACCCCATCTCATCATCTTTTGAATCCCTTCCATTGGATCCATTCTCTATCTCTCTCTCTCTCTCTTTTCCCCCCTTATTTCCATCCCCCTCCATGCGAGGGGGTTTACTCAGGGGTTTACTCGACCATCCTATCGGGCTCCATGTGCATCATCCCCTTCTCCACAAACAACATCTTGATCCACACGAGGATCTCTTCCAACTGTCTCTTTCTAAGGCCGACAACAAACTTTCTTTTCAAATTTGTTGAAAGACTTGTTGTATTCAATGGTGAACTCAATGATGTATCCTTCCTTAACCCAGTCAAACCGGAAGTCGACTACTCTGGCCCACTTATTATCCACAAACTTCAATCTATTAACCGTATTATGGTCCCACACCACTAGTTCTTGGGTTCTCAAGGCAATGTTAATCATTGTTTGCCTCTTTATTCATTCATACAGTAAACAAGGAAACTCAATAAAGAAAATTTCATGCAAATATGTATAGATATACCTTTGTTTCTATATTTCAATGTTGGTCACTAAGCTTCCGGTCTCTCGTAGCGTGAAATCATCTTCCTTCTTAGATAACCAGTCTTGTATTTCCTCCTGAGAAGGTTTCCACCTCATTCTTTCCCTTCATTATTCAGTACAAAACCTTCAGCTCCCAACAACTGAACCATTTGTTGGCGTTTTTTACTCATTGGGGGGTTAAAGACCCAAGGTTCATCAAGCTTTACCAACAAAAACCCAAGGCACTGGCATATTCAATCTTCAGTCGAGGACCGAAGAAGTTATCACCCAAGATGCCATGAGAATCACAAAGACCACTAGTCTTGTGTCAGACGTGAAGGGCAATGCATACAAGAATCCTATCGGAAGTAAACCCTTTCATTCATTCATAATAAGGTGACATATTACCATACATAAGAAAGTAAATAGACATATATTCAAACACAACACATAAGAATACAGAGAGTAAGAACTTCATATTTCATTCATCAATTTCAAACTCATTCATATACATATTTATAACAGAGATGCACCATGCGCTCTAGTCTCTCTCCTTCATTCATACACAATTTCTAGCTCTATTACTGACTCATGCAAAACTATTACAAAACTTGAACTTGAGCTCTTGGTTTGTTCTGACTCATGCACTTCTCCATATTACTCAACTACCCCTGACTACTCTACTCCACTCTCTTGAAGGAAAAAAGTCCCACATGCTTTATGTGTCCACATGCATTCCCCATATCTTTCATGGAGCGTGGGAATCCTAACTAGCTTTCCACCTCATCCATACCCTTTCCCATGATCATTCAGGTTGATATAAAAATCATGAAGATACACTTAGATTTGTTTTGCATGCGATCTCTTCTTGATTTCTTGCGTGCAATACAAAATTGGGTTGTCGCGTGCAATATTCCTTTGGCTGGAACATGTGTTGTTCCTTCCTAGTGCCGCACAATGTATCTTACTTGGAGCACGTGTAGTGTTGATTTGTGGCGCGCATGCAACTTCTTCAAAACCCTGGGTGTCAACAAATTACATAATGAAATAGGCCTAAAATTGTTGAATGAAACATGCTTTCCTTATTTGGAATCAGAGCTAAAAAGGTAGAATTAAAAGCTCCCAACACCATCCCACTAGCTAGGGCCTCTTCAACAAACCTCAGCAAGTTGTCTTCCATGAGATCATAAAAGCCAAGGAAAATTGTTGTAGGCTACCAATGCATTCTTGGGCTCTTATTCTTTTCAAAAGGAAGCCAAAACTAATTTCAATTATTCTTTTGATACCTCCTTCATCAACACCAGATAGTCCTTTTCAAAAACAAAACTAGAAAATATGTAATAAGATTCAAAATTTCCTTAATATTTGTGCACTCAGATTCTTTACCAATGGACTAAAAATGATTGACCCCCAAATCCACTACCTTCAAGAATTCCCTATGCATTTTCTAGATGGTGTTCGTCTTCTTTCTATGATTTGCAAAATTATGAAAAAATTGTATTCCCATTGCCTTTTCAATTCACATTGCTCGACTCTTCAAGCACCGTTATTCCTCCCTCCACTCCAAAGTATTTATATTTTTTGAATCCAATTCCTTGAGCCAAACTTGTCTTCATCCAGAAAAAATACCTAAATCATTATTCTCATAGATCTCATTTTTTTTTCCTTGGAAAACAGTGCAGGAAAACTCCTAAGTACTTCCCCACTTCGTGGATGGTAAATGGGGTAAACCACCGGCCCTGATTATGGGGCCCAACCCCAAGGGGAAACAAGAGATTTGAACTCGTGACCTCCTATGATCCGAAAAATCCCTAGATGTTGATAATTTTAAATATACATAATCATCTACTTGATCTTCGAAATAAAATGATCCCTTGAGGATTTTGCAAATTACATGTGAAATACTTATCTAGACAATTCCACTTTAATGATAAATGACTTGCAAATAATTGAACTTGAAATGAACAACAATAATATAATCACATACACAAGTTGGAAAAACCGGAGTTCACCCAATTTGGGCTACCTCTCTGGGTCCACTTCCAATAGAGATTTCTTTTATTAATGCTCAAATGTTTGTGTTTTACAATGACCTTTCTACATGTTGCTCAAATGTAAAAACAGAGTGTATCGTTGGATTCCTGGTGAAAAAACGTGCAAAATTGATATAAAATACTTGAAATTTCGTCAAGGTGACCCCCGACATGCTTTACGGTGTAGCCTCGTGCCCTTCGTACTCTTGGCAAGCTTTACGAGACAAAACTCTGCATTAAATTATGTATGTTCCCTTGGGGTGCGTGCCATTGAATAGGATGCCCCTTCTAACCAAGTCACGAAATTATGGTCATACATTAAATGTTGGGTTTTTTAACCAATCCCGAACTATAGGGGAATTGGTTAAAACTTAATGCTATATATAGTAGGTCTGGGCTTCGACCCCCACCGACCATACTATATAAAGTTTTGTTTGTTATAATCGTTGGATATGTGGCATAGTTCAAACCATAGTATGTAAAAACCCGTGGTATAAAGTTTAATTGCCCACAAATCTATGTTATATGGTTATGTATGGTTATAACCATATAACATATGGTGATATAACATTCTCGTGGATATATATTATAAGACTTTTCACGAATAGGTGTGAGTCATACGGTATGGAAATGGACCAAGGGTCGAGGGTTTAGGCCATCGGCCCTTTAGCCGCTCAAACGATCTTTAATGGAACTTTAAATAATTAAATTGCCATAAGTTTATTAAGACTCATGGCGTGGCACCTTTGTAAGGAAGGTCTGGGGTTCGACCCCAACCGACCATACTATATAAAGTTTTGTTTGTTATAATCGTTGGATATGTGGCATAGTTCAAACCATAGTATGTAAAAACCCGTGGTATAAAGTTTAATTGCCC
>JASDQU010735741.1:76777-89174 GCA_032191745.1 Picea mariana | reverse complement strand
CATTTTTTCTAAATTAATCCAAGATTAAGGGATTAGGGTTTTGGTAGCTGTGGAATACCTAAAATATTGTATATATTGTGTTGTGGATGGTGAAATTAATATAATGAAGAGTTGAGAGGTGCAACACCAAGGAATGATGGTTTTCTCCTGGTTAATGGTTTCCAGTGTAAATCTCAGTGTAATATGTGTATGAGACATTGATTAATTACTGTTTTTCTTAAGAATATGTATGTATTGTTTTACTTCACAGGTTTAAAACTTACATGTGGTATTAGAACACATTTTTGGCTTTAGGGGGACGTCTTTTTTTTGCTGAGGATTTGTCTTGGTCTCGATAGATCAAGTTTATCTTGGGTTTATGATAAACCTGGGTTCAGTGGGAGCTTTGCAATGGTGATTTGTGTGTTGAAATAGAATGGCGAGTAGTTCTAGAATCGAGATTGGGAAGTGCATTGGTAAAAAATTTGAGCTATGGAAGCTCAAGATGGAGGACCTTCTTGTAGACAAAGAACAATGGATCATCATCGATCCCGATACACAACCTATTGGTACACAATTTATTGGTTCACAAACTACTAGTACTCGATCTACTGGTATGCCTAAAGAAGATTGGAAGAAGCTGGATAGAAGCGTAAGGAGTACGATTTGACTCTGCCTGGAAGATTCAGTGTTACTGAATGTGTCGGTAGAATCTACAGCCAAGGAACTATGGGAAAAGTTGGGGAATTTGTATCAGTCAAAGTCCCTAGTAAACAAGTTGTTTCTTCAAACGAAGTTGTATCATCTTAGGATGGAAGATGAAAATTCTGTGACAGAGCATCTAAATGCCTTCAACACTCTGGTAAGTCAACTTGTCTCTGCTAATATTACAATTGTAGAAGAAGATAAGTGTATTACTTTGTTATGTTCTTTGCCAAACTCTCGAGATAATCTGGTTACAACAATTGGTAGTACCACTCAATTTTCATTGAAGTATGAGGATGTAGTTTCATCCTTGTTATTGGAAGAGATGAGGTGAAAAAACATGGATAGTCATATCAAAGATGCTTTATCTGTAAAAGATCCTCCCCAATATAGGAATAAAAATGAGTCTTCGGAGGAGGTGGGTGGGGGGGTGAGATCTAAATCTAAAGGTAGATCTAAATCCCCAAGAATTTTTTTGAGGAAATGCTCCAAATGTGGTAAAGTTGGCCATTATAAGAAATATTGCAGATCTAAGAATGTTGATAAAGCAAAGGGATCTGAGGATGCCTCTTCCACAGAGGCGAAAACCTCCATAGAAGAATAAGGTGATGTTTACCTGGCATCTATAGGTACACATGTAGATCGTGATGTATGGTTGATCAAATCCGGTGCATGATTTCATGACTCTTTGGAGGGAGTGGTTCAATGAATATGAAAAGTACGATGGTGGTGATTTTTTCCTAGGAGATGACTCGACAACCAAAATCAAGGGACATGGAAGGGTTAAGTTGTTGCTGAAAGATGGAAGGATTAGAACTCTCCGTGGAGTTTTGCACATTCCAGATTTAGCCAGGAGCCTAATATTTGTAAGTAAGTTGGATGATGCAAGTGTGGATACTTTATTGGGAAGGGGCACTTGCAAGATGGTATGAGGAGCAATGATGTTGACAAGGGGAGTTCGGTGTGGAACCTTGTACAAGTTATTGGGAAACACATATATTGATTGGTGTACTAGTTCTATTGTCCTTGAGCAGAGAAATAAAGAAGATATGATCCATACTATCCTTGGAAATAAGACCATGTTGTGGCATCAAAGACTGAAACATATTGGAGAAAAGGGCCTTCGAACACTACATAGTAAAGGTATGGTTGAAGGTATGTCTAATTGCACCTTGGATTTTGATTTCTGTGAACATTGCATATATGGTAAACATAATCGAGTAAGATTCCCATTTGGAACTACAAGAGCAAAGGGGATCTTAGAGTTGATACACAGTGATGTGTTCGGACTTGTGTATGTTCCATCACTAGTCAAATTTGTGTATTATGTTTCATTCATAGATGATTTCTCAATAAACACATGGATTTATTTTCTTAGGAAGAAATTTGAGACATTTGATAAATTTAAGGAGTTTAAGGCTTTGGTAGAAAATCAAACAAAGAAGAAAATAAAGGTGTTGATGACAGATAATGGTGGAGAATTCCGTGGGAGTGAATTTGAAGAGTTCTATAAGAAGTGCATTATAACATGGTAGAATAATACTCCATACACACTTCAACAGAATGGGGTTGCAGAAAGGATAAACATGGCATTGATGGAAAAGACAAGGAGCATGCTCAGTGGTGACATGTTAGGACAAGAATTCTGGGCAGAGGTAGTGGGTATTGCATGTTACCTGGTAAATAAATCACTCTCGTTAGCGTTGGTGGACAAAACTACGCATGAGGTATGGAATGGTAAGAAACCCTCTCTTGAACATCTCAGAGTGTTTGGTTGTGATTCTTATGTACATGTTCCAAAGGAAAATATGAGTAAGATGGATAATAAAGTTGAAAAGTGTATCTTTATTGGTTGTAAAGATGGTATGAAAAGTTACAAGCTTTGGAACTCATAAACTAAGAAGAATGTTTACAGTTGGGATGTTGTTTTTAGAGAGGTTAAAGATGTTCCCGAACAATAATTCCTACCAAGGCGAGAAAAACCTGAGAAAATAGAGCTTGAGTTGGATGATGCAAGATCTGAATCAATGAAAGAAGATGAATAAGAAGAAGAAGAACTTTGTACTCTAGTATTGAGGATATCAATGAGGGAAATAAGACAATAAAAAAGGTATAGTCCACCTCATTTTCTTACTAATTTTGCTTTATCTATTAGTGATGATGATCCCATAACTGTTAGAGAAGCATTGAATTCAGAGGATAGTAAAATCTTAAAGAAGACCATGGTTGAAGAGATGTATGCCTTGGATAAGAACGAGGCATGGGATCTAGTTAAGTTGCCAACTAGAAGAAGTTGAATGTAGAAGGCAAAGTGGATAAATACAAAGCTTAGTTAGTAGCAAAAGGTTAATCCCAGGTAGAGGGAATTGACTTTGGTGAAATTTCTTTCTCTTGTTGCCAAGTTAACTTCTATTAGATTCCTTTTATGTGTTGTTGCTACTTTTGATTTTGAAGTAGAACAAATGGATGTGAAGACAACATTCCTACATGGGGATCTGGATGAAGAAATCTACATGAAGTAGCCATAAGGCTTTACAGTGAAGGGAAATAAAGAACTGGTCTGTAAGTTAAAGAAGTCACTATCTGGTCTGAAACAATCACCTAGGATGTGGTACCAAAAGTTTGACACATACATCCTTGGATTGTGATTTGTGAGAAGCATGGTCTATCATTGTGTATATTCCAAGAAGGTTGGTAATCACTTCATTTATGCAATGTTGTATGTCGATGAGATGTTGTTGGTAGGAAATAACATGGCTGTTATCAAGGAGGTGAAATCGTAGCTAACCTCCAAATTTGACATGAAAGATCTCGGTGTTGCTAAATTCATTTTGGGAATGGAGATTAAAAGAGATCGTGCAAATAGGAAACTCTGGTTGAATAAGAGAAAATATGTTGAGATGATATTGTAGAGGTTTAATATGCAGGAAAGCAAACCAATCAAGGTTCTTATTCTTGTAGGTGTAAAGTTATCTGCAGATCAGTGTCCCAAGACACAGGAAGAGGAAGAGAACATGTCCCATGTTTCGTAGCTAGTGCAGTTGACAGTTTGATGTATGCAATGCTCTATGCTAGATCGAACTTTGCACATGCAGTCGGAGTTTTGAGCAGGTATATGTCAAAACCAGGGAAGGAGCATTGGACAACAATAAAGAGGGTTTTAAGGTATTTGTGTGACACTTATAGTTATGGATTGYGCTACCAAGGAAGACCGGGATTGGACAGAGTGTTGGGCATGTTATCACACWAGTTGTAGGTTGGGAAAAGYCCGAMCCAACCACCAAGTGGCGACCACTARGGGACACTATACCCAATGTCACCTTGATATAGGTCTCGTGCTTCAAGGGTGACTAGGTCACTCTAGGGAGGCGATCMCGGTGACCCTGGGGATTGAGACAGATGGAGTGAAAGGAAGAGAAGTATCCCTCGTAAAGGTCAATAATGGAAGAGGAAAATGGTTTTGATGACTCGTCTCCAGGTGGTTTAAAGTTGCCAAGTCTTTGGGTACCTGCAAAAGTGTTTGTACCTGCCCGAGACACAAGAAAAAMCACACTTGCATATGATATGTTAGGTGGACAAGAAAGTTAAACTTGTTGTMCCKAAATTGCAACAAACAATATTATTATCAACGATATAATGATAACAAACACTRCAATTAAAGCTGCTACAAGTTCAATTAAACATGCAATAGGTGAACCAACAATGACTAGTCTAGCTTGCACAAAACAATATGAAACTTGAGCAGTCAAACAAGGCTGTTATAAAACATTTATGAAGTAAAAATTATCAGCCTTATGGATCTAGCATACAATGCATTACAACAACAAAGTTATCCAATGAAACTTGCTCAAAATTTGCCCAAAAAGTGCGCTATAGCAAGTAGAATAAGAGGGCAAAAGTTTAGCTTCAGTCTAGGGTTAGTTTGTGAGATATTGGGGTTAGAACAATTAGGGTTTCTGCAGGCTTATGCATGTAGGGTTAGTTTTTAATAACAACAATAATTGTTTGGAGAAAGAGGATGTCTTGAGGAGGCAAGGATGCTAGTAGCATCAAGTATACAATCCAAGTGAGAGAGCTTCAAAAAGTGAAATTGTCA
The DNA here is from genome assembly GCA_032191745.1 of Picea mariana. NCBI lineage: Eukaryota > Viridiplantae > Streptophyta > Pinopsida > Pinales > Pinaceae > Picea > Picea mariana. The sequence goes on along the minus strand of JASDQU010735741.1, from coordinate 84,394 downwards.
CGTTTACCAATGCAAAGATTTTATATCTCCAATGAAAACTTGAAAAATGATTAGTGCCTTATTATTGGGTTTATGGGGTCAATGAAAGAGATGGCTTGGCTAAGCACTTGGGGGTGTACGCCCTTGTAATTCCCAAGTGTAGCTAAGTCAAACTAGGATATGCCAAGAGGGTGTATGCCCTTGTAATTCCCTTGGCACAACCTTGAAAAGTATTTGACCTTGAGAAGTGAAACTTGGATGAAAATGTTTGATCTACAAATCCCTAGGAGTGTAAGCCCTTTTACTTCCTAGGGTTTGCAAAGCAAACCAAGGTGACCTTGGAGGGTGTACGCTCTTGTAGTTCTCCAAGACACCTTGTGAAAAATGACCTTTCTTGAACAAGTAAACAAACCTTGGGGAGGGTGTATGCCCTTATACTCCTCCAAGGGTTTTAACCAACAATAATTATGGAAAGAGCAAGACAAAAGACAATAAATGAAATTTTTTCCCTTACGAATTCCACAAGAAGCTAGATCAAACCCTAATCTTCCAAGTTAAGTCCATCCACATGCATAAGAAAGAGTCTCCAAACCTAGCGCATCACTTTTCACCATCAATAACAAGAACAAACCATAATAATATGCAAAAGAGAGAAAATCCTCCAAGGCTAGAGAAAATTTCATCCAAAGACCTCTCACAATGGGAGAGTTATGTCTTAAAATGAGATCTTATGATCTCTTATTTATACAAAATGTCTCCAAAATAGTTTGTCCACATAATATTAGGGTAACCACAATATTAGGGGTCAACAACCCTAATCTTGCCCATTTTAGAAAATAATATTAAACAATTCACTTTAAATTTACTTTTACACAAAAAAAACCCTAACTTAAGGTGATGTCACCCCTTTAGGGGATGTTTTGACACTAGGAGAAAATCGTTGGTGTTGAAGATGTGTAGATAGGCCTCCTAAGGCCACATGTCAATCATCCAAGTCATTTTCTTCATGGTCAAAGCCTCGTTCTCCTCAAAATGTCCTTGTGCCAATGCATAACAACCTCACCACCAAACCCTAGCTCCCCTAGATGATGTCATGCCTTTAAGGGTGACGTTTTGCCTCTCCTAGGAAAAACGTTTGGCATGTGAGGGCTAGGTTAGGTCATCCACCATGTCTTCTAGGCCTCCAAAGTTTCATCTCTCTCATTCGACATGCAGGCCCTTAGCATCCAACATGTGGGCTTCAAACCCCATGGAATCCCAAGGTTGGCTTGTTTCTCCAAATTTGTCCACCAACTAGGTCTTGCAAAGCCAAATAAGCACACCCTCCAAGGATCTCAAGTCAAAATATCATGATAAGTAAATCAAGTCAGTAAATGAGCCACCTAAGCATGTGCATCAAAGATTATCATGTCAAATAAGTAAGTGCTCAAATATATTATGCGACTTGCCAAGCTTGGATATGGGAGGGTTGACGAGGTGTCCTGTTGGGTGGATCTTTCCCTAGGTCAAGGAATGTTTCCAAGATATCCATCTCTAATCCATGTAAAGTGGATGAAGTGGTTAAGGATCAAGACTCATTGGGCATGGGGTTCATGACATACAAGGAGTTGTAGTGTCTCATTCATGGGTGCCTTTGTAGAGCGTGTGTGGCACCTTCGTTTGCAATGTAATCTTTCCAAGCCCATCTTTTTGCCATTCTTTGTTTCTTTTATATTTTAAGGACAAGTTGAAGGTCACTGTCCTGGTGTGGTGTCCAGATAATGACAATGTCACTCACAGATACCTAGCAGAAATGAAAACGCTGGATCTNGTAATCTTTCCAAGCCCATCGTTTTGCCATTCTTTGTTTCTTTTATATTTTAAGGACAAGTTGAAGGTCACTGTCCTGGTGTGGTGTCCAGATAATGACAATGTCACTCACAGATACCTAGCAGAAATGAAAACGCTGGATCTTGATAAGACCCCTTTTCTCTCAGCCATGCAACTGAGAGTCATTACCTTGGCTTGGTGACCAGATGATGGTAATGTCATAGAACTAGATATCCATGATCATGATAGACCAACTCGTGATGAGATCTCCTATCCTCCAATTAACCCTTTAAGCATTCATAATCATTATTCTTGTGGGTCTCCCTTTTCTCAAAGATAAACGTTTCATTGCTTTCTTGGGTGATCCCTGGGCGAAGCATCTAGAAGGTTTATAAGTAGGCTTTTATATTTTACCCAACAACAATCCCTCTGGGCCTTCAACCCCTTCTTCCCATAGAATGAGGGACAACCCCTTCTTGGGTCAATACACCGTAAAATCCCAAGAGACAAGGAAATGGGGGGGTTTTAATGATGAAAAGTGGCAAGTATGGCCGAGAATGGTACAATGGCTCTTTAAGGGAGTTCCTAGTAGCAAACCCATCCTGAGGAAATACCACTTACCAGAGCACAATGTCAACCATCAAGGTGAAGCAGGGCAAAAGACATAATGTCCAAGCATATGTCATGAAATCTAAAGAAGTCTAAGATACAACATACTTAAATGCCTCAAATATTGAACTGACACTCACCATAATACCTGGCTTGTGCCTCATGGAGCAAGGCCCATTGCCTTTCGGAAGCCAGCGGGTGTGGTGGATACCATCTGGAAATCTATGACATGTGTGGTGGTGAGAAGGGTCTCCATTCGTGCAAATGGATACTACTGGTCATGTGGTCTCTCGAAACTCCATATCTGCGACCTGAGGGCCTCAAGACATAATCTCCTTAGTTATCTCACAAAATGGGGATAACATGACATACATGGGTTTTTTGATGCAGACTGGGATGGAGATCTAGACTGTGGAAAATCAACAAGTGGGTATGTGTTTTTAACCTATTTGGAAGAGCAATAAGTTGGATGAGCATAAAAGATAGGTTGTAGTGGCACTCTCAACTACAGACGTTGAATACATGACAACTACTCATGCATGCAAGGAAGCAATATGGTTATAGAGATTGTGTTCATGTATTGGGTTGGTACAAAAAACAATAAGATTAGATTGTGATAGTCAAAGTGCAATCTTCCTAGAAAAGTACCCAACTTATCATTCAAAGACAAAACATATTGATGTTCAATATCACTTTGTGAGAGACATGGTTGAAGACAAGAAGGTGTTGTTGGAGAAGGTTGACACTTTGAAGAATGTTGCAGATTCATTGACAAAGTCTGTGAGCACTGAGAAGTTCTCTTGGTGAAGAGAAATAATGGGCATTGCTGCCGTGGATTTTTGACCATGTAATTCTACGATCCCCTGTATGCAAAGAAAATAACAAGTGGAAGAATGTTGGGTATGTGTTATATTCTTTACATGTGTGTGTGGGGGTGCGTCAGATTTGACGACAACGTCTGACGATCCCATCACCTATCGATGTACGCTTGTGTTGAAAATTGACCGGGGGGGTCTCAGGGGGGGGCATGATTTCCCCCCCAACCTTAGGTGAAGCCTTCAAATCCAAGGTTCAGGGCATTGCCTTAAAGTTTTTTGCTATTTTTAGCGTTTTTTTCGCTATTTTAGTGGTTTTCTAAATTAATCTTGGATTAAGGTATTAGGGTTTTGGTAGTTGGGGAACAACTAAAATATTGTATATATTGTATTGTGGATGGTTAAATTAATACAATGAATAATTGAGAGGTGCGACACCAAGAACTTGGTTTTCTCTCGGTCAAGGGTTTCTAGTGTAAATAATTGTGTACTATGTGTATGAGCCATTGATTAATTTTTGTTTTGCTTAAGAATCTGTATGCATTGCTTTACTTCATGTTGACTAAAAATATCGTCCCTTGATATAAAGCCTGCAAATGATTGCAAGACCTATTTATTTATACTATGATATAAAATTAATAGGTGGGGTCCCCTATAAGAAAACTCATGATGTTTATTTTCAAGCATTTCCAAAGCATTCATACATATCAGATCAACGGTAAAGATTAAAAAGTTGTTCTTGGCATGGGTTGATGCATTTCATTTTAAGGCATAGCAATGATGACTACTTCTTATTGTTCAACTTGTTGACATAACACTTATGAAACAAGAAAATCATGTGATCTACTCTATGTTTGGTTGCACATACAAAAAATGTTGAATTATTCTTATACATGCACATAAGAATAAGTTATATTTGATGGAGGTATGATATTGTTGTTACATGGTTTTATATATATATATATAAAGGGTTTTTCTAAGACATATACCTTGAGCTTGCCATAAAAGTATGGAGAATTATGTCAACATTTACAAGTCACTTGGGTTCTATGCGACAATCGTATTATTATGTTATGGGATGACATAAGTTTCAAAAGGCTTGAATTTGTTTTAGCATAACAAAAGATGGTGCATAAATATGTTTTTGATGGTGCAATGTTTGGGTTATTATATCATTGATTTTATATGGCATATCGTATACATGGTACATGGCATATGTTTGATGTTACAATTGATTAAACCCTATTTTTCGTGTGGATTGCAACTCAATTAGTTATGTGAAGTGACAAGTTAGAACAACAATAAGTGCAAAGTGATATGGCGCGTGTCGGTGCACTTGGCGCTTTGTTTGAGCCTGCTATTGGTTGGTATATCATATTGAGATTCATGGTAATGGTTTGAAATATTATGTGGCATGTATATTAGCATTTGGTTTTGGGCTTGATGTAATGGAATGACCATGCATTTAATATAGCAAGGATGTGGGAATTTACTCAGTCTTGCATCTATCACCTTGCTGACTTGAGGGTTTTTGGGATAATTTCATTTTGTTTTGGCTACTGAAGAGAGCTTGAGCTCCGTCTGCTGAGAAATCTTTGCTCCTAGTGGTTGCTATAACCGCTCTCGACCTTTACACTGGTATAAAAACACGTTTTGGCATGGTATGTACTCGTCAGTCTATTATGCATCTCTTGCAAGATATTTTTTCTTATATTGATTAAATTTTGGCTTTGGTTAAGCATATTGTATGCATAAAATTCTCTCTCCCCACTCCATTTCTTGAAGAAAATGAAGAAGAAAATGATTATTTGTTAATCAATTTGTGTTGGGCTCTATCTTGCACGTTTCATACTTTCACTTTCCATCTGCTATGACCATTTGAGAAGGAAAAAGTTTTGAGTTTACTTCTAGTCTACATGCATTGTGAATAGGGTTCAAATCCGACTCCTTCTTTGTATTTTATAAGTTATCACGATTTTTGAATGAATGGGAAAGACCCATTTCAGTTTGATGGATAAAAAATAAATGGGTTCCCGGGTTAAACATACCATGCATGGTATGAAATTTGATATGTCTTTGATATTGTTTGACCCATGATCGAACCTGATTGCATTTTAGTCATTGTTAAAAATTTGATATGGGTCAAGCCCATTTTATGTTGGTCATTTCGAACCCAAGTTTATAAGATAATGTATGGGTGTAACTAGGTTTTGTGAAATTCTTTGCGATTCCTACAACCAATTTTATTTGTTCGTGCTAAGTAGATATTCCACATCAATCTTGAATATATTTGATTTTAAAAGTGAAGGGTTCAAACCCGTATCTTTTTGAGGCCAACATGCTCAAACCCATATCTATTGAAATGCATTGTGGTTGATGTCTCTCCCATTCGAGCTACTATTCTCCTTTGCTTCATTTCTTTGACCAAAAATAATTTTTGGTTGACAAAGTTTTGTTTTGGGTCAAGACACAATTATTTCATGTGCATGTGATGTGGGTATGATTTTTCTGAGTTGGTATAAGTGTTATGACTCATGGCGGGCAAAAGTTTTGGTTATTCATGTTGACTTGGGTCAAGTCGTGTTCAAAACTTAAATCAGTGGAATATGATTTATATCAACACAACTATTTGATGGGTGAACATATTTATTTGGGATTATGAATTTTTGGTCTGATTCAATGTATGATATTATTTTGTCAAAGGCCTTGGCTTGGACATGCAATGATATGGAATTAATAGTATCATTTTTTTTTGTCATTTACTTTTTGGGTGAGCATGAATAAAAGCTCGTCGACATCATATTTTTAACATGCACTATGTCTATGTATGTGTCTAGTCATGATGGAAACGAATGATGGACATATTACTTATGATGACACTCTAGATGGTATAAATAAAGAGAAATATGTTGAAGTCATATGTGGAGTTTATGATGGTTAAAAGTTTAAAGGAATTTTATATAGACTTCATTTTCCYTCATACATATAATTTTACATAAATTATATTTCCCTAATCCTATCATATAAATTTCATTTTCCACTTTCTTCCATGTCTATATAATTAAAAGAAAATGAAACAKGGATGAACTACAATTTGAATGATAGAAAGGTGTGCACAACATGACGRAATATGAGCAAATTTTAATGTTTATTTAGAACATATACATGTGATTTGAAATGTCTTGTGAGTTGATTGTTTTTATATTGAAGGTGTATAAACATGGTTGAGAGACTTAGAATATTGAACACTATTTATCATACATTCCCACCATGTTATCACTTTTCGCAAGTTACACACATTTATCATATATTCTTATCATTAAAATACCTCTTCTCATGCACTTCCATGTTCATATTTTAGTGGTCTGTATATATGAAGAATTTTCAGTTCAGAAGAGTTGGAAGTTGGCATAGTTGCATTGTTGCCCCTGCATTCATTTTCCTATTCATTCCCCTTTTATGTTGTATAGTTATGCTACTCTCAGAGACAAATTTAATCATGTTGATAAATTGTATTAGATGTTCTATATATTGTGTCTTGTATATGTACTAATTTGAAAGTGATGTATATAGATGAACTTTTTTAATAGAGGCAACATTCGTTATGGAAACATGAGAAATATGGGAACAGGGGTAGAGGACCCAATGTATTTTGGCAGAAAGGTAGAAATATAACGATGATATTTTCCATCCACTTTGATGCAAATTTTGAGGAATTTAACCAGCTGGTCCAAACTTGTTACTTAAACCTCGCGAGACACCTATCCTTCCATTCCCCTCAACCACCAGTCAAACCTCCCCTTCAGCCTCACTCGAGTATTGCAAATATCCCTGAGAAACCTCATATATAGCCTCTTGAACCCCTAGTCAATGACCGTTGGAATAACATGTTGATTAACCCTCCCTCTGGCATTGGTCATTGGCATACCTTGTCACTATCTTTCCCTCCTCCTTTACAACCGGTTCGGCCTGTTGCTTAAGTAGCTTCACATGTGCATTTTGTTCAACTCTTAAAGAATTACAAAGCCTTAGCTATTGAGCCATCACCAAGTAGAGGAAAACGACCTACCATTAGTGTTAGTTCAGACTCATCAAAGACATCCTCCTACATTGTTAATTCCCTTCCTGTAAAGCTTGAAGATGATATAAGAAAGATCACATTCGATGACATGCACCCAAAGATATCAAAAGGTGGAGAGAAAACCTGTTGATGCAAACTTAATCAAACATAGGGCAACATTGTCAGAGGGAAGCAGATAGAAAAAGTCTACTTTAAACATGAAATATTATTTTTGAATTTATTTTATTTTCATGATGACATATCAGTTTGACTTTGAGACATATCTTTTTGGACAATCGACAAAATAATTATTTTTGAGAAATTTATATTGTGCTTTTAAAAAGT
>JASDQU010735741.1:48911-63229 GCA_032191745.1 Picea mariana | reverse complement strand
GTAAGTGAGGAAGGAATTCTGCACCAATCCAAGTCTGTCTTTGAATGCCTCAAACTTCCCTCTTGCCAAGGGCTTGGTCAGAATGTCAACTATTTACTGATTCGTGGTAATACACTGGAGTTTCACTGCTCCCTTCTGAACCTTGTCTCGTATGATATTTGGTCTCTAAATGCTTGGACCTGTCATGAAACACTGGTTCTCTGAGAGTTTGATACAACTCTAATCATCACAGTAAATCATTGTAGGTTCCAACTCCCAATCAAACAAACTTGCAAGTAACTTGTGAACCCAGATGGCCTCACAACTAGCAATATTGGCTAGCATGTACTTTGCCTTTGCTGAGCTAAGTGCTATGGAAGTTTGCTTCCTGCTAAAATAGGATATCATCGTTGATCCCAAGCTAAAGCAGTACCTTGAGGTCCTCTTCTTGTCTGCTACATTGTCTGCCCAATCTAAGTCTGAATACCCTTGCAACTTCACTTCACCAGCTCCAAGATAACTTAGACCATACTCCACTGTGCCCCTCAAATACCCGAGCACATGTTTTGTTGCTACCTAGTGCTCTTGCCTTGGCTCCACCATGAACTGACTCAAGGTGTTCACTACAAAACATATATTTGGCTTGGTGTTGACCAAATACAACAAAGAACCTACCAGCTGCTTGTACAACATGGGATCCACCAACTCTGAATCTGAAGTTGTCACCTTCTTCAGATTAGTGATCATGAGTGTGGCCATAGGTTTGTAGTCCTCCATTCGAAGCCTCTTAAGGATTTGAACTGCATACTTATCCTACCCAAGGAAATTTTTCCCTAGTCTGTGCCAAACCTCCAAACCCAGGAAATAATGCATCAAGTTGATGTTTTTCATCTCTAACTCTGCTGCCGTGTCTACTTTGCACCTTGCAATGAGCTTCTTTGCACCTATCAGAAACAAGTCATCTATATACAACACTAAAATGAACAGATCAGTTTGAACAAATATGTAATATAAGTTAGAATCTGCTTTGCTTTTGGTGAAGCCCCATACTCTACAGGTATCCATTGATTCTGGAATACCATGCTCTTGGTGCTTGCTTGAGTCCATACAAGGATTTCTTAAGCCTGCACACATGGGCTCCTTCCCACTTACCTCAAAGCCCTGCCCTATGTACACTTCTTCCTCAATGATCCCATTAAAGAAAGTCGTCTTCACATCCATCTGATGTATCCTCCATCCCATAAATGAAACTAAGGACATAACTGCTCTAATGGAAGTGTACTTGGCGACTGGAGCAAACGTCTCCTCGTAGTCCACTCCCTCTCTCTGGGAGAACCCTCTTGCCACAAACCTTGCTTTGAATTTCTCAATGCTGCCATCTACAACATGCTTGATCTTATAGAACCACTTGAAACTCACAACTGACCTCCCCTTTGGTCTTGGCACTATGTCCCAAACATCATTCTTCATGATGGAGGTGTACTCTACCATGGCATCTCTCCATACCTACTTGTCTGCTACCTCCTGAAAACTGGAAGGCCTTGAATCTAGAATGTTTCTTATCAATGCCATATAGTTTGGAAACTTCTTTGGAGCTCTGTTCTCTTTGAATGTGCTCCTAGGAGTCTTAACATGCTCTTGAGCATCCCTCAATGTTTGACTGAACCATAGAGGTCTCCTGATAGAAGTGGAAGGGGATCTTGTCTCCCCCTGTTCACTTGAAGGCTACTATATTGCCTTGGAAATCACTGGTGACCCTGGCTCAACCTTCAGAACTTCTCACTCCTCATCATCTGCCATTGGAGTAGGCTCATGAGACTTCCTAGATGCAAAGTCTTCCTCAAACTTTACATCCCAACTCACTACTGTCATCCTCTGTTTCGGAATAAAGACTCTGTAAGCCTTTGAAGTCTCATTGTAACCCACAAATAAACCCTTCCTATTGGAGCGCTTCAACTTGGTCCTCTTCTCTACTGGTACATGGATATAAACTGGTCAACCAAATAAGTGAAAATGACTCACTTCCGGTTTCACACTAGTGAATGCTTCCTCTGGTGTCTTGTCTTCCAAGATCCTATCAGGACATCGGTTCTAGATGTAGACTGTTGTATTGCGTGCCTCTTCCCAAAGAAACATCGACAAGTCTTGGTCACGTATCATGACCTTAGTAGCCCTTATGATGGATCGATTTTTTGCTCTGCAAGCTCATTCTATTGTGGGTTGTATGAAATTGTTAGCTCCCTCTCGATTCCTTCCTCTTTGCAAAAACCCTCGAAGTCCTTGGAGGTATACTCACCCCCATTGTCCGATCTCAAGACTTTGATCTTCTTTCCTGTTTGGTTTTCAACTAGAGATTTGAACTCCTAAAACCTGCGAAAGACCTCATCTTTGGTCTTTAAGAAATAGATCCAGGTCTTGCGAGAGAAATCATCAATAAAGGAAACATAATACATGCTTCCTGTTATTGACACTACTGACATAAGTCCACAAACGTCTAAATGTACTAGATCTAGAATCCCCTTAGACCTATGCTTATTGCTTGGGAAAGCAGCCCTGGTATGCTTGCCAAGCATGCCTTTGCATACACCGTGTTGCTCAATACTGAATCTCTAAGACCTGTGACTATCTCCCTCAGAATAGGCAACGCCGTGTGATGCAGGTGCCCCTCCTCTTGTGCCACAATTCGCACAAGCTGTCATTGTCATGCACTCGTTGATGTTTGTAGCATCGAACATGTACTTCCACATTGATTTTGTGTCTAACATGTGGAAGTCGTCCTTAATACCTCTTAGGACTTAGGAGATTCACTTTAATTAAGTGATTATTAAAGTGAATGTACTTTTATAATTAATGGAGTTTAATTTAAGTCAAATGCCTAAGTATTTGTCATTAGTGAGTTAAATTAAATCCCAACCATTAGATTATAAAGTGAAGGTGAGATTTAATTTCAGCCATTGATTACTTTGGAGATCTAGGGTTTTGGATTTAGGGTAAACTCAAGATTATAAAAGGCAGCCTAAGTGAGAGGAGGAGACACACACAGAGTGAGATAGGAGATCTCATTGATTGGGTGGAGAAGGACTTTCATCCAAGTGTGCAGGGGCAGGGTCCGAGGAAAGGAGCAAGGGGCAACAAAGGAGTAGCAACTAGGTGTGATAGGCTAGGCTATTTTGCTGTATTATATTATTCCTCAGGTGGGCTATTATTCTAGGACGAGAGCCCAGATTTTATATTAATAAAATCAACAAGGTACTGGTTTTCTCGAAGGGGTTTTTCCAGGGGTTTTAACCAAAAAATTACGTGTGCAAATGTGTATGGTTTCCTTATTGTCCTTCTGCTGATTTATTTATTTAGATCGTTAAAAGTTAGCCGTGTTTTTTTTCAGTAAATTTGCTTAATGAGTTTATTAGAGCAAGGGTTTGCTAGGAACTAAATTGTCGGGTGCTGGGTTGCCTTGATCTCTGAAAGGAGGAATCGAGTGCAAAAAAAGGTAATTTTTTGCAGCGTAGGAAGGTTTTTATTTTTTCTGGTCTGTAGGGTGGTAAATTAAATTAAAAAAAAGTGCAATAGTTGTACAAGTGTCGTACAACCACTGTCGTACAACATATGGCTGCACGGGTTGCAGAAGGATCGTACGAGCTGTGTGTCGGTGCCAAAGAGAAAATGAGTTGAGAGGTTCGCATGAGCAGTGTTGCAGAGGGATCAGGCGACAGAGGTGCTGAGGTTGCGGGAGGCGGAAGTAGTGGAGGGCAGAGGGAGCCAACGGCTTAGTCGCCACAATAGCCGCGGGGTAGCTGCTAAAGCCATCAGGAGGGCCACAGGCCAGCAGTCGCAGAGGGCTCAGAAAGCCTTGAGCAGGCCTAGCAAAGTTGTTGGGCAGCGAGCAAAAAGCTTGGGCAACCCCAGACAAACCTCGGGCAACAGTTTGGTAGATTGTAGGAGGTCTGGGCAACGGGCAACAGAGGTCCCAGGCAATGGGCAACAGAGGTCCTGGGCAGGGATTCGGTCAGCCAAGGATCAGTTTTGTGCTAAGCACAAAATTCTTCAGTTTTCGTGCCTGAAGGACTAGTCACATTTTCAATAGTTTGTGTTCCCGGTAATATTTCTGATTTGGAGATGGCCTCAACAGGTTTGAGGACAGGCTGGACGATGCATCGAACTTCGTCTCCTGGAAGGCAAGGGTCACATTGGTTCTCATGGAGAATGGATTGTGGGAGTTTGCTAACACAAAGGTGACCCCACCGACGGATCGCAAGGACCTGGTTGCCCATGAGTTGAAGGATTTGAAAGCTAGGAGGATCATTTTAGATACGATGAAGGATCATTTGATCCCTCACATAACTGAGAAGAAGTTAGCCAGGGAGATGTTTGTAGCTCTAACGAATCTCTTTCGGAGCAACAATACAAACGAGAAAATGGTGTTGAGGGAAAAGGTCATAGAAACTAAGATGCTCAAATCAGATACAATGACCAATTATCTCACCAAGATCACTCAGGTACATTATTAGTTGGCAGCTGTTGGGTAAGTTGTGTCAGATGAGGAGTTGGTGAGGATGGCCCTGAATGGTTTCTCTTAGCCATGGGCCCTGTTATCGCACAAGTTGTAGGTTGGGCAAAGCCCGACCCAACCACCAAGTGGCGACAACTAAGGGACACTATACCCAATGTCACCTCGATATAGGTCCCGTGCTTCAAGGGTGACTAGGTCACTCTAGGGAGGCGATCCCGATGACCCTGGGGGGATTGAGACGAATGGAATGGAAGGAAGAGAGGTATCCCCCTAAAGGTCAATGATGGAAGAGAAAAATGGCTTTGATGACTAGTCTCTGGGTGGTTTAAAATTACCAAGTCTTTGGGTACTTGCAAAAGTGTTTGTACCTGCCCGAGACACAAGAAAATCCACACTTGCATATAGTATGTTAGGTGGACAAGCAAGTTAAGCTTGCTGTCCCTAATTTGCAGCAATCAAACAATATTAATTATTAGCAATATAATGATAACAGAGGCTGCAATTAAAGCTGCTACAAGTTCATTTAAATATGCAATAGGTGAACCAACAATAACTAATATAGCTTGCACAAAATAGTATGAAACTTGAGCAGTCAAACAAGGCTGTTATAAAACATTTCTGCAGAGAATTTATCAGCCTTATGGCTGTAACATATAATGCATTACAGCAACAAAATTACCCAATGAAACTTGCCCAAAAGTTGACCAAAAAGTGCGATGTAGCAAGTAGAATATGAGGGCAAAGTTTTAGCTTAAGTCTAGGGTTAGTTTGTGAGATGTTAGGGTTTCTGCAGCCTTATGGCTGTAGGGTTAGTTTGTTAACAACAACAAGGTTTAGTAAGAGAGGGGGGACGCCTCAATGAGGCAAGAGAGCCTAGGGTTCAAAAAACAAAATCCAAGTGAGAGCTCTTGAAGACCTTGACTTTTCACGTTTACCAAGGCAACGATTTATTTCTCCAATGCAACAAGTGATGACTAGTGCCTTTAATGATTGGGTTAATGGAGTCAAGAAAATAATAAGCTATAGGTACTACCTCCTTGGGGGTGTAAATCCTTTTACTCCCCAAGGCAAGTATCCCTAGCTAGGGTTTAGACTAAGAGGGTGTATGCACTTATACTTCTCTTAGCAAACCCTTGTTAAATAAAAAATACTTAAGCAAAATTATGATGGAGACTAAGGTGGGGGTGTATGCCCTTATACTTCCCACCTTAGCTCTAGCAACAATCAACCTTGACTTGAAACACAAATGATAGCACAATGCAGATTTTTCTTACCAATTCAAGGAAAAGATGCTAAGATAAACCACCACAATAGCAAGAGAAAAGCCTTCCAAGACTAGAGCATACCTCCACCAACCAATAACCAAGAAAGATAGCCATACACAAGAGCACGAGAGAGAAATAGCCAAAGATAGCGAAAATTTCAGTCCAAGGCCTCTCCAAATGGGAGAGTTATGTTTCAAAATGAGATCTTATGATCTCTATTTATACAAAATGTCATTCACATAGTTTGTCCACATTAGCAAGGGTAAAACATAAGATAAGGGGTCCACAACCCTTATCTTACCCCTTGTAACAAAATAATACTAAACAATTCACTTAAAATTCACTTTTACACAAAAGAAACCCTAGCATAAGGTGACATCATCCCTTTAGGGGACGTTTTGGCACTTTGAAGAAGTCGTTGGGGTAGTAGATCCATGGCTAGGCCTCCAAAGGCCACTTGTCATTCATCCAAGTCTTCTCTTAATGGTCTTCAACCTTCCTTCCTTCAAAACGTGCCACATGTCATCAAGCAACACCTTCACCACCAAACCCTAGCCCTCTAGGTGACGTCAAGCTTCTAAAAGTGACGTATCGCCTCTCATAGGCAAAATGTTTGGCATGTAAGGGCTAGGTCATGTCATCCATAATGTCTTCTAGGCCTCCAAATGTACGTCTTTGTCATTCGACATGTGGGCCCTTGGTATCCAACATGCGGGCTTCAAGCCCCATGGAAACCCAAGCTAGGCTTGTTCTTCCAAAATTGTCTATCAACTAGGTCCTGCAAAGACAAATAAACATGCCCTCCAAGGATCTCAAGTCATAATATCATGATGAGTAGATCGAATCAATAAATGAGCCACCTAAGCATGTGCATCAAAGATTACCCGATCAAACAAGTAAGTGCTCAAAGATATTATGCAACTTGCCCAAGCTTGGATATGGGAGGGTTGACGAGGTGTCCTATTGGGTAGATCTTTCCCTAGGTCAAGGAGTGTTTCCCAAGTGATCCTTCTCTAAGCCATGTGAAGTAGATGAAGTGGTTATGGATCAAGACTCATTGGGCATGGGGTTCATGACATACAAGGGGTTGTAGTATCTCATTCATGGGTGCCTTTGTAGAGGGTGTGTGGCACCTTTGTTTGCAATGCACTTTTTCCAAGCCCATCCTCTTGCCATTCTTTGTTTCTTTCATGTTTTAAGGAACAAGTTGAAGGCCACTGTCCTGGCGTGGTGTCCAGATAATGACAACGTCACTCACAAATACCTTGCGGGAATGAGAAGGATGGCTTGTGATGAGATCCCCTTTCTCTCAGTTGTGTAACTGAGAGCCACTATCCTGGCTTGGTGGCCAGATGATGGTAATGTCATACCGCTAGATACCCATGATCATGATAGGTCGGCTCGTGATGAGACCTCCTATCCTCCAATTAACCTCCTAAGCATTCACTATCATTTATTCTTGTAGGTCCCCCTTTTCTTACAAAGAAGCGTTTCATTGGTTTCTTGAGGGATCCCTGGGCGAAGCATCTGGAAGGTCTATATATAGGATTTCATCTTTTTAGCCAACAACAATCCCTCTGGGTCTTCATCCCCTTCTTCCCATGGAATGAGGGACAACCCCTTCTTGGGTCAATACACCCTAAGATCCCAAGAGACAAGGAAATGGGGGGTTTTAGGTGATGGAAAGTGGTAAGTATGGTTGGGAACGGTACGATGGCTTTTCAAGGGAGTTCCTAGCAGCAAACCCATTCCCGAGGAAGACCAATTACTAGGGCACAATGTCAACCACCAAGGTGAAACGGGGCAAAAGGCATAATGTCGAAGCATATGTCATGAAATCTAAAGCAGTCTAAGATACAACATACTCAAAATGCCTCAAATATTGAAATGAAACTCACCATAATACCTGACTTGTACCTCATGGAGCAAGGCCTAGTGCCTTTCGGAAGCCAGTTGGTGTGGTGGACGCCATCTGAAAATCCTGACCTCTGTGGTGGTGAGAAGGGTCTCCATCTGTGCAAGTGGATACTGCAAGCTGCCTGCCTCTCGGTACTCCATGTTTGCAACCCGAGGGCCTTGAGACATCGCCTCCTTAGTTATCCCTAAAAGTTGGGGATAACAGGCCCCATTCATCAAAGGCATTGTAGCACAGGAGACACTTCCCAAGTTTGATAGGCTATGGGATGATTTCATCCATGAGGAGATTCGAGAGGAATCTCTAGTAGGCCAATAGGTTGGTGATGATGAGAATCTAGTCCTTGCTTGTTAGGGCAGGAGGAGTAGGGCGAATACAACTCCACAGGTTGGAAAGGAGAAGGATCTGAGCAAAGTGAAATGCTTTGCTTGCCACAAGAGTGGCCACTATGCTTCATAGTGTCCAGAACGGAAGAAAGGGAAGAGTATGTAACAGTATAGCTGTTATTAATGAAGACAAAATATTTTTGAATATGATATTTGATTGATAATTGATAAAAGATGATGATTACAATTACCCTCGTGACAGTTTACGGTGAGGTACGTGCCTCTTGATTATTTTAATTAAATAATAATAATAATAATTATTATTATTATTATTATGTTCGTAACATTGCCATCCCCTTAAGATTTGCTTTGTCCTCAAAGCAAGGGTAGTGATGGGTATTGTTGTAGAAAACGTTCTGACTCCCATGATGAATCTTCTTCTGGAAGGTTTTTCCATTTGATGAGATATTCCTTAATGGTTTTGGAACGTAACACCTTTTCCTTGGTGGCAAGAATACCTTCTGGTTCTAAAATAATTCTCCCTTCATCATCGAGTTCAGGGATTTTTGTTTGAACTGGTTGAGCTTGCCCAAGCACCTTCTTGAGACATGAGACGTGGAAGACGTTATGGATGCGACAATTGTCTTGTAATTCCAATCCATAAGCTACTTCGCTAATTTTTTTGTTAATTCGAAAGGGTCCATAAAATTTTGGAGGTAACTTGTTCTTCCCTTGTTGCTTAAGGGATAATTGTTTGCAGGGTTGGAGTGTTACAAACACCCAATCACCTTCTTCAAACTCTTTTTTTGACCTACGTTGGTCTGCTATTTGTTTCATTTGATTACGAGCTGTGGCTAGGTTTTCTTTCAATATTTTTATGAGTTTTTGTTTTTCCTCTCGCTGATTCTTTACTGCTTGGACCTTAGTGTCAATCAGTGCAAACTCCTTCCATTTGTGCGGTTCATAACCATATAAGTCTTGGAAAGGTGTCATTTTTGCGGAAGTTTGATATGTAGAATTATACCACCATTCGACTAAATGTAACCAATGAGACCACTTATTTTGCTTATCTGTCACGAAACACTAAAGGTAAGTTTCTAAGCATTTATTTACAATTTTTGTCTAGCCGTCTATTTGTCGATGGTAGGCTAAGCTCATATTAAGGGATATTTTTGTTTGTTTGCAAAAATATCTCCAGAAATTTCCTTTAAATTTTGCATCCCTATCGCTGACAATAACCTTCGGAAATCCATGCAATTTATAAATGTTTTTGCAAAAGACATCTGGAATTTGTTTTGCTGCGTCAATTTTCCTTACTACCATGAAATGTACATATTTGGTAAATCTGTCAACCACAACAAAAATTCTATCCTTCTCGTTAGACATGGGTAGCCCTTCAGTGAAATCCATCGAGATCTCTTCCCATTTTTGGTCAGGAATATGTAGAGGATGAAGTAGTCCTGGAGTCATAACATTTTCATTTTTATTTCTTTGATATATTTCACATTCGGCAACAAATTTTTGAATATCCTTATTCTTTCCTTTCTAATAGAATGATTGTTGTGCATTATAGTAGGTTTTGAAAAAGCCTACATGTCCTGCTGCTGGGGAGCTGTGTGACTCCTTTAAGACTTTCATTTTAAATTTAGAAGATGGAATTAGATAGATTCTGTCCTTATACCATAAAATGCCATTTTTCCATTCAAATTTTTGGTTTTGGTCCAAATTGTTAATTATTGAATTAGATTCAAGATCTTTGGCATACTCAACTTGGATCTCATCTAACCAATCATGAATCACTATTGTTGTTGCATATACTCTTACTTCCTCATCTTTTCGTGATAGTGCATCAACAACTACATTGTCCTTCCCTTTTTTGTGTATTATTTCCATATCAAAGGTGGAAAGTTTTTCCATCCACTTTTGTTGTTCGATGCACAACGTTTTTTGCCTTAATAGGTATTGAAGACTATTGTGATTAGTACGTATCGAGAATTTGCTTCCTAAGAGATATTGTCGCCACTTGGCGAATGCATGCATAATGGCTAGCATTTCCTTATTATAGGTAAGACTTTAACTCTTCCCTTTTGTTGAGCTTTCGACTTTCAAACGCCTTTGGATGGCCATCTTGCATTAACACTGCTCCTATTCCAATTTCGGATGCATCACATTCTACTACAAAGAGTTTTGTAAAATCTAGTGTTGTTAACACATGTGCAGATGATATAACCTTTTTTAACGTTTCAAAATGTTCTTTTGCATTGTTATCCCATTTGAAGGAATTTTTCTTTAATAGGTTTGATAGTGGTGTTGTCAAATGAGTGTAGTTCTTGATAAATCTTCGATAATAACCTGTTAATACAAGGAATCCCCTTAGTTTTGATATGTTTTTTGGTTTTGGCCATTCCGTGATTGCTTTGGTTTTACTGGGGTCCACCTTGACTCCTTCTTGGGATATAATATGACCAAGGTACTCTACTTCCTCTTTACCGAACGAGCACTTTGATATTTTTTCATAAAACTGATTTTTTTCTAAGAGAGAAAGTACCTGTTCTAATTGCTTCATATATTCCTTCAAAGTCTTACTGTAAATAAGAATATCATCAAAAAAGACTAGTACAAACCTTCTTAAGTAGGGTCGAAAGAGTTGATTCATAGTGGCTTGGAAGGTAGCTAGGGCATTCGTTAGCCCAAATGGCATCACTTTGAACTCATACTGACCTTCGTGTGTTTGAAAAGCATTTTTTGGCACATCCTCTAATCTTACTCGAATCTGGTAGTACCCCGACCTTAGATCCAATTTTGAAAAGTATTTTGCTCCATGGAATTCGTCCAATAAATCATCTATGAAGGGTATAGGAAATTTGTTTTTTATAGTTATTTTATTTAACCCTCGATAGTCTATACATAGTCTGAAAGATCCATCCTTTTTCCGAACCAAGATTACTGGGGCTGCATATGGGCTTCTGCTTGTTGTAATAACCCCACATTTTAATAGGTCTTGAATTAGCCTCTCTATCTCTGTTTTATGGTGGTGAGGATATCGGTAGGGTTTGATATTAACTGGTGCTGAATCTGGTTTAACCTCAATTATATGCTCTATCTTTCTTTCAGGTGGCAGCTTCATAGGTAAGTCTTGGAATACCTTGTCGTATTTTTGGATTAGTGCTTGAATCTGTGGGTGTTGAGACTGGATCACTTCTGCTGCTAATATCTCCATCTGATGACATTGTGACACGTAAGTTGGTGCTCCTTTTTGAATTAGTTTCTCCATTTGTCGTGAGGATATAATTTGGGTGGGAGGTGGCTGGAATCCATATAATTTATATCTTCATCCTTCCCATTTGAATTTTATAAATTGTTTCTGGTGATTTGCAGAATAGGTCCCCAACGTTTGTAACCATTGAATTCCTAGGACGACGTCTACTCCACCCAAGGGTTCTATGTAGAACCCAAATTCCAATTCGTAATCTTCTATCTGAAGCTTGACCTTGTGACACTTTTCCACTCCATCAATTTTTTTGCCATCTGCCACCATTACTCTTATATTTGTGGCTGGATATACGAATAGGTTTAATTTCTTTGCAACGTTTATATCTATAAAATTATGGGTGCTCCCTGTGTCTACTAAAATGGTGACATTCTCCTTTTTTACATGTCCCCTTAGTTTTAATGTTTGTGGTTGTGCTATTCTTGTTATTGCTGCCAAAGATATCTTAGGCATGGCCTCTTCCGGCTCTGTATTGGGGGCATCACTTTCCTCTTTACTTTCGTTATTTGAGTCACTGTCAGATGTGTTTGATTCTTTCTCTGCTTCACAAGTATACAATTTTTTACTGTTGCATTTGTGCCCTGGCGACCATTTGTCTCCACAATATCGGCATTTGTTTTCCCATTTCTTATTGGGGTTCTGCTGCTCGCTTTCACCTTCCCTTAAATTAGGTGGTACATACTTGTTAGACTTGTCTACATAGTATTTCTTTGTTCTATCATCTGAATATTTATTTGACTTTTCTGGACTTGTGAATGATGGCTTATTGAACTTGTTTTTTTGTTCAATTAGCTTTGCTGCGTGTCTAGCATCTTTGATAGTCTTAGGGTTCCATAGTTTAATTTCACTACGGATGTAATCTTTCAACCCACATATATACATTTTTAGCAGTTGTTCATCTGTGAATCCACTTTGCCTTGTTGCTAGCACTTCCCATTCGTGTGTGTATTCATTCACGCTTCCCTTTTGTTTGAGATGCATGAATTTGTTATATAAGTCATCATCTTCTTCATCATGAAACCTTTTTAATTACGCAGTGGTGAAGTTCTGCCAATGGAATGAACAAGCGTCACATTTCCCGGGCCACCATAGAAACCAATCGTAAGCTTCTCATTCCAAGTTGTTAGAGGCTGTCATTACTTTTTCTCTTTCACTTAGCCGGGGATTCGATTCAAAGATACCCTCCATTTTATCAACCCAAACGTTTGCTCCTCTATGGTCCTTGCCGTCATATTTCGGTAACTCCTTTTTAAATTTCTAGTAATATCTATCTTGAAATTTGTGTTTATTTCTTGAAAAAATTATCTCTGGTATTTCCTGGTGTCCTTGATCCTCTAAATTTTGCGATCCCGGACTTTGTGGTGGTTTTTGATAGGTTAAAGGTTCTGCGCATAATGCGTCCACTCGTTCGGTTAAATGATCAATTCTTGCGATCTATTCATTAAGCATCCTTGTACTCTCGTCCTTGTCGTCACCCCTCATTCTTAAATAACTATTCCATTGCGCATCCGACATGTTTATTAACGTGTCAACTTCCCTTGGATGGGGTGACATCTGGCAACCATGCGAGTTGGGAAGTTAATACCCCTAGTCGCCACCCTCTCCCTCAGTCCCTTCCGCATGAGTAGCATGCAATTGACGGGAACGATGGTGCGCTTGTGTGGGAAGCTTGCATTAATGGCGCACTCAAAGCGAGCTGAAGTCTGCCAGGCCTGGTACAAATCGTCTACATGCTGTCAACTCGGACTTAATGGAGCTCTCCACTATCAAGTCGACTGCAAATATGAAGGTTAGCATTGGAAATTGTCTCATTATTCCTGTTCTTGTTCAGGTCCAAACTCATGTTTATCCCTCCCATTCTGTTTTTTCTTCCTCTGGGCGTCCTCTCCTCCTAATTGCCAGTTTTACCCCAACTTTCCCAATGCCTAGAGGAAGGGGAAAGCCCAAGAGAGAACTAGCCTACTACAACTTTGCTGCTTGGCACTATCGTCCTGGACCTTCCGCTGAACCAATTTTGCCCCCCATTTCTCATGCTCACCATGCTAGTCCTCCCTTGAATATTTCACCTGGCTCTGCCCAAAATTGGCTGGACGACGACCAACCCATGGCTTATGTTGAGGAAGAGGTCCCTCAGGCTCCTCCTCTGGAACCTACGGACTCCTTCCTCTTCTTTGCCTTTGATATTTTGACTCCGCCCCTCACTTTTGGTCATCATTCTCTGGAAGGCGATTTGGCTCAAGAATTGGAAAGCGGCACCGTCGAAGAAGAAATTCCTATTGCGTAGCTAGAAGAAGAGGCTCCACATGTTGGTGATTCTCAACCACATGTAGCTTCAGCTCCAACGTCGACCAACACATGGCGCTTCTCGAGGAGCATCTGCAACTAATTTTTGAAATGAGACAGGATGCAATAGAGCAACTTCACTGCCAGACTACCCTCTATCGACGCCTGGATGTTCTATTCGACGCCCTGTCAAGCGAGCCAACCAAGAACATGTGCCCAACAGGCTGCCAATCCTATGTGTTTGCTCCATGACCTCCAAATGGTGACGACAATCCGGGTTCGCCCACAATCTAATTTCTTTTACTGTTATTATGTTTCTCTGTTCAGAACAACCATGACTGTAGATAGGTTGTTGCATAGTTTAGAGAGTCCAGTTTGTACTAGACTTCAACAAACACTTGACAACACGCCCCCTGTTCTGGTTTCCATATGTATGGTAGAATAGGTGGCTAGTTTTGCCATGCATATTGTTTTGATGATAATCTAAGGAAATACAACTTTTTTATTTACAAAAAAAGAAACATGTCAACTTTGTCTTCTTTTTATAATAATTTATTGATTTTTTCCAATACTGTTTTTTGTACTTCGCCAAATTACTCTAGACTCTTTTCGACTTTACTGAGACGATATTTAATGTTGTTGACTTTGCTTTTACGGTTAATGTCTTCCTGTGACTCCTCGTTATTTTTCCTACTTCCTTCCATATTTTATTTTAAAATATAATATATATATATATATATATATATATATATATATATATATATATATA
>JASDQU010735741.1:20923-39766 GCA_032191745.1 Picea mariana | reverse complement strand
CTCAGGTGGGCTATTATCCTAGGACGAGAGCCCAGATTTTATATTAATAAAATCAACAAGGTACTGGTTTTCTCGAAGGGGTTTTTCCAGGGGTTTTAACCAAAAAATTACGTGTGCAAATGTGTATGGTTTCCTTATTGTGCTTCCGCTGATTTATTTATTTAGATCGTTAAAAGTTAGCCATGCTTTTTTTCAGTAAATTTGCTTAATGAGTTTATTAGAGCAAGGGTTTGCTAGGAACTAAATTGTTGGGTGCTGGGTTGCCTTGATCTCTGAAAGGAGGAACCGAGTGCACAAAAACGTAATTTTTTGCAGCGTAGGAAGGTTTTTATTTTTTCTGGACTGTAGGGTGGTAAATTAAATTAAAAAAAAGTGCCATAGTTGTACAAGTGTCGTACAACCACTGTCGTACAACATATGGCTGCACGGGTTGCAGAAGGATCGTACGAGCTGTGTGTGGGTGCCGAAGAGAAAATGAGTTGAGAGGTTCGCATGAGTAGTGCTGCAGAGGGATTAGGCGACAGAGGTGCTGAGGTTGCGGGAGGCGGAAGTAGTGGAGGGTAGAGGGAGCCAGCGGCTCAGTCGCCACAATAGCCACGGGGCAGCTGCCAAAGCCATCAGGAGGGCCGCAGGCCAACAGTCACTGAGGCAGAAGACAGTCGTAGAGGGCTCAGGAAGCCTTGAGCAGGCCTAGCAAAGTTGTTGGGCAGCGAGAAAAAAGCTTGGGCAACCCCAGACAAACCTCGGGCAACAATTTGGTAGATTGTAGGAGGTCCGGGCAGCGAGCAACAGAGGTCCCAGGCAATGGGCAACAGAGGTCCTGGGCAGGGATTCGGTCAGCCAAGGATCAGTTTTGTGCTAAGCACAAAATTCTTCAGTTTTCGTGCCTGAAGGACTAGTCACATTTTCAATAGTTTGTGTTCTCGGTAATATTTCTGATTTGGAGATGGCCGCAACAGGTTTGAGGTTTGAGGACAGGCTGGATGATGCATCGAACTTCGTCTCCTGGAAGGCGAGGGTCACATTGGTTCTCATGGAGAATGGATTGTGGGAGTTTGCTAACACAAAGGTGACCCCACCGACGGATCCAAAGGACCTGGTTGCCCATGAGTTGAAGGATTTGAAAGCTAGGAGGATCATCTTAGATGCGGTGAAGGATCATTTGATCCCTCACATAATTGAGAAGAAGTTAGCCAGGGAGATGTTTGTAGCTCTAACGAATCTCTTTCGGAGCAACAATACAAACAAGAAAATGGTGTTGAGGGAAAAGGTCATAGAAACTAAGATGCCCAAATCAGATACAGTGACCAATTATCTCACCAAGATCACTTAGGTACATGATTAGTTGGCAGCTGTTGGGTAAGTCGTGTCAGATGAGGAGTTGGTGAGGATGGCCCTGAATGGTTTCTCTTGGCCATGGGCCCTGTTATCGCACAAGTTGTAGGTTGGGCAAAGCCCGACCCAACCACCAAGTGGCGACAACTAAGTGACACTATACCCAATGTCACCTTGATATAGGTCTCGTGCTTCAAGGGTGACTAGGTCACTCTAGGGAGGCGATCCCGATGACCCTGGGGGGATTGAGACGAGTGGAATGGAAGGAAGAGAGGTATCCCCCTAAAGGTCAATGATGGAAGAGAAAAATGGCTTCGATGACTCGTCTCTGGGTGGTTTAAAATTACCAAGTCTTTGGGTACCTGCAAAAGTGTTTGTACCTGCCCGAGACACAAGAAAAGCCACACTTGCATATAGTATGTTAGGTGGACAAGCAAGTTAAGCTTGCTGTCCCTAATTTGCAGCAATCAAACAATATTAATTATTAGCAATATAATGATAACAGAGGCTGCAATTAAAGCYGCTACAAGTTCATTTAAATATGCAATAGGTGAACCAACAATAACTAATATAGCTTGCACAAAATAGTATGAAACTTGAGCAGTCAAACAAGGCTGTTATAAAACATTTCTGCAGAGAATTTATCAGCCTTATGGCTGTAACATATAATGCATTACAGCAACAAAATTACCCAATGAAACTTGCCCAAAAGTTGACCGAAAAGTGCGATGTAGCAAGTAGAATATGAGGGCAAAGTTTTAGCTTAAATCTAGGGTTAGTTTGTGAGATGATAGGGTTTCTGCAGCCTTATGGCTGTAGGGTTAGTTTGTTAACAACAACAAGGTTTAGTAAGAGAGGGGGGACGCCTCAATGAGGCAAGAGAGCCTAGGGTTCAAAAAACAAAATCCAAGTGAGAGCTCTTGAAGACCTTGACTTTTCATGTTTACCAAGGCAACAATTTATTTCTCCAATGCAACAAGTGATGACTAGTGTCTTTAATGATTGGGTTAATGGAGTCAAGAAAATAATAAGCTAGAGGTACTACCTCCTTGGGGGTGTAAATCCTCTTACTCCCCAAGGCAAGTATCCCTAGCTAGGGTTTAGACTAAGAGGGTGTATGCACTTATACTTCTCTTAGCAAACCCTTGTTAAATAAACAATACTTAAGCAAAATTATGATGGAGACTAAGGTGGGGGTGTATGCCCTTATACTTCCCACCTAGCTCTAGCAACAATCAACTTTGACTTGAAACACAAATGATAGCACGATGCAGATTTTTCTTACCAATTCAAGGAAAAGATGCTAAGATAAACCACCACAATAGCAAGAGAAAAGCCTTCCAAGACTAGCACATACCTCCACCAACCAATAACCAAGAAAGATAGCCATACACAAGAGCACGAGAGAGAAATAACCAAAGATAGCGAAAATTTCAGCCCAAGGCCTCTCCAAACGGGAGAGTTATGTTTCAAAATGAGATCTTATGACCTCTATTTATACAAAATGTCATTCACATAGTTTGTTCACATTAGCAAGGGTAAAACATAAGATAAGGGGTCCACAACCCTTATCTTACCCCTTGTAACAAAATAATACTAAACAATTCACTTAAAATTCACTTTTACACAAAAGAAACCCTAGCATAAGGTGACATCACCCCTTTAGGGGACGTTTTGGCACTTTGAAGAAGTCGTTGGGGTAGTAGATCCATGGCTAGGCCTCCAAAGGCCACTTGTCATTCATCCAAGTCTTCTCTTAATGGTCTTCAACCTTCCTTCCTTCAGAATGTGCCACATGTCATCAAGCAACACCTTCACCACCAAACCCTAGCCCTCTAGGTGACATCAAGCTTCTAAAAGTGACGTATCGCCTCTCATAGGCAAAATGTTTGGCATGTAAGGGCTAGGTCATGTCATCCATAATGTCTTCTAGGCCTCCAAAGGTACGTCTTTGTCATTCAACATGTGGGCCCTTGGTATCCAACATGCGGGCTTCAAGCCCCATGGAAGCCCAAGCTAGGCTTGTTCTTCCAAAATTGTCCATCAACTAGGTCCTGCAAAGACAAATAAACATGCCCTCCAAGGATCTCAAGTCATAATATCATGATGAGTAGATCGAATCAATAAATGAGCCACCTAAGCATGTGCATCAAAGATTACTCGATCAAACAAGTAAGTGCTCAAAGATATTATGCAACTTGCCCAAGCTTGGATATGGGAGGGTTGACGAGGTGTCCTATTGGGTGGATCTTTCCCTAGGTCAAGGAGTGTTTCTCAAGTGATCCTTCTCTAAGCCATGTGAAGTAGATGAAGTGGTTATGGATCAAGACTCACTGGGCATGGGGTTCATGACATACAAGGGGTTGTAGTATCTCATTCATGGGTGCCTTTGTAGAGGGTGTGTGGCACCTTTGTTTGCAATGCACTTTTTCCAAGCCCATCCTCTTGCCATTCTTTGTTTCTTTCATGTTTTAAGGAACAAGTTGAAGGCCAGTGTCCTGGCGTGGTGTCCAGATAATGACAACGTCACTCACAAATACCTTGCGAGAATGAGAAGGATGGCTCGTGATGAGATCCCCTTTCTCTCAGTTGTGTAACTGAGAGCCACTACCCTGGCTTGGTGGCCAGATGATGGTAATGTCATACCGCTAGATACCCATGATCATGATAGGCCGGCTCGTGATGAGACCTCCTATCCTCCAACTAACCTCCTAAGCATTCACTATCATTTATTCTTGTAGGTCCCCCTTTTCTTACAAAGAAGCGTTTCATTGCTTTCTTGGGGGATCCCTGGGCGAAGCATATGGAAGGTCTATATATAGGATTTCATCTTTTTAGCCAACAACAATCCCTCTGGGTCTTCATCCCCTTCTTCCCATGGAATGAGGGACAACCCCTTCTTGGGTCAATACACCCTAAGATCCCAAGAGACAAGGAAATGGGGGGTTTTAGGTGATGGAAAGTGGTAAGTATGGCTGGGAACGGTACGATGGCTTTTCAAGGGAGTTCCTAGTAGCAAACCCATTCCCGAGGAAGACCAATTACTAGGGCACAATGTCAACCACCAAGGTGAAACGGGGCAAAAGGCATAATGTTGAAGCATATGTCATGAAATCTAAAGCAGTCTAAGATGCAACATACTTAAAATGCCTCAAATATTGAAATGAAACTCACCATAATACTTGACTTGTACCTCATGGAGCAAGGCCTAGTGCCTTTCGGAAGCTAGTTGGTGTGGTGGATGCCATCTGAAAATCCTGACCTCTGTAGTGGTGAGAAGGGTCTCCATCTGTGCAAGTGGATACTGCAAGCTGCCTGCCTCTCGGTACTCCATGTTTGCAACCCAAGGGCCTTGAGACATCGCCTCCTTAGTTATCCCTAAAAGTTGGGGATAACAGGCCCCATTCATCAAAGGCATTGTAGCACGGGAGACACTTCCCAAGTTTTATAGGCTATGGGATGATTTCATCCATGAGGAGATTCAAGAGGAATCTCTAGTAGGCCAATAGGTTGGTGATGATGAGAATCTGGTCCTTGCTTGTTAGGGCAGGAGGAGCAGGGCTAATACAACTCCACAGGTTGGAAAGGAGAAGGATCTGAGCAAAGTGAAATGCTTTGCTTGCCACAAGAGTGGCCACTATGCTTCATAGTGTCCAGAACGGAAGAAAGGGAAGAGTATGTAACAGTATAACTGTTATTAATGAAGACAAAATATTTTTGAATATGATATTTGATTGATAATTAATAAAAGATGATGATTACAATTACCCTCGTGATGGTTTAAGGTGAGGTACGTGCCTCTTGATTATTTTAATTAAATAATAATAATAATAATTATTATGATTATTATTATGTTCGTAACATTGCCATCCCCTTAAGATTTGCTTTGTCCTCAAAGCAAGGGTAGTGATGGGTATTGTTGTAGAAAATGTTCTGACTCCCATGATGAATCTTCTTCTGGAAGGTTTTTCCATTTGATGAGATATTCCTTAATGGTTTTGGAACGTAACACCTTTTCCTTGGTGGCAAGAATACCTTCTGGTTCTAAAATAATTCTCCCTTCATCATCGAGTTCAGGGATTTTTGTTTGAACTGGTTGAGTTGGCCCAAGCACCATCTTGAGACATGAGACGTGGAAGACGTTATGGATGCGACAGTTGTCTTGTAATTCCAATCCATAAGCTACTTCGCTAATTTTTTTGTTAATTTGAAAGGGTCCATAAAATTTTGGAGATAACTTGTTCTTCCCTTGTTGCTTAAGGGATAATTGTTTGCAGGGTTGGAGTGTTACAAACACCCAATCACCTTCTTCAAACTCTTTTTTTGACCTACGTTGGTCTGCTATTTGTTTCATTCGATTACGAGCTGTGGCTAGGTTTTCTTTCAATATTTTTATGAGTTTTTGTTCTTCCTCTAGCTAATTCTTTACTGCTTGGACCTTAGTGTCAATCAGTGCAAACGCCTTCCATTTGTGCGGTTCATAACCATATAAGTCTTGGAAAGGTGTCATTTTTGCGGAAGTTTGATATGTAGAATTATACCACCATTCGACTAAATGTAACCAATGAGACCACTTATTTTGCTTATCTGTCACGAAACAGTAAAGGTAAGTTTCTAAGCATTTATTTACAATTTTTGTCTGGCCGTCTATTTGTCGATGGTAGGCTAAGCTCATATCAAGCGATATTTTTGTTTGTTTGCAAAAATCTCTTCAGAAATTTCCTTTAAATTTTGCATCCCTATCACTGACAATAACCTTCGGAAATCCATGCAATTTATAAATGTTTTTGCAAAAGACATCTGGAATTTGCTTTGCTGCGTCAATTTTCCTTACTACCATGAAATGTACATATTTGGTAAATCTGTCAACCACAACAAAAATTGTATCCTTCTCGTCAGACATGGGTAGCCCTTCAGTGAAATCCATCGAGATCTCTTCCCATTTTTGGTCAGGAATATGTAGAGGATGAAGTAGTCCTGGAGTCATAACATTTTCATTTTTATTTTTTTGATATATTTCACATTCGGCAACAAATTTTTGAATATCCTTATTCTTTCCTTTCCAATAGAATGATTGTCGTGCATTATAGTAGGTTTTGAAAAAGCCTACATGTCCTGCTGCTGGGGAGCTGTGTGACTCCTTTAAGACTTTCATTTAAAATTTTGAAGATGGAATTAGATAGATTCTGTCCTTATACCATAAAATGTCATTTTTCCATTCAAATTTTTGGTTTTGGTCCAAATTGTTAATTATTGAATTAGATTCAGGATCTTTGGCATACTCAACTTGGATCTCATCTAACCAATCAGGAATCACTATTGTTGTTGCATATATTCTTACTTCCTCATCTTTTCGTGATAGTGCATCAACAACTACATTGTCCTTCCCTTTTTTGTGTATTATTTCCATATTAAAGGTGCAAAGTTTTTCCATCCACTTTTGTTGTTCGATGCACAACGTTTTTTGCCTTTATAGGTATTGAAAACTATTGTGATTAGTACGTATCGAGAATTTGCTTCCTAAGAGATATTGTTGCCACTTGGCTAATGCATGCATAATGGCTAGCATTTCCTTATTATAGGTAAGACTTTAACTCTTCCCTTTTGTTGAGCTTTCGACTTTCAAACGCCTTTGGATGGCCATCTTGCATTAACACTGCTCCTATTCCAATTTCAGATGCATCACATTCTACTACAAAGAGTTTTGTAAAATCTAGTGTTGTTAACACATGTGCAGATGATATAACCTTTTTTAACGTTTCAAAACGTTCTTCTGCATTGTTATCCCATTTGAAAGAATTTTTCTTTAATAGGTTTGATAGTGGTGTTGTCAAATGAGCGTAGTTCTTGATAAATCTTCGATAATAACCTGTTAATACAAGGAATCCCCTTAGTTTTGATATGTTTTTTGGTTTTGGCCATTTTATGATTGCTTTGGTTTTATTGGGGTCCACCTTGACTCCTTCTTGGGATATAATATGACCAAGGTACTCTACTTCCTCTTTACCGAACAAGCACTTTGATATTTTTTCATAAAACTGATTTTTTTCTAAGAGAGAAAGTACCTGTTCTAATTGCTTCATATATTCCTTCAAAGTCTTATTGTAAATAAGAATATCTTTAAAAAAGACTAGTACAAACCTTCTTAAGTAGGGTCGAAAGAGTTGATTCATAGTGGCTTGGAAGGTAGCTGGGGCATTCGTTAACTCAAATGGCATCACTTTGAACTCATACTGACCTTCGTGTGTTTGAAAAGCATTTTTTGGCACATCCTCTAATCTTACTCGAATCTGGTAGTACCCTGACCTTAGATCCAATTTTGAAAAGTATTTTGCTCCATGGAGTTCGTCCAATAAATCATCTATGAAGGGTATAGGAAATTTGTTTTTTATAGTTATTTTATTTAACCCTCGATAGTCTATACATAGTCTGAAAGATCCATCTTTTTTTTGAACCAAGATTACTGGGGCTGCATATGGGCTCCTGCTTGTTGTAATAACCCCACATTTTAATAGGTCTTGAATTAGCCTCTCTATCTCTGTTTTATGGTGGTGAGGATATCGGTAGGGTTTGATATTAACTGGTGCTGAATTTGGTTTAACCTCAATTATATGCTCTATCTTTCTTTCAGGTGGCAGCTTCATAGGTAAGTCTTGGAATACCTTGTCGTATTTTTGGATTAGTGCTTGAATCTGTGGGTGTTGAGACTGGATCACTTTTGCTGCTAATATCTCCATTTGATGACATTGTGACACGTAAGTTGCTGCTCCTTTTTGAATTAGTTTCTCCATTTGTCGTGAGGATATAATTTGGGTGAGAGGTGGTTGGAATCCATATAATTTATATCTTCTTCCTTCCCATTTGAATTTTATAAATTGTTTTTGGTGATTTGCAGAATAGGTCCCCAACTTTTTTAACCATTGAATTCCTAGGATGACGTCTACTCCACCCAAGGGTACTATGTAGAACCCAAATTCCAATTCATAATCTTCTATCTGAAGCTTGACCTTGTGACACTTTTCCACTCCAATTTTTTTGCCATCTGCCACCATTACTCTTATATTTGCGGTTGGATATACGAATAGGTTTAATTTCTTTGCAACATTTATATCTATAAAAGTATGAGTGCTCCCTGTGTCTACTAAAACGGTGACATTCTCCTTTTTTACATGTCCCCTTAGTTTTAATGTTTGTGGTTGTGCTATTCTTGTTATTGCTGCCAAAGATATCTTAGGCATGGCCTCTTCCGGCTCTGTATTGGGGGCATCACTTTCCTCTTTACTTTCGTTATTTGAGTCACTGTCAAATGTGTCTGATTCTTTCTCTGCTTCACAAGTATACAATTTTTTACTATTGCATTTGTGCCCTGGCGACCATTTGTCTCCACAATATCGACATTTGTTTTCCCATTTCTTATTTGGGTTCTGCTGCTCGCTACCACCTTCCCTTAAATTAGGTGGTACATACTTGTTAGACTTGTCTACATAGTATTTCTTTGTTCTATCATCTGAATATTTATTTGACTTTTCTGGACTTGTGAATGATGGCTTATTGAACTTGTTTTTTTGTTCAATTAGCTTTGCTGCGTGTCTAGCATCTTCGATAGTTTTAGGGTTCCATAGTTTAATTTCACTACAGATGTAATCTTTCAACCCACATATATACATTTTTAGCAGTGGTTCATCTGTGAATCCACTTTGACTTGTTGCTAGCACTTCCCATTCGTGTGTGTATTCATTCACACTTCCCTTTTGTTTGAGATGCACGGATTTGTTATATAAGTCATCATCTTCTTCGTCATGAAACCTTTTTAATTACGCAGTTGTGAAGTTCTGCCAATGGAATGAACAAGTGTCACATTTTCTGGACCACCATAGAAACCAATCGTAAGCTTCTCATTCCAAGTGTTAGAGGTTGTCATTACTTTTTCTCTTTCACTTAGCCGGGGATTCGATTCAAAGATACCCTCCATTTTATCAACCCAAACGTTTGCTCCTCTATGGTCCTTGCCGTCATATTTCGGTAACTCCTTTTTAAATTTCTAGTAATCTCTATCTTGAAATTTGTGTGTATTTCTTGAAAAAATTATCTCTGGTATTTCCTGGTGTCCTTGATCCTCTAAATTTTGCGATCCCGGACTTTGTGGTGGTTTTTGATAGGTTAAAGGTTCTGCGCATAATGCGTCCACTCGTTCGATTAAATGATCAATTCTTGCGATTTGTTCATTAAGCATCCTTGTACTCTCGTCCTTGTTGTCACCCCTCATTCTTAAATAACTATTCCATTGCGCCTCCGACATGTTTATTAACGTGTCAACTTCCCTCGGATGGGGTGACATCTGGCAACCATGCGAGCTGGGAAGTTAATACCCCCAGTCGCCACCCTCTCCCTCAGTCCCTTCCGCATGAGTAGCATGCACTTGACGGGGACGGTAGTGCGCTTGTGTGGGAAGCTTGCATTAATGGCACACTCAAAGCGAGCTGAAGTCTGCCAGGCCTGGTACAAATCGTCTACATGTTGTCAACTCGGACTTAATGGAGCTCTCCACTATCAAGTCGACTGCAGATATGAAGGTTAGCATTGGAAATTGTCTCATTATTCATGTTCTTGTTCAGGTCCAAACTCATGTTTATCCTTCCCATTTTGTTTTTTCTTCCTCTGGGCGTCCTCTTCTCCTCCTAATTGCCAGTTTTGCCCCAACTTTCCCAATGCCTAGAGGAAGGGGAAAGCCCAAGAGAGAACTGGCCTACTACAACTTTGCTGCTTGGCACTATCGTCCTGGACCTTCCGCTGAACCAGTTTTTCCCTCCATTTCTCATGCTCACCCTGCTAGTCCTCCCTTGAATATTTCACCTGGCTCTGCCCAAAATTGGCTGGACAACGACCAACCCATGGCTTATGTTGAGGAAGAGGTCCCTCAGGCTCCTCCTCTGGAACCTACGGACTCCTTCCTCTTCTTTGCTTTTGATATTTTGACTCCGCCCCTCACTTTTGGTCATCATTCTCTGGAAGGCGATTTGGCTCAAGAATTGGAAAGATGCCTCGTTGAAGAAGAAATTCCTATTGCATAGCTAGAAGAAGAGGCTCCACATGTTGGTGATTCTCAACCACATGTAGCTTCAGCTCCAACGTCGACCAACACATGGCGCTTCTTGAGGAGCATCTGCAACTAATTTTTGAAATGAGACGGGATGCAACAGAGCAACTTCACTGCCAGACTACTCTCTATCGACGCCTGGATGTTCTATTCGACGCCCTGTCAAGCGAGCCAGCCAAGAACAGGTGCCCAACATGCTGCCAATCCTATGTGTTTGCTCCACGACCTCCAAATGGTGACGACAATCCGGGTTCTCCCACAATCTAATTTCTTTTATTGTTATTATGTTTCTCTGTTCAAAACAACCATGACTGTAGATAGGTTGTTGCATAGTTTAGAGAGTCTAGTTTGTACCAGACTTCAACAAACACTTGACAACACGCCCCCTGTTCTGGTTTCCATATGTATGGTAGAATAGGTGGCTAGTTTTGCCATGCATATTGTTTTGATGATAATCTAAGGAAATACAACTTTTTTATTTACAAAAAAAGAAACATGTCAACTTTGTCTTCTTTTTATAATAATTTATTGATTTTTTCCAATAGTGTTTTTTGTACTTCGCCAAATTACTCCAGACTCTTTTCGACTTTACTGAGACGATATTTAATGTTGTTGACTTCGCTTTTATGGTTAATGTCTTCCTGTGACTCCTCGTTCTTTTTCCTACTTCCTTCCATATTTTATTTTAATATATATATATATAACTTTTACTTTATATGTATATAATGTTAAAGTTACAATATTTAATTAATTAATAAGTTGCCCCTTTTTTATTTATTAGGAATTTGGTCAACTTTTAAAAAAATATTAAAAGTGATTGAGAGGGGGTGTGACTTTTATAAAGGGTCACGAGTGGATTAAAAAAACAGATCGTGGAAAAAGGTAAGGCGGGGGTCGTGCGGATACGAGGACGTACGACGATTGGGACAGTGGACGGGGCAGAACAGGTGCAACATTGGATTGAATAGGTGGGCGGACAAGACATGTACGGACAAGGCGGAAGTACGGATGTACAACGAATTTGTGGTTGTGGCGGACAATGTACGGAACTGTGGCGGACATGTACAAGTTAATGGTACATCGAACATGTATGTTCTATAATCGGCTTTGCTAGCTGTATGATCACCAGATTTAAACCTGGTTGCCAAGGAGTTGCTCTAATACCACTAACAGTATAACTGTTATTAATGAAGACAAAATATTTCTAAATATGATATTTGATTGATAATTGATAAAAGATGATGATTACAATTACCCTTGTGACGATTTACTATATAGCATTGACTGGTCACAAGGTGAGGAGGGACGTGCCTCTTGATTATTTTAATTAAATAATAATAATAATTATTATTATTATATTCGTAACAGAGTAAGTCTCAGTAGGTAGCAGCATCTGCAGAAGCTCAAGTCAAGGAGTTTGCTGAGATGTTCAAGAAGGAGTTCTTGTTAGTCTCTTGTCTTTCTGGCACAAATTCCGATAGTGCTTGGTTTGTGGATAGTGGGGCTTCTCGTCATATGACGGGGACACATGACTTGTTCACCAGTTGGTCAGAGATGGACTTAGATATGCATGTGGAGCTTGGCATTCATGCCAAATGTGGTGGAGAGGGAGTTGGGACAGTCAGGTTCCAGCTGGAGTCAGGGGGTTCTTTGGAGGTGGCAGATGTGTTGTATGTTCCAGAGCTTAAAATGAATTTTCTCTCAGTCTCAACTCTGGAGGACAAGGGTTATGCAGTCTTGTTCCATAATGGACAAGTGTTCATGCACTCATAGGGAGCTAGCCCTGACACAATAGTCAGCATTGGTGTCAGAGAGGGCAAGGTATATAGGTTGCAGGGAAAGCCTGTAGGTGGATCCAAGGGGAGCTTGGATCATGGATCGATGTCAGTGGCAGAGGACGAGGAGCAAGAGGCTCCGAAGGGTGAGTAGAGTTCACAGACTTCCAATGTGGGGAGTCAACCTTCAGATGGGAAGAGAGAGTTAGCCCCTTTTAGTTCTGTCAGGAGACCTAGTTGGTACGAGATGACATTAATGGATGCTGTAATATACCTAGGGAGGTAATATGGATGGTAATATGGGAGGTACCCAATGGGAATGGGGTTAGATATTATTAGTGGATGCCATTCAATGTAAGGTGGACTAGGTCCACCATGGTATTAAATAAGGCCCATTATGGTAGTTGGATAGAATAAATGGGTAGTTAGAGATAATAAATGGGCTTTCTAGAAGATACCTTCTCTAGAATGTTCCTAGGAGATAGAGAATGCTATATAAGGAAGTGTAAGCAATGTAATTGACA
Source organism: Picea mariana (assembly GCA_032191745.1). Taxonomy (NCBI): domain Eukaryota; kingdom Viridiplantae; phylum Streptophyta; class Pinopsida; order Pinales; family Pinaceae; genus Picea; species Picea mariana. The sequence continues at coordinate 27,035 of JASDQU010735741.1, read as the reverse complement.
TGGTGAAGTATATTGTTGATGTACAAACAAGTATTGCTTGAGGAGTTTTATCCTTTTTGAAGGATTAATATATGGTGTTACCCTACCTCAAGGGTTTTCTCTATATTTCTTGTGTTCCCTTTAAAGTGAATGGTTTTATTTTATTCTTGGTTATTTCTGAAGTATATTTGCAGATCTAGTATTGGTAAACAACATTTGGTATCAGAGCTCTTTCCTTGGGCAAAGAAGGGAAGGAATTTTGGTTATTTTGTAGAAAATTTTAACAAAAAAGGGGGCGGCACACTTTAGGCTTAGATCTGAGACTTTCTGCTCAGAATTTTTAGAAAGTGATTGGATATTTGGATTCCTCTTGAAAAAATACCCTATTTCAAGAAAACAATCAGCCGAAATGGAGTCTGGAAAGTGAAGTTATGAGCATTTTAAATTCAACAGTTTTTCAGCGTTTTTCGGAAAAAGCCGCGATTTTCTGCAGTAAGTTATTTTTTTTTAAACTCTAGTTTTTGTTGCAGATTTCTTCCAAGCATGATACAATTTGATGGCAGAGATGATGGTCCTAGTATTGAAGAATATATAAAAAATACAAAGTCATCATATGGAACCCTATGGCGAGTTGGGATATGGCTAAATTTAAGGGATGATTCTAGTAAATGGTGGAATGAAGTTAAATCTGACGAGATTTTTGAACATTCAAATCAAGAATATGAAAACATATTTTTAGAAAAGTGGTCTCATTCCAAGCATAAGGATAAAAAATGCACCAAAGGTTTATTTTCAGGTGACAAATCTATATTACAGGTTCATGGTTGTATTCATAAAGAAAATGTAATTGTTTCTATTAACCCTAGTTGCCCACAAAATTTTATCAATGTTCAATTGGTTAATAGATTGCAAATTCCTGCAAAGAATATCCAAAACACACAGGTTGAAGGTAAAAATGTTCAAATTTTTAAGCTCAATATGGACAAATATGTGTTGCATTCAGATTTTTATGCTATAGATATGGATGAGGTGGATATGGTTTTGGGATACCCTTGGATGGCCACAATTGGTACAATTAATGTTAATGTGGAAAATAAGTTTTTGAAACTTTGGTACAGGAAAAAGAAAGTTACATTGTAGGATGTGTCTCTTAGTAAGCAAGAAGGGCCTATGGGGGAAAGCAAATAAGTTATTCTAGAGTCTGAAGCAGAATCAAAGGCAGAGTCTACATCAGGAGATGAAGCGAAGCCATAAGAAGGACACAATAAAGAAGCTAAGGGGGTCATTGACTCAAAGGCACAATGTGTTGCAGATTTGAAGAAAAAAGGACAGATTCCTACAGTTGTGGTATATCGCCATCCGCATCATATAGAGAAACAACAATCATCTAGGCAAGGGCGTGAGCATCAACACATGTATGCACTAGCAGGGAACCAAAAAGGAAACCAATCAAGAGGTGCATGGAGGCCTACCAACACTACAGGACGACATCAGGCTCGAGAACCAATCCCATGGCAACACCGGCACAATGCGGAACAAGGTGGCAAGGCAACAATTGGACGTCATGTTCATCTTCCATTAGGATGGATGGATGGTCATAATTGGTACCAACTAGCCACAATTCTTAGCCGGTCATATTGTATGGTCTCTTCTCATGTTTCGGGGACAAAACATGCTTAAGGGGGGTGGAATGTAATATAGCTAGGGAGGTAATATGGGTGGTAACATGGGAGGTACCCAATGGGAATGGGGTTAGATATTATTAATGGAGGCCATTCAATGTAAGGTGGACTAGGTTCACCATGGTATTAAATAAGGCCCACTATGGTGGTTGGATAGAATAAATGGGTAGTTAGAGATAATAAATGGGCTTTCTAGAAGATACCTTCTCTAGAATGTTCCTATGAGATAGAGAATGCTATATAAGGAAGTGTAAGCAATGTAATTGGCACGGTGAAGTATATTGTTGATGTACAAGCAAGTATTGCTTGAAGAGTTTTATCCTTCTTGAAGGATTAATATATGGTGTTACCCTATCTCAAGGGTTTTCTCTATATTTCTTGTGTTCCGTGTTTCAGTGAATGGTTTTATTTTATTCTTGGTTATTTCTGAAGTATATTTGCAGATCCAGTATTGGTATACAACAAATGCTCAGGAGCAAGATGAGGCTTCTAGGAGTAGATTGAGAGAGAGCAGGCCTTCGATGAAGTTTCCAAACTTTTGGCACTGATATGTAGCGTCATCAATTTCGTGACTTCTAGTGTTCAGAGAGCAACTGATCAACAGGGTTGGAGGGATGCAATTGTACAGGATGATGTGTGCGACATTGTGTCAGGGTCGGAGGGAGAACTAGTTCCAGGTTGCTCTTTGAGAAGTACCTTCCTCGCTAAGAGGGAGTGTTGATGTTTGTAGCATCGGACATGTACTTCCACATCAATTTTGTGTCTAACATGTGGAAGTCGCCCTTAATACCTCTTAGGAATTAGGAGATTCATTTTAATTAAATGATTATTAAAGTGAATGTACTTTTATAATTAATGGAGTTTAATTTAAGTCCAATGCCTCAGTTGTAATGTCCCTTTCCAAATAGGAGCTCTAGAAAAGGAGGCTTAATGGTCTAAACCACCCCGTTAGACTATAACCAGGGCCAAAGAGGGGTAAACAGGGTTACTAGAGGTCACTCTAGTCACAGGTGTTATATTCGGAAAGTGACATTGAGATAACAAGGGTTAACAACGCTTTTAAGTCATTATGAGCTAAAAATAGAAGTCAACAGTGAATTAGGGTTTCAGCATGATTTAGGGTTTTGGAAAGCTATAAAGGAAGGGTCAGCGACCTAATTCATCATTATGCAGATTATGACTTGTCATTGAGGAGAAGAGGCGCATCTCATGAGAGACAGTTTAGTGTATTCCAGGAGGAAGACAACAGTTGGCTGATTTCGATGTTGAAAGACACACCCTAGTCACCGGGAAGATCATCCAGGTCTTCCATCATTCTTCATTGATTCCACAGTGCTCCTATATTCCGGGTATTATCTTTTAGTTGCTTATTTGTATTCTGGCTAAGATCCTTTTGTCTTTTGATCTAGCCAAGTGTTGTTATTTTATTCAGCCGCAGTTGCTTATTTTCCGGCTAAGATCCTTNACAGAGATATCATAATACAAACTTGCAGTCCTTTGTCGCGTTTATTATTTGTATGATCATTTATATGCTGTAAACCTTTGATCCTACACACACATTAGCATCGTTTCCTAGACTAGCCAAGTCAGGAACATTACATAAGTATTTGGCATTAGTGAGTTAAATTAAATCCTAGCCATTAGATCATAAAGTGAAGGTCAGATCTAATCTCAACCATTGATCACTTTGGAGATCTAGGGTTCAAGATTATAAAAAAGGCAGCCTAAGTGAGAGGAGAAGACACACATAGAGTGAGATAGGAGATCTCATTGATTGGGTGGAGAAGGAATTTCATCCAAGTGTGTAGGGGCATGGTCTGAGGAAAGGAGCAAGGGGCAACAAAGGAGTAGCAACCAGGTGTGATAGGCTAGGCTATTTTGCTATTTTGTATTATTCCTCAGGTGGGCCATTATCCCATGATAGGAGCTCAGATTTTATATTAATAAAATCAACAAGGTATTGGTTTTCCCATAGGGTTTTTTCCAGGGGTTTTTACCCATAAAATTATGTGTGCAAATGTGTATAGTTTCCTTATTGTGCTTCCACTGATTTATTTATTTAGATTGTTAAAATTCAGCCATGCTTGTATTCAGTAAATGTGCTTAATGAGTTTGTTATAGCAAGGGCTTGCTACGAACGAAATTGCTAGGTGTTAGGTTGTCGAAATTTAACAGCACCAAGGCTTGAACAGGTTCACCTTGCAACCTGTACAAATTACCTTCTCTAACCCCTATTACTTGAGTTGTATGTGGGCTAGATTCCTTCCGTTTGATGAGGACTTGCTGGTTCTTTAACTCCACTGTAAAGCCCTTATCTTCCATAATCGAAATTGAAAGCAAATTCTTCTTGAGACCTGGTACAAATAGGACATCGTCAAAATCTAAAGAATTACTTAACTCGAGCTGGAAGGGAATAGTACCAACTCTTGCTATTGGGTACTTGGCATTATCACCAAGCTCAACCTATACTCTTAAGTCCTACTTCTTCAGAGTAGAAAACAATTGTCAGGCTGATATCATATGTCGAGATGCCCCACTGTCCACATACCACACATTCTTTGAAATCGCGCTGGTAGATAGGAAAGATACTAGCGAGAAATGCTTCTCGAACTTGGTAGCAAACTTGTTCATCTGAGTTTCTGCAGAGGTTGCTACCTGCTTCTGTTGCTGCTTCCCTTTACCCTTCTTCTCTCGACACTATGATGCATAATGACCATGCTTATGACAAACAAAACACTTGATTTTACTCAAGTCCTTCTTTCCTGGTTGTGAGGTAGAATTCTCACTCTTTTCTTTACCCTTTCTGGGTCCTTTACCTTTGCCCTCATTTGACTGACCAAATAGAGCTAGGTTCTCATCACCACCCTTCTTGTTGGCCTTTGACTCCATCTGAGTCTCCTCTTGGATATAGTCATCTCAAAGTCTCTCAAAGTTAGGAAGGTTTTCTCGAGCGCAAACACCTTCACAAATGGTTCCCATGAAGCTGAGAAACCATTCAGTGCCATCTTCACTAGCTTTGCATCTTCAACCTTCTCCCCAACTGCTGCAAGTTGATCACAAATCCGTGTGATTTTCATAAGGTAACTGGTGACTGTGTTTGATCTGGTCATCACTATGGATTTGAGTTTGTTCCGCAATATCATCTTCTTGTTTATGTTCTGACTTTGGTAGAGTCTAACCAAGGCATCAGACATCTCCTTCACTGTCTTCTTCTCAGACACATGATGAATCAAATGATCCTTTATGGCATTCAAGATCATACGCTTGGCCTTCACTTCTCTCTTGTTGTGAGCTACCAATTGTTGCGGATTTGTAGGCGGAGTCACAACGTCCTTGACAATATCCTAGAGATCATTCTCTTCTAGCAAGAGTGTAACCCTCACCTTTCGTGATAAGAAATTTGAGGCACCATCCAATTTGCCCTCAAATTTGAGGTTAGCTAATGCCATCAATGAGATCTACTGCGCAAACTCCCAAATCTGAAAATAAAACTTTGAAACCTCCTAACTATTTGTCGTTCTTCCCTGCAATAGATTTACTGCAGCAAATCCCTGAGAATCTCAATCAGAGTTATAGCTTTGATACCATGTTAAAAATCCCAAGCCCTAGGTGACTTAAGTCCTTATGATCTCAATTAAACAAGTAAATTGTTGAATTGAATTAACCAAGAATTAAATTTTAGACCATAGCATCAATCACACAATAGTTGGAAATAAAATAGCAGAAGCATAAAATCAATTTCACACATACATAGGTAATTACTCCTTCAAATATGCTTTTCATTCCTTTGAAAAACTTACAAGGAAACCTCTAGAAGCTGCCATAAAAAACAACACTGCACAATTACTGAAAATCATCCTGAATTGAGTGGCACAACCTACTGAGAGAGTATTGCCTGCCCGTATGGATGCTTGTATGGTCTGTTCGTATGAATATACAGATCCGTACAGTCTTGTATGTACGACTGTACGGAACTGTTGTACGAGACTGCATGTTGCCCGGAAACGTCTCTTTCCTAGCTGCTTGCTCTCGCTCTCTCTGAGTGGCTCAACTTGCTCAATTGCTCAAGTGTTCTTTTGTTTCAAACATTCTATCTTGTCCTTTATACTTTTAGTTGAGACCAAAACCCTAATCTATTTCTGAAATTACCCCTAGTCTAAGTCATGCATGCATGAAATACACTTTTTAGACTCAATTGCTAAAAATAAGACTTTCACTTTTTAACTAAAGTGAATTACAAAATAGAATTAACTTTTCGATAATAGAATTACTTTCGAAAATAGAATTACTTTTCAAAAATATCTCGAACTACTTCTTGCCCGTTCACACGAAACTTGTGCGGAAGTTCCCGTTTGAGCTATAATTTTCAACAATTGGTTGTAGAGGTCTGAAGCGCACTCCCAACAGAGTTAGAAAAAGGGTGAACCAAAACTACCGTTTAATAGTCTCCT
>JASDQU010735740.1:167310-180106 GCA_032191745.1 Picea mariana | reverse complement strand
GCTGAAGCTCATTAGGAGGAAGCCCCCTCGAAGAGGCAAGTGAACAGGAGAGGATCCCTTCCATAATAGGATCCATTGTATGGTGTTGCCCTACCTCAAGGGTTTTCTCTATTTCTTGTGTTCATGTTATAGTGAATGGTTTATGGTTTATTCTTGGTATTATTGAAGTATATTTGCAGATCTGGTTTAGGTACTTAACACATGTAGATCATTCTCTAGCTGATGACCTCAATGAAACATTGTTAGGAGTCTTGCAAGTATCGACACGAAAGAGGAGATCTACATAGATGCTCAAGTACAATATCCTGTAGGATTCATCCATTCTATTGAAGTATTTTTATTTATGTATGGATGAAGTAGGCTCAACCTCGATCCCCATGGTTATCCTATACAAACCCTTGCTTCAAAGTAGAAGGTCTATCTTGGGATTCCACTCAAAGTAGTTGAAGGGTGTCAAGATCACTAAAGAAGACGGTTGATCCATAGTTCTCTATGGGTTTTCCAATCTGATCTATAAACGTACAATAAATTGAATACTCCTTCACAATAATGGCTTTGATACCATGTAGGATTAAACCACAATCCAAGACCTAATTGTGAGAAGGAAATACTACACAAGAAAATTGAAACAGAGAAAGAGGAGAGCGAAAAATAGAATCAATATTCACACATAAGAGACTCAAAAACCAACTCTAATCACAATGTATCAATCCTTGATAATGAGTACAATATATAGGACTCTCCACATGAGGAGTAATGTGCACTAGGTTGGGATTTCCATGTGCATGCTAAAGTAAAAAAGTAACTTCTCCCAATAGTAACAAATAACTAAAGTCAAAAGTTGGTAATAATAAGAAAAGGTCAAAAATATAGGTGCGAACTTAGTGAGAACTCTACATGAAGTCAACATGCATTCCATAATAGAAAAAATCTCCTAGAATAATACTAGAGTCCAAAAATGGAACTAAATTCCTAATTGAGTGAGAATTTGCTAATTATGGAAAGACACTAAATAAGTGAAGTGATTTAACTCCAAGTAGTATATGGGTAATTCACACTTCCCTAGGAGGCTAATATTCTTACTAAAGTTCCCTCTATAGCCATGAAATAGGAAATTTCTCCTAAAATTAAGGAAATATGAATTATCTCTTAAAAAATAGGAATTTTCCTAATGGTAGCTTATGAGCCTATGGTTTTGGAAATCCATGGTATTTTCCCATGGTATTACATATAGGAATCCACCAACTAAAAATAGAATTTCCATAAATAGACATGTTATAAATAGCAGTCCTCCTAAATAGTAGGAAAAATACAAAAAATGAGTATGTCACTAAGTATGTAGTTGAGCATGTACCCCAAAAGATGGTAAACAACTTTCAATAGTAGGTTATGGTAATGTTAAAGTTCTTAATGGTACATTGGAAGATGTTTTTCATGTTCAAGGCATGCCCATCAATTTGATTTCTATTTATTGTGCGTGTCAAAAAGGTTATAAGTTTGAAGCATGGCTAGATAAATATGTTTTTAAAGATATCAAACATAACTTCAAAGCAGTTTCTTTTGGTCATGTTGATCATGATTCTAGTCTATATACATTTACTGGTTTTCATTCATCTAAGAATCAACCATTTTATTCCTATGTTACTTATGCGAATGAAAAAAGTAAATTATGGCATGAAAGATTAGGTCACTTGAGTTATGGTAAAATGAAAATGCTATCTAAAATGGTACTTGGATTACCTTCAATTTATTCCACTAAAGGTGGTTGTGAAGGTTGTGTTCTTGGTGAAAATCATATGGAAATGTTTGGGAAAGGTAAAGCTTGGCACACTAAAGAACAATTGTAATTGATTTAGAGTGGTATTTGTGCTCCTCTTCAAACTCCTTCTTTGTTTCATGTTGTCTATTTTCTTACTTTTATTGATGATTATAATAGAAAAKCTTAGGTTTATTTTTTGAAACATAAAAGTGAAACCTTTGACAAATTTCAAGAATTTAAATCCATGGTTGAAAATGAATCTGGTAAAAGTATTAAGAGATTGAGAACTAATAATGGGGGGGTTTCACTAAAAAGGATTTTAATACATATTTTTAAAAGAATGGTATTCAACATCAAAAGTTTGTTCCTTATACTCAACAAAATGGGGTTACTGAAAGGAAAAATTGAACTTTGGTTGAAATGGCTAGACATATGCTTTATTCTAAAGGATTGCATAAAAGGTTTTGTTCTGAAGCCATTTGTTGTGCTCACTATATTTTAAATTGATTTCTTACTAAGAAGTTTTGCAGGTTACTCCCGAAGAAAAATGGAATGGAAGAAAACCCAATATAAGTAACTTTAAGATATTTGGCAGTGAATGTTGGACCCATATTCCCGATGACAAATGGAAAAAGTTAGAGCCCAAGTCTCACAAATGTATTTTCATTGGTTATAGTGAGGATTCTAAATATTATAGGTTGTTTGATCCATATAACCAAGTTGTTATAATTCAGTGAGATGTTCAATTTAATGAAGTATCTCCTTCCATTGAGTCTAATGAAGCTCATTTTACCTTGAATTTGCCTGCATTTCATGTTACTCCTATCTTGGTTACCCCATTTTCTAGCTTTGTGCCTACTTTAGATCCCATTTCACCTAACTCTTCAAGTGATCCTCCTGAATGTTCCAAATATAATAGAGTGGTTCCTACCACTACCCCTCTTCCTATTTTGGCTTAGAAAATTCTTGAATCTGCAGATTTTGAGATTGGTATTTCTTCCAATACTCATTGAACTAGATATGTATTTTCTCTTATAACTGAAGTTTTGGATGCATATGATCCTTCTACCTATGCTCAACCTAAGGACAAACCTAAATGGGATAAAACAATGATTACAAAGTATGACTCATTAATAAAGACTAAGACTTGGACTCTTGTTCCCCTTCCTCCTGGAAAGAATTTAGTTGGTTGTAAGTGGATATATAAAACAAAGTTTAATACATAAGGACAAATTGAAAAATACAAATCCCAGTTAGTAGCAAAAGGTTCTTCTCAACAAGAAGGTATTGGTTATAATGAAACTTTTGCCCCGGTTTCTAAAAAGAACACTATAAGAACTATTCTTTCTCTTGTTGCATCTTACCAATGAGAAATGCACCAAATGGATATAAAGAGTGTGTTTTTGAATGGTGATATTCATGAATAAATTTATATGCAACAACCACCTATTTTTATCACTACTGAAACTTTAAGTTTGGTATGCAAATTAAACAAGTCGTTATATGGTCTTAAGCAGGAACCTAGAGCTTGGTACGAGAAAATTGATACTTATTTGTTGAAGAATGGTTTCAAATGGTGTATATCTGATCCAATTTTTTATGTAAAGTAATTTGGTGATGAAGTCCTCATTGTTTTGTTATATGTGGATGGTCTTATCATTACTGGCAGCCAACGTGCATCTATATAGGAATTGAAGAATAATATTAAAAATCAATTTGAAATGACAGATTTAGGCATATTGCACTATTTTATGGTTCTTAAGATTTGGTATATTTCTAATGGTATATTTATTTTGTATCCTAAGTATGCGACATATTTACTTTCTCCGTTTTGTATTAGTGATTGTAATCCTCACCAACACCATTTTGGTCCAGCGTAAAATTAATTGTTGATTGTACTACTCCTCTTGTTGATGCTAAACTTTATTGTCATCTTGTGGGGATTTTGATATATTTGATACACAATAGGCTTGATCTCTCTTTTTTCATTAGAATTGTCTCAAGTTTTATGCACAAGCCTCATCAAATTCATTGGCAAGAAGCAAAGATAATTCTCAGATATTTATAGGGGACAATGAATTATGGTGTTTACTATTTGGGCATAACTAAAATTTCTCTTCTTGGTTATATAGATCCTGATTGGGCATGTGACAATTTAGATAGATGGTCTACTAACACTTCTTTCAGCTTGGTTGATTTCTAATTTCGTGGTCTAGTAAGAATTTGATAACTCTTTTTCTTTCTTCTTGTGAATCAATGTACAAGGAAGCTAAGGAAGTATCTAAATAAGTAGTTTGGGTATGATATGTTTTTAAATGTTAGGATGTGACAATCAGAGTGAAATTCAAATTGCATATAATCCATTGCTTCACTCCAAAACCAAACACGTTGATATTTCTACTCACTACATTTGAGATCTTGTTGGGGATAGTGTCATTTATTTGGAGTATTGTACCACAGAGTAGCAAGCAACATATATCTTCTCAAAATTCATGACATAGGAAACATTTTTGTGACTTCAAAATTTGTTGTGAATGCGGGAATTTATCATCAAGGGGGAGTGTTGATGTAATGAAATCTTCCTCCACAAGTGTTAGTATGGAAGGTATTGTCTTTCTTATTATCGTAGGAAGAATTGGAAGTTATTCTAATTCCTCCATAAGTGTTCCTTATCCCTAGTCATAATTAAGGGGGAGTGTTGAAATGTGTTACTTTGGAAGGAAATAATGTTTAGTGTTTTGTCGGAATAATTTGTGATATTATGTAAAATATTTATTCCACATTCATCATGGAGAAAAATACTCTTACTATCATTTATTATTTGAAAATATGAAATTATATTTATCCCACATGTATTGTTGGCATGTAATTCCTCCATATATCTTGGTATATAATAGAGGTATGAGAGACCCATGAGGTATACACAAAAATAAGAAGAAGTATTCTCTTTGTAAAGGGTAAATAATTTGTGGAGGTTCTCTCAAGTGTAAGATTGCATATTTCTAAAGAATAAAGAAGACAATACCTTCCCATGGATTTTTCCCCATTTTGGGGTTTTACAATGTATATCTAGTGTACTCTCTTTTTTCTCTCTTGTCTCTTTCTTATTGTGATTATATGTTGTTGTATGGATAGGAGGCTAGACTAGTAATGTTCCACGGTTTTGTATTGTTGTATGTTTATTCATATTCTCAATATTCTAACACCTCAAATCTTTGTAAACAATTTGCCCCTTTCATTAACTTCAAGAACCACTCCAGATGAATTGATGACCAAGTCATCATCATCATTTACATCCTTAATAATTTTTTTCCTCTTAGGTCAAGATTCCATTCCCTCGCTATCGGTCCCTACATAACACTAAGAAAACATGAAATCGAGTGTTTAAAACTTGTTAGAGATTAATCTTAAGAAAATCGTTTTTAGTAAACATTCAAGGAAAAAATTCATGTTGATTACCTTTTGATCCACCTATTTCTTCTCTTTGCAACATTGACATAAATATTTTACTCTCGTTTTCACTCAAATTGCGAACAATCTTATCTAGTTTCTTCAATTTTTTCTCTGCATGACACACATTAACCAATACACATCATTAATTTAAACTTACAAATATTTCAAATATATTCAATTTTTAATAAAACTTAAAGAACTTTCCTCCCTCTCTTGTTGGGATGAGCTACCATTAAGCTCGCTGAAATAAGATGTTTTCCTTGAACTTTTATTGACCATATTATATATAAAAAATAAGGAACCATCATAAATAGAAATTATGAAATTTTTATACAATCTAGTATTTCAGTGCACCTTATTAAATAGGATGCCTAGGGGCATCAAACATATATATGCATTGATGCTTACTATTATTCATTGTGCACCACTAAAGTGTACATATATGATACTAAAATCAATACTATTTATATTTTCAACTAATCGGTGCATTTGAGAGATATATGTTCCCCTATGCACTTTTTTGTACAATGAGCATTGGGGTGCTACCTCTGTACAATGTGCCCTAGTGCGATTTTTCAGTATAGTGTGCATCATGTACCACATAAATTGTTTTGATAATATCAATAAAAATGAAATGGTTAGGGATATGATGCAATGCGTGGTACCATTGCAACGAATACCAAACACCCCATATACAACTAAATAAACCCTATAAAAATATATTTCTTAAAAAGAAACCTAGAAAAATCTATTGTTAAAAAAATAAAATCTGCTTATAAAATATAGAGAGGGGAACCAAAAGAAACAACAAGAAAGCTAAGGCTTCCAATACTGAAGGTTACTATGAAACTTTTTTATTGGTTTTTAACATGCATTGAAAATAGTTTGAATCAAATAGGAAAATATTGAAATGATCAGTAGAATGAAATCACATACTTAAAATTTCTTCTTTGTATATATGTATGTTCCCTACGGACTCCTTCCAAATTTGGCTCTTCAAAAGTATCTACCCACTCCAAATTCTTTGGTGGTAAATCTCTCTTCAACAAATAATCCCTTTAAATTTTGCCAAAAAAATGAAATAATGAATAGTGTTTTAATTTATAAACAAATACATTTCGAAAAATGAAAATCCCGCCCTTTTTTTCGTTGTTCTTTTTCACTTTATATACCATATTGGTGCGCTACAAATCACACAGGTACACTTGGTATGTAAAAAAACTTAGTAAACTATGTACATTTAAAAAATTAAATTTATCGTCAAATCAGCACGCCACACAGATTAATGTTCCCCCGTGTGTATATACATAAAACCGTGTCGATACCAATTTTATTGACAAATGAAAACATCCACAATTAAAATTTATGGATATTTTTCTTTGCGAAGGCTCTCATGAAGATCACGGTTCGGTGTGTTTCATAGTGTAGTGCACCAATTCATTCTATATATAGAGATGCATCACTGCATAAGAAAATAATTAAAACCACCGATAACTTTTAATATCAAATTCATGTATATATTGATGATGGTTTTGGCTGAAATGCAGGGAAAAGAAGGATATAATATCAAATGGCCAATTCTTCATATTTCAACGCATTCCATATCATTGCAAGTTTCTTAACTCCCCCCAACTATTTGAAGTAATTCTAGATTTTATTTATAATTCATTTATCTAATTGAATTTATGTCATTTATGCACATGAATTTGAACAATTGTTCATTGAATTTTGTAGGATCATAATTTAGGATCGAGTTTGGACGTGTAAGATATTCCAACAGTGCAAAAATTTCACAAGCTCATATCAAGAGAAATATCCGCAAGAAAATATTTGATGAAAATGGACAGTCGCTTTACCATGCCAATTGTAACATGCCATCTTCCAATAACCTACAACCTAGGTCAACGGTATTACACCATGAATTGGATCTATTTTATGAAACACCAGTAGTATGTGGTTGTTCAAAATTTAAAAGATTGAATAAGAACCCTTGACGTGTCACATTTTCCCATTATTAATGATCGACTACCCAAATTTGAAGGTCTAATACCTCCCACTAMGGTCAAGAATCCAATAGGTGATATAGAAAAGACACGTAGGAACACTTTCATATGCTCCTTTTTTGAAAATTCGGAATCTAGATCAACTACATTTTGTCCTAAATTGGGAAACCTRTCTCCTCATTTTGAGTCAATGGAGAGTTCTGATAGTGAGCCAAAGTATGATATCAATAATACCCAAAACATCTCTACTAGGATATCCAAAAAGTTGTACGAGCTAAGAGAAAAAAATGTCCAAGTACACACCAAAGTCTGTTCAATTGTTGGAAGGTAGCGATGACTTCCCTCTTGCTACCCATCTGCAAAGTAAATACCAAAGATGTTACAACCTATCTTTGTAAGGAACTTAGCCATATTCCATGCTTGTGCCCAATGTTGGAATCAAGTTATATTTTTGTGGTAATAGTTATATGATTTCCAAGTCTAAACTAGATGTTGCAAATCTTGGGTTATTTATCCTTTCACATGTATATGTTCCTTCCAAACAATTAGTGGAAGTTATGCCATGTTTTGGTTGTCTTTATAGTCGACCTAATTACTTGAATATTGTTAAATACAAACATAACATTTCCATGTATAGTATGTGCATCAATTGTTATGCTTATGGAAACTTTAACAAGAAAAATATGTTACCACGAACTCATGGGAGCATTGCAGGGTTCATAAATAGTTGCAGTTCCTCATTATTTAGCGAAAAATGTTCCTTTGAGGAACACTCCAATGACAAAGAGTTCTTTATAAAAAGGAAGGCATCCACATTTATTGTTTTACATTCTTTACATAGTTTGTCTCCTAGTGAGAGGTTATTAGTAAACTATAACTTTCATAGACCACCAACTGCTCATCCAAAATGCCTTGCACTAGCGTTGTATCATTTTCATCACCTGAATGAGAAAAAGAGGGACACTTGCAAGTCCAATTGGGTTAGTTGGACATGACAGAAGTTAGTGCAAGAGTTAGAAATATCAAGCACAAGAAATAAACAAACAATTAAGCTAACAAAAATTAAAGAAACTAAACTAAAGTGCATAAGGGAATTAGAACCAAAATTAACCAAACAACTGACCAATATTCATTCCACCAATGGATAGATTGTATTAGTGGGAAAACACCAAAGAGAAAGGGAGACTTATGGGTCCCCTCTTTGTTGTGAGGGAAATCTCCTTGCGGACTAGCAAATAGGGCTATACTTTGCATGCAGATATGACCAAGAGAAAATCTACTTTCTACCTTCATCCCCAGACTTAAATCCCATTTATTTCAGTAAATACATGGCCAGATCAACCTACCTTGTTCCAGGCATTCAATGTCAATCCTCTTGTGCACTTGATCACTTTTTCACAGTTCTCCTTCCAAAGTTGACTTACATACAAGACAAGCAACAACTAAACATGCATCTTACCTATAGACTAATGGGTTAGAGATTCAAATATGTACTTAACAAACTATGAATAACTCATGAATTGGGACTGGAAAATCATTTTCTTTATTACTTTGAATGAGTCAACTTACAAAAATTCGAGACCGGCCACCGCTCCGCGAACCTGATACTGGGCTCCTCTTCAACTTTCCTCCAACTTCTTTGCTTTGTATCTCTTCTGGCACAAGGATGGCTAAAGGGTTGGGACAATGGGAATATGAAAATGGGCAGAGTTTCTTTTCTGTATTTTTCCTTCCCCAAATGGGACCCCTATCCCTTCTTTTATAGGCTAGAAGAAGCTAGGTATTTGGATGAACCCTCGGCCATGCATGGCTGGGAGTTTCAACTAACTCATCTAGAGCTGTGTGTTTCATCGGCAACTTTCCTTTTTTCGTGCTTTTGTCGGTCCATGCGGGCTATTTTAGGTCAACTAGCATGTACACGTGTGCAATAATGGAGTAGGGCGCGTGGGCCCTTATAAAAGAGGTTTTTTAAAGAGTTGTTCAACAGTGCTTTGGCAAAGAAGGGATCTGAGATGGCCTGATGCCAGGCAAGCATGTATGGTACAATTTAGGGTTATAACATATGCCCCCTAATGTGTGAGGTCAAAAGAGCATCTGATGGCCGAAAATACATTACCAATCTTTACTGATGTGCCAAACGATTAAGCCCAAGGATCAGGAACCGGGAGGGGTCGTCTGCAAAATAATAAATGTCTCACCGAGGTGAGCATACCCATGCTCGGGATAAAATAGAATCATGGCTACCAATCAAATACATTGTAGATCCATGTCATATAACTATATAAAGAGTAGCCGCGAACAATACACAACGAAGCTACATCTCAAAATAAAAAAGATATACACATAGAGTATCCATCTTCTAGAAGATGATATGGCCTGATGGCTGGAGATGAGGTCTTCAGAGCTCGAGCAACTACTTTAAAATCTTCAAAACTCGGGTAGGAGTTTAATATGAGTGTACGACTGCACTACCCAAAGGTCTTCGACGACTCGTCGGTGATGGACTTGATGATCAGACTGAAGGCTTCATTGATTTCGAACAAGGACTTGATTGGACATTCAGGATGGTCGGGTATGAGGGCAAGAGACAAATTGCAGAGGGGCCGAATCAGGCTTGGTGACAAACTTCCCTTGAACAATAGCACGACAAATGATGAGACTCAGGCAGCATGGCATTAATCATAAGTCTACGAAGCAGGCGGCAACGCAAACTCTCCATATGTTTGGAAGGATAACCAAACGGTGGAGGACAAAACTCTATATAGCGAGAACAACTTCCTAAGGTCGTAATACATCCCATAGTTTGATGAACAAATGGATAGATGTGCTTTATCGAAGGGCGACTCATTATGCTGCCAATAAAGAAAATACTTTTCCCTTCCTCTTTTTGTGGTATATTTGATTTTTTTTGTTTTTTTCAATAATTTTGGGAAAAAGAATAAAGGAATGTTACGTTACAATGGAGGAATGAATATTACAAACATACAAGTTCAAGGCACAAGGACAAGACTGATGTTCTAGTATAATGATACTCGGGAAAAATCCTTCGGGGGCCAAGGGTGTTAAAACACAGAAGCAAACTGTTACAAGGCTGGCGTATAAGATATGCAAACGCGGTTAACAAAACACACAATGGTAACGTCCTTCGATGTAAGTTTAACGAGCCCAGATAAGGTAAGCTCAATGGTTTTTCATATTTAGAGAGTCTGAAAAAACATAAAAGGAGACTCCATTGGGGTACCTTTTTCAAAAATAGTCTAGTCGGTTTCAAAAAGGGGTAAAATAGCACCGACAAGACGTCTATTCAAAGCCATTTTAATGAGTGTGATAAGGACAAGATCATTCGGCCATTTTTTCATTTTTTAGGAGTCTGAAAAAAGCTTAACTATGGACTCCGTTAGGAATGTTCTTCTGGACCAGTTTAACAAATGTGAAAGAATAAGGTCACTCGACGATCTTTTCAATTTTAGGGAGTCTAAAAAGAGCTTAACTATGGACTCCATGGGGGTTCCTTCTTCATAAGTTTAGTCCCTCAGGCCCGAAAAAGGGATAAAATTATACCTGAGAGTACTCTTCTATAGAGATGAAGTTCCATAGAGTATACCTTTGTTCGTACAGTTGACCGTCCGGACAGAAAAAGGGGTAAACTACTGCCGGACAGACGTGACTTCAAATTTGAATTTAACGAGCGTGAAAGGCCACAAGATCACTCGACAATCTTTTCATATTTAAAGGGTCTGAAAAGGGCTTAAAAGAAGACCCGTTATTTTTTGGGAGTCCTGAGGGTGAGGTCAAGAGCGAAGAAGAATCATGAAAATGAGGCTCAAACTCGTATATGGGAAAAACTACAAGGACTCCCGAGCCTACAACGTTTTAGAGATAGCATGAATACCATAATGCAACCAGGATCTACCTAGGGCATCCATGTTCCGGTAAGCTCTACCACCAAGTTGTGACACTTCTAAAGAAAAGATGATGGTTCCATGTCACAACCTGATGGGATCGATCCTATGGCAAAGGAAAAAGACAACGAGATACACAAATCAGGGTAGAAACCTAACCTATACGTTCAAGTTGAGCATCAGAAATTTTTTCCACGGACTGTCGAAAAATACTCAAAACTCAAAAAAAATTGTCCCAATACCCGATCAAATCCCTCCTATGAAACTCCTGAATCACTCTAAATGGTTTTTGGTATAAAGAAAATGATAAGTGAGGCCAAAAAAGTGACAAAAAGAGGCCAAAAAGTCTATAAATAGAAGCTAGCAGCTCATTATCACCATTGCTGATTTGGAAATTGACTCTGGAGCCAAAAGACCCCCTTTGATTAAAGTGGTGATTCCAGGAGCTACAGTGGACGAAATGAACTTCTGTCTGGACCAAGTAAGTACAAACTCCCTTATCTTGCATTTTATGTCTTTTTTTATGCATTGGGTTTCATTTTTTAGGGGGGCGTCGACCTTTAAAAAGTTGTCCCTAGGTCCACGCGGGCTGTCTCAGGACAGGCCACGTGTACATTCGGGCAGAGTAAACTCTACACGTGTGTACATGCAATTGTCACCATTATATCACGCGTGGGCCCCCTTATAGAATGAAAAAGGCACAAAAAGCAAGGGTTTAACTCTCCTGAACCTTTTTGTTTTGTAGGATGTATGTCCATTGGAGAGAAAGAGAGCATGAAGAGGTGAATGAGTTGGTCGGGGAAGACCCCAATGCTGTGGCTATGTTGATGCAGTGTGGGTTACTCAATTTTTTTCTATGTCCTTTCATGCAGGCACAACCTAGGCTATTGAATGCCTTGGTTGACTACTAGCATCCGGATGCAGAGGCATTCATGTTAGAGGAGCAGTCAGTGGTGCCCATGGTCGAGGACATTTATTTTTTGACTGGCCTCTCTAGGAGAGGGGAACCTTTCATTTTCTAGAAATTTCTTGTGGGGCCACATAACATAGCAGAATTAATAGGTCTATACTGTGCAGCTGATACAGTCTACTCGAGCATGCAGGTGCCCATAAGCAATATCACTAACTTATCGCTACAGGCGATAGTATTGCTTATCGGGTGAATTACTGGTTCTGCGGCTCTACATCAGGCGTCCCGTGCACAGATGAACTGTGCAGTCCAGTGCTTAAATGCACAAGTTATTGATTGGAGTACCACTTTGCTTGAGTGTATGAAGAGGCAATTGATAGATTGTTGTTTGCGGACACATAGGAACTTCGGGTTCGAGACCATTCTGTGTTTGTTCGTTTTTGAGAGAGTTCCGAGTTTTAGTCCTCGAGTAGTGGTATGAGGACATCATGCCTCTCTTCCTGCTGTGTGTAGATGGGCAGTACTACTACTGTGAAAGGGTGGTGGAAGGACCAATGAGTCCTTCGATGATGACTTTTTTGCATGGCTGTCACGACAGATCCTGATTATAGAGGACTACCTCTATGCCGGGATTGATTTTTCAAGAGACCCAGAGATACCAGTACCTCCTGGTGAGGAGCGAGGGGAGATGGGTAAGTCTCCACCTTTGTAGTTTTTTTTGGTTGTATATGTAATTTTTATGTTGTTTTGTTATATATATCATTTTTTT
>JASDQU010735740.1:118226-136399 GCA_032191745.1 Picea mariana | reverse complement strand
AAGCCTAATGAAGATCCAGGAGATCATGTGACTACCTTCCATCTTTGGTGCTCATCCAACTTGTTGAAGGACGAATCCGTACAGTTGTGATTGTTTCAACATACTCTCATTGGGAGTGCCGCGAAATGGTACATTGAACTTGATCGCTCAAGATACTCTTCCTTTGGTGAACTGGCGATGGCTTTCCTAAACCATTCCAGTTACCTGTGAGATACGACTCTAGCACAGAGTTACTTTCCAACTTCGAACAGACAACAGTGGACCATATCTCTGATCACATCCGATAATGGAGATGTCATAAGAGTTTAATTAAGGTGCCAGTCCCACCAACATTCTTGCTTGAGTGGTTCCTTAAGTATTTGGTCCCATAGTTATCCAAAGACATCGCTACGTCAGGAGTATTCTCCGAAGAAGATGCCATCATGAGAGCTCAACAACTTGAGCTCATCTATTTTCAGTCCGATTTATTATACAACATCTTGCCAGATGTGCCACGCTCAATACTTGATAAAACTAGACAGAGAGTTGGACCACATGCCGATGGTATTGTTGGTTCAACACAAACAAAGCCCGCTGAGAAATTGATGAAGCAGTTGCAACAGTTATCTATACAACACACAACAGCCAACCAAACTACTACTTTGGCTACTCCCCCTACCAAAACGTCGGAGGTACACACAGTGCAATCGACTAACCCAAAGGCCACCCAACAGTCTGAAGGAAAGAAAAAACACTGAAAAAGGGTAAGGGGGATAAAAAACTTACCAATAATTCCGGCGGGGACAACACTGAGAAATAGAAGGAAAGGTATCCATGCAACTTGTTCGCGGAAGACCACCTGACCCATCTATGTACTCGGCTTGCAAGAGCCCAAAAGTTCATGATGCAGAAACAACCTACTGTGTTGACCAATCCATTTCAACATGGGCAAAATCTAACCCAAGCCTCTGCAAGCACAGAAGGGGGCAGCCAAGAACCCTCTTCGCCTGCGAATAACCCTGCATCCGCGAACGTATATATGGTGAGGGGTGATGCTTTTATATTACTAGAGCGCATGACTATAGTAAACCAAGCACTTTTGAGAAGGGTAAAGAAGATGAACTCCCATATCTTCCTCTACAGATTAAGAATATGTTGGGCGAAACAATGACATGCATTCCCAAAGGCGCATTCAAAAAATCTTCTCATAACCCAAATGCAAGGGCCACCTAGAACTACTCTGTGGTGGAAGATTTATCACAAACCCCTTGTGCGATGTCCTCTTTGGAGGTCCTTCAAAGTTTCCCTTCCTAGAGGAAAGCCTTGTTAACCACTTTAGGATCTACCGAGACTTGTAATCTGGGTACAATCATGCTGGATACAACCGACTTAAAACCTCGTCTGCCTTACCACGTAGCGTTTCAGATAGTAGTGGCTTATCCCACGAAAATATTTACTCGGAATATCTTCTGCACGGTGGTTGATGAGGGCACCTTGACATGCGTTATGTCGTTGGCATGTTGGAAGGCCGTTGGCCATCCCATTTTGTCTCCGTCACCTACTCTCCTCACCACTTTCGATGGTCATTCGTTCCAACCACATGGTATCGTTCCTTCTTTCCCCGTGCAGTTAGGAGGGAAGACCGTGTGTGTCGAAGTAGAGGTAGTCGATGCTCCCCTCGACTATAACCTCTTGTTAGGAAGGAGTTGGACTTATGCCATGCAAGATGTAGTTGCTACAGTTTTCTGGGTCTTGTTGTTTCTAGACGAGGGATGGATAGTGACCATCGATCAATTGTATTTCTCCAGACCTGACCCTGCATTGGGGGCATCCATGGTCCCGATGATTGATAATCCTCAACCAAGTGTCACCAATGTAGGGGTTGGTTTGTGCCCATCTTTGATGGGTACCTTCGATTACCAGCCCCCTCAAGGAAATATCAAGTTTATATCCAATCACCATAAGGTTGAGATTTTTCAAGTTTCGTCATTCCGCATGACTTACTTCGACGATCCGTGGATACTTCCTTCCCCATCGACCACGATGGATGGGACAGGGCACCCGGGCATGTCCATGCCCTTGTCTACACCTAAAGTAGTGTACTCTTTAGTTCAAAAAACTTCATCCCACACTGATCCAGCTCCTGCACAAGAGTTCGATCCACTTCTAGAGCCTATTTGGGCTCAGGGTTCTTTCGCTCACACCGATTCATTAGACTTAGTATTTCTCTCTGATGAAGCAATAATTGAAGAAATGACTAATCCATATAGACCTTGGGAATATCTTCATCACAGATCATACTTCCTCCCAGAGTTAAGTCAAATCGAAATAGGAGAATTCACCGTGACTATGACGGGAGATTGGTCTTGTCCTATTAATCTCATAGCTACCCACAAAGTTTATGCTGAGGGTAATATGGAAACCATCGCTAAAACCATACTGATCAATATCTCTTGAAACCTCGGCGTCATGGAGAATGTTTTCATCAGAGCTGACTTCTCCCCCAACGAGATTCAACTCTATACAGATCTTTTCAAAGAATTCCGTGACGTTTTTGCCTGGTCTTATGAGGAAATGCTAGGTATCGATCCAAAAATAGTTGAACATGAAATCACAACGTATCCTAATGCCAAGCCTGTTCGACAGAAGCTTCATCCATTTAATCCTAAGAAAGAAACAACCATTAAGGTTGAGGTTGAGAAATTGCTAAGAGCCGGGTTTATCTATCCTATCCATTTGACCCAATGGGTTTCAAACCCCGTGCCGATCAATAAAAAACAAGGCACGATTTGTGTATGTACCGAATTCCGTGATTTGAACAAGGCCTATCCCAAAGATAATTTTCCCACACCTTTCAACGACCAGATCATTGATGAATGTGCGGGTTGCGAAGCCTTTTCTTTCATGGACGGTTTTTCGGGATATAATCAAATACAAATCAAACTCGAAGACCAACACAAAACGACATTCATCTGTCCGTGGGGTACATTCGCGTATCGTAATATGCCTTTTGGTATAAAAAATGATGGAGCCACCTTTCAGCAGGCCATGTCTTTTTCTTTCCATGACCTCAAGCATATAGTCGAGGCCTATTTAGATGATTTAGCATCTCGATCTCGCAAGAGAACGGATCATCCACCTCTGACTTATCTTTGAACGTTGTCGCTACTTTCAGATTCGCTTGAATCCAAACAAGTGCAGTTTCTTTGTAACGTTAGGATGATTGTTAGGTTTCATAGTGTCAACAACAGGGATCATGGTCGATCCTCTCAAGGTTGAGGCAATAATTTAGTTTCCCCCCCCCACGCACAATCCTTCAACTTCAGAGTCTACAGGGCAAGGCGAATTTTCTAAGATGCTTTATCACTAACTATGCCGAGATCACCAAGGGCTTCATGCACTTACTTAAAAAATACGTTCCTCTTTATTGGGACGATGTCGCTCAACGCTCTTTCACCGCGTAGAAACATGCACTCACAACTGCCCCTCTGCTCCGGCCACCTAACTATAGCAAGGATTTCCTATTATATCTGGTTGTAGCAGAGTCAACCATTTTCATTGTCTTAGTTCAGGAAGATGACTTGTTCTCAGAATATGTCATCTATTACCTGAGCCGAGGCCTCGTAGGACTGGAACTCAATTATTCTCATATCGAAAAACTTACGTTGGTAGCAGTCCATGTTGTTCAACGGTTCCGTCATTATGTTTTGTTTCGCAAGACCACTGTCATTACTGTCGTGAATCCATTTCAATACATGTTGACGCGATGGGTAATAGGCAGAAAAATTAGTAGATGGATAGTCATCCTCCAGGATTTTGACTTGGATTTCGTTTCCACGAAGTCCAAAAAGTCACTAGTCTTCGCAGAACTTATTTCAGAACTTCGAGTTGAGTCACGTGATCTTGTGCCCGAGGAGTCACCTATTAGAGGAGAAATGTTTTTGATCACCTCTTCGGATCCTTGGTACAGAGATATACTTATCTATCTATAGACTTTGAAGTGCCCCACTACTTCTTCTCATGATGAGCATCGACGCATACGCCATCAGGCTAAGAATAATCTCATACTCGATGATACATTGTATCAGAAAGGTGTAGACTACATCCTATGCCGATGTCTCACTCATGAAGAAGCGATTATCATTCTTAACGATTTCCATATCAGATCTTGTGGCGGTCACTTGTCTGGGTTAGCAACAGCCCAAAAAATTCTACGTACAGGTTGCTTCTGGCCGACACTTATCAAAGATTGTGTCGAATTGGTCAAAAAGTGCCACCCCTGCCAAATCTTCTCTCGGAAGATGAGGGCACATCCCGCTCCCATGTTTCCTATCATCACAGTTGGTCCCTTCACTAAGTGGGGGATTGATTACACTACTTGCAACCCTCCTTCAGCAAGGGGGCACCGCTATATCATCGTAGATGTAGACTACTTCACAAAGTGGGTCGAAGCTATGCCAATGTTTAAGGATGATGGAGAGACTGCAACTCTCTTTTTATTCAATCAGATAATAGCAAGGTTCGACGTCCCGAGGGAGATTGTCACTGACCATGGCAGTCACTTTCAGAACTAGATGATAACCGAGTTAACATCAAATCTTGGTCTATGGTAAGAGGATTCACCACCCTACTACCCCTAAGCAAATGGGTAGGTGGAAGCTGTAAACAAAACTCTTAAGACCATTCTACAATGAACTATCAACTCAGCCAAGTCAAATTGGCATTTGATGTTATACTAGGCATTATGGGATTACCAAACATCTGTTAAGACTGCAACCAGTTTCTCACCTTTTCAACTCATTTACAGGCTGGAGGCAGTCTTGGCCATCGAATGTCAGATCCCATCTCTAAAATTGGCAGTACAATTACTACCAGACACTTCTCCACTTGAATAATGGTTAGTATAACTTGAGCAGCTCAATGAACAACGTTGTGATGCAGCTCGAGCCAATGAGGCTCACAAACATAAGGTCAAGTGTCAGTATGATAGGTCTGTTCATCCTCGGATTTTCTCTGAAGGCGACCTTGTCCTGGTCTATGACCAAGATAAGGACCCCCTGGGGGCAGGAAAATTCAAACCCATGTGGTTCAGACCTTTCATCATAAAATAGGTTTTAGAAAAGGGTGCTTATTGTCTGGTTGATTTTGAAGGGAATGCTTTGGCGGAGCCTAGAAATGGGCTCTACCTCAAGAAGTATTACTCATAGGAAGGTCAATGTGGGTAACTTTTTGTAACATATGTATAGTCTTTGTACTATTACTTTTTAGTTTCTTTTAGTGTTATGGACGTGTCGTTGATGTTATCTTTTGTCACTGTGCTAGATGTCAAGTGATTCTGAGGTATTTGTTGGGTATGAAGATGGTGCTATTCGGCACACTCAGAGGCTTGCCTCTGTAGCTTGGGTAATCTTTACACCTCAAGGCTAGTTATTATCTTCTGGAGGTATATGATTAGGTGACACCACAAATAATGTCGCCGATTATAGTGCAGTTATTGAGTTTCTTCATGATGCTTTGTCATTGGTTATCTCTCATCTCCGGGTCTATCTCGACGCTCAAATGGTTGTGTCTTAGTTAAACAGAGTATATCACGTTCATGATCCAACTTTACACCGACGATTCCTTAGGGTATGTCTCTTAGAACAAAACTTTGATTATATTACATATTTTCATGTTCCTAGGAGATTAAACCAAGTTACAGATACTCTAGCTAATCAAATTTTAGATTGGCATCTTGCACACATATGAAAGCACATTCACGTTAAACATGTAAATACATTTTTTCACACATGATCCATAAGACACGAAAGACCAAAAAAAACCATATATAATATCATAAAGTAACCAGAGTACATAGATGGACGCAAGCGCCTCAAAAATAGGACCAATAATGAGTCATAGGGCTTATGCCCTCAAAAAATATACAAGTAGTGCTCGTGGAATGTCAAAATGTCTAGCTAAAGTCAGGGCCTGTAGGCCTTGTTATACTGATCCATAGCATTGGCTAAATGCCGAAACAATCGGACCCATGTTCGTGGTGCCCCCACTACATGAGGCTGCATAGATGGTGGAAGGTACTCAATCTCTGCCATCATAACCATGTGAGTGAGCGCAGTAAAGTTACACTTGACTCGTCTCAATACCCTCTCAGCCTCCCCGGTTGGAAGATCTCCTGCTACTGCTGGTCCCCCTGCGACGGTAGGTGTGGCCCCTGGCTGAGGACGACGCCTGTTCCTCACATAGTCAGCGGGTCACACTGGTCCCACATCTACACACAATGAACACATATCCGTCAAATACTCTAGCATAACAAAAACAAATGATATATATAAAAAAACAACATAAAAATTACATATGTTTAAAACACAAAAAACTACAAAGGTGGAGACTTACCCATCTCCCCACGCTTCTCACTAGGAGGTACCGGTATCTCAGGGTCTCTCAAGAAATCAATCCTGACATAGGGGTAATCCTCTATAACCGAGATCTATAATGACAGCCACGCAAAGAAGTCATCATCGAAGGACTCATTGGTCCTTATGCCACCCTGTCACGGAAGTAATACTACCCATCTACACACAGCAGGAAGAGAGGTGTGATGTCCTCGTACCACTACTTGAGGACTAAAACTCAGAACTCTCTAAAAAAAGAACGAACACAGAATGGTCCTGAACCCGAAGTTCCTATGTGTCCGCAAACGGAAATCTGTCAGTTGTCTTTTCATACACTCAAGCAATGTGGTACTCCAATCAAAAACTTATGCATTTAAGCACTAGACTGCACAATTCATCTGTGCACGGGACGCCTGATGTAGAGCCGCAGAACCAGTAATTCACCCAATAAGCAATACTGTTGCTTGTAGCGATAATTTAGTGATATTGCTTATGGGAACCTGCGTGCTCAAGTGATCTGTATCATCTGCACAGTATAGACCTATCAATTCCGCTATGTTATGCAGCCCCGAAGGAAAAGTTCGGAAATTGACTGGTTCCCCTCTCCTGGAGAGGCCAGTCAAAAAGTAAATATCCTCGACTGTGGGCACCAGTGACTGCCCCTATAACATGAATGCCTCTGCATCCGGATGCCAGTAGTCAACCAAGGCATTCAGTAGCCTAGGTTGTGCCCGCATGAAATGACATAGGAAAAAATTGAGTAAGCCACATTGCATCAAAGTAGCCACAACATTGGGGTCTTCCCCGACCAACTCATTCACCTCTTCATGCTCTCTTTCCCTCCAATGGACATACATCCTGTAAAACACCAAGGTTCAGGAGGGTTAACGCTTGATTTTTATTCCTTTTTCTTTCCATAAGGGGGGTCCACGCGTGCTGTACTGGTGATAGTCGCATGTACACGCATGTAGAGTTTACTCTGCCCGAATGTACACGCAGCCTGTCCAGAGACAGCTCGCGTGGACCTAGGGCCGACCTTTTAAAGGTCGACGCCCTCCTAAAAAATGAAACCCAATGCAAAAATAAAGACTTAAAATGCAAGATAAGGGAGTTTGTACTTACTTGGTCCAGACAGAAGTTTGTTTCATCCACTGTAGCTCCCGGAATCACCACTTTTGACAAAGGGGTTCTTTTGGCTCCAGAGTCAATTTCCAAATCAACAATGGTGATAATGAGCTATCAACTTCTATTTATAGACTTTTTGGCTTCTTTTTGTCACTTTTTTGGCCGCCCTTATCATTTTCTTTATACCAAAAACCATTTAGAGTGATTCAGGAGTTGCATAGGAGGGATTTGATCGAATATTGGGATAGTTTTTTGGAGTTTTGAGTAATTTTCAACGGTCTGTGAATTTTTTTTTTCGAGGATCAACTTGAGCATATAGGTTAGGTTTCTACCCTAACTTTTGTCCCTTGTTGTCTTTTTCCTTTTCCATAGGATCAATCCCATCAGGTTGTGACATGGAACCATCATAGCTACTTTAGAAGTGTCGCAACTTGGTGGTAGATATTACCAGAACATGGATGCCCTAGGTAGATCCTGGTTGCATTATGGTATCTATGTTGTCTCTAAAACAATGTAGGCTTGGGAGTCCTTGTAGTTTTTCCTGAATACGAGTTTGAGCCTCATTTGCATGATTCTTCTTTGCTCTTATCCTCACCCTCAGGACTCCCAAAAAATAACGGGTCTTCTTTTAATCCCTTTTCAAACCCTATAAACATGAAAATATTGTTGAGTGATATTGTGGCCTTTCCCGCTCATTAAACTAAAATTTGAAGTCATGTCTGTCCAGTGGTATTTTACCCCTTTTTCGGTCTGGACGGTCAACTGTACGAACAAAGGTATACTCTATGGAACTTCAGTTCTCTAGAAGAGTACTCTCAGGTATAATTTTATCCCTTTTTTCGAGCCTGAGGGACTAAACTTACGAAGAAGGAACCCCCATGGAGTCCATCGTTAAGCTCTTTTAAGACTCCCTAAAATTGAAAAGATCTTCGAGTGACCTTATTCTTTCACACTCGTTAAACTGGTCCAGAAGAACATTCCTAACGGAGTCCATAGTTAAGCTTTTTTCAGACTCCTTAAAAATGAAAAAATGGCTGAGTGATCTTGTCCTTATCACACTCGTTAAAATGATTTTGAATAGACATCTTTTCGGTGCTAGTTTACCCCTTTTTCGAACCAACTAGACTATCTTCGAAAAAGGTACCCCAATGGAGTCTCCTTTTATGATTTTTTAGACTCTCTAAATATGAAAAACCATCAAGCTTACCTTCTCTGGGCTCGTTAAACTTACATCGAAGGACATTACCATTGTGTGTTTTGTTAACCGCATTTGCATACCTTATATGCCATCCTTGTAGCACTTTACTTCTGCGTCTTAACACCCTTGGCCCCTGGAGGATTTTTCCCGAGTATCATTATTTTGAATATCAGTCTTGTCCTTGTGCCTTGAGCTTGTATGTTTGTCACACTCGTTCCTCCATTGTAATGTAACATTCCTTTACTCTTTTTTCCAAAATTATTGAAAAAGACAAAAAAAACAAATATACCCCAAAAAGAGGAAGGGAAAAGTATTTTCTTTATTGGAATCATAATGAGTCACCCTTGGATAAAACACATCTGTCTGTTTGTTCGTCAAGCTTTGGGATGTAGTACGACCTTAGGAAGATTTTCTCGCTACATAGAGTTGTGTCCTCCTCTGTTTGGTTATTCTTCCAAACATATGGAGAGTTTGTGTTGCCTCCTACTTCGTAAACTTATGATTAATGCCATGCTGCCTAAGTCTCATCATTTTTCGTGTTGTTGTCCAAGGGAAGTTTCTACTAAGCCTGAGTCGTCCCCTCTGCAATTTGTCTCTTTCCCTCATACCCGACCATCCTGAACGTCCAATCAAAGTCCTTGTTCGAAATCAATGAAGCCTTGAGTTTGATCATCAAGATTATCTAGTCCATGACCAACGAGCCGTCGAAGACCTCTGGGTAGTAAAGTCGTACACTCATATTACACTCCTACTTTGATTTTTGAAGATTTTGAAGTTGTTGCTCGAGCTCTGAAGATCTCATCTCCAGCCATCAGGCCGTATCAACTTCTAGAATATGGATACTCTATATGTATATCTTTTTGATTTCGAGATGTAGCTTCGCTGTGTATTGTTCACAGCTACACTTTATATATTTATTTGACATGGATCTACAATGTATTTGGTTGGTAGCCATGATTCTATTTTATCTTGAGCATGGGTATGCCCGCCTCGGTGAGACATTTGTTATTTTGTAGACGACGCCTTTCGGTTTCTAGTCCCTGGGCTCACTTGTTCGGCACATCAGTAAAGATTGGTAATGTATTTCGGCCATCAGATGATCTTCTGACCTCACACATTAGGGGGCATATGTTATAACCCTAATTTGCACCATACATGCTTACTTGACATCAGGCCATATCAGATCCCTTCTTTTCCAAAGCACTACTGAACAACTCTTTAAAAAACCTCTTTTATAAGGGCCCACATGCCCTACTCCATTACTGCATGCGTGTACATGCTAGTTGACCTAAAACAACCCACGTGGACTGACAAAATCACGAAAAAAGGAAATTTGCCGACGGAACACAGAACTTTGGGTGAGTTAACTGAAAATCCTAGTCATGCATGGTCGAGGGTTCGTCCAAATACCTAGCTTCTTCTAGCTTATAAAAGAAGTGCTAGGGGTCCCATTTGGAGGAGGAAAAATAGAGTAAAGAAACTTTGCCCAATTGCATATTCCCATTGTCCCAACCCTTTAGCCATCCTTGTGCAAGAAGAGATACAAAGCAAAGAATTTGGAGGACATTTGAAGAGAAGCCCAAGATCAGGATTCACGGAGAAGTGGTCGGTCTCGACATTGTAAGTTGATTCATTAAAAGTTAATAATAAAGAAATGCTTTTCCCGCCCCACTATATGAGTTCTTCACAGTTTAGTAAATATATGTTTGAATCTCTAACCCATTAGTCTATAGGTAAAATGCATGTGTAGTTTGTTGCTTGTTTTGTACACAGGTCAATATTGAGAGGATAGCTACCAACAAGTGATCAAGTGTGAAGGGGGATCGACATCGAACATCCGGAACAAGGTAGGTTGGTATAACCATGTATTTGCTAAAAAGGAATGGGGTTTAAGTCTGGGGACAAGGGTAGAAAGTAGATTTCTTTTGGTCATATCTACATGCATAAGATAACCCTATTTGCTAGTCTGTAAGGGGATTTCCCTCACAACACCCCTTTGTCTCTACCCACCAATCCATTCCTTCCTTGCCTTCCTAAAAAATATTGTGTGGGTATGAATCCCCATATCATGGTCAGTTCTGGAAGGCTTTCAGATGGGTACTCTTCCCCATCTCCTCATTAACTCTAGAGGAGGATTTTCCAACTACCATCTTGACTAGGAATTCATTTCTGGGTCACAGGACTATTCTAGGTTTGAGCAATTAAATCCAGTAAGGTACTGGTTTGGTGGGGGTCATCTCAACCATTTCTGGTCCCCCCTCGCCATCTCTCTCATAGCATCATGATCTATCTTGGAAAACCCCCTTTCAGCAGTTATGCAACACTATCCATTTTTAATTAATAACAAAAATACATAGATTTCCTTTTATAACAAAAAGGTTCATCAAATCTAACATTCACACATATTCAGTCTGCCATAGTCTTTTGTCAAGTTATAGTTATATTTACAAGATGGGGGAAACATGGGTATTACAATCCCATCCCCCTTAAAGGAACATCGTCCTCGATGTTCTACCGATCGATGTGCTCTGTATGTACAGAAGTAAACAAAAATGGGTATTGCCTATTTCATGGCATCCTCCATTTCCCATGTAGCTTCATTTGGACCAAAGTGCTTCCATTGCACCTTGACCTATGTAATGGTTCTATTCTTGAGTGGGATTTCCTTCCTATCTATTATGAATTGTGGTTCTGGTAGGAATTCTCCCTCTGGTTCCACCTGAATCACAGACCAATCAATTATATGATTATAATCATGTACATATTTCTTTAGTAATGAAACATGGAAAATATTATGTGCCTTCAAAGTGGGAGGAAGTGCAAGTCTATATGCTACAGGTCCCACTCTATCCAAAATTTCAAAGGGTCCACAATACCTAGGTTCCATCTTGGCACAAGCTCCCATTATCAAGGAGCTTTTCTTGGGTCTAAATATGATATACACATGATCCCCTGCTTTGAACTCTCTAGGAGTCCTTTTTCTAACTGCATAGGTTTTCTTTCTATCCTGAGCTATTTTTCAAATTCCATTTTATCTGAACCACTTGTTGCTCCATTTCGATTAGCATATATGGATCGATTGTGATTTTGTCTACTGGGTTATCCCAGCTGATTGGAATCTTGTATTGTCTACCATAGAGGGCCTCTAAAGGGCTCATCTTCAATGACTCATGATAGCCATTGTTGTAGGAAAATTATACTAGTGGTAGGTAGTCTTCCCACTTCTTGGGATAATGCATCACATGCATCCTTAGCATGTTCTCTAACACATGGTTTACCCTCTCTGTCTATCCATCGGTTTGAGGGTATAGGTTGTACTAAATACAAATTTAGTTTCAAAACCAACAAATAGAGATTTCCAAAAGTTTGAAGTAAATTTTGTATGTCGGTCGCATATAATTTCCTTAGGCATGCCATGCAGTCTAAATATGTCTTTAATTAAAATACTAGAAATATCTATTTCCTTGCAACTTGACTTGATGGGAATGAAGTGAGTAGCCTTTCTTAGATTGTCCACAACTACCATGATGGCATCATTTTGTTTGGTTGATCTTGGTAACCCTATGATGAAATACATGGAGATGGTTTCCCATTTCCATTTTGGGATTGGTAGGGGCTACAACAACCCTACTGGATGTTGGTAATCTGCCTTAACTTGCTAACATTCTAGACACTTAGCTAAGAAATCAGTTATGTCCTTTTTCAGTCTGGCCCAATAAAATAGTTTCCTTGTGGTTGCAATCATTTTTCTGATAACCAGGATGACCAATATATGGTATTTTGTGTAGTTCATCCATTATGAACCTCTTCAAGTCATCATAGTTTTGAATATACAAGCTACCTTTGTAACTTAGCAAGCCATCATTCAATAATTGATAACCCTCATACTTCAACCCTGTGGGCTCTTGCTCTAAGTATGATTTCACAGTCTTGAAAAATGCATATGTTTCCTGTGCACTTTTGACTTTCTCCTTGACATTTGTTTCACAAGTGCTTACAGATTCCAAGTGAATCACTCTCATACTTCTGCTAAGGGCATCCACCACCCTATTTTCTTTTCCTTTGATATGTTTGATTTCAAATTCAAACTCACTAAGGATACCCATCCATCTAGCTTGTTTAACGTTGAGCTTTGGTTGATAAAAAATGTATATCAACCCACTATGGTCTGTCATAAGCACAAATATTCTACCTAGGAGATAATGCCTCCACATTTTTAAAGCATGTACTATGGAAGCTAATTTCAGATCATGGGTCACATAATTGATTTCATGCTCATTCAATTTTCTAGATTTATAGCAAATTACATGTCCTTCTTCAATAAGGACTCCTTCAAGCCCTTCCTTACAGGCATCTGTACACACAAAGAAATCCTTGTTTGGGTCTGCAATATTTAACATAGGTGCATTGGTTAGAAGGAATTTCATCTCTTGGAATCTCTCTTCACATTCTGACATCCAAATGAATTTAACTCCCTTTTTCTAAAAGGAGGTGATTGGGAAACCAATCTTGGAAAATCCCTTTATGAACCTCCTATAGTATCCTGTTAGGCCCATAAAGGATATGATATAAGATACGTCCTTTGGGGTAGGCCAATCCATAATGGATTTGATCTTTTCAGGATCAACTGCCACTCTTTCTTTAGAAATAACATGGTTTAAGTAATGGACTTATTTTCGAAAAAAATCACACTTACTAAACTTATCATAGAGTTTATGTTTTCTTAGCACTTGAAGCACTAGCTTGAGATGTTCTTCATGCTCTTCCCTATTCTTAGAATAGATTAGGATATCATCAATGAAAACCAATACAAATCGGTCCAAGAACTTACTTAGTACATTATTCATTAAGCACATAAAAGTGGTTGGTGCATTGGTAAGCCCAAATAAAAACACTACAAATTCATAGTGACCATATATCGTCCTAAAGGTTGTTTTGTGGATGTCTTCATCCTTAATTTGGACCTGATGGTATCTAGACATAAAGTCAATCTTGGAGAATATTGTAGCACCCATTAATTGGTCAAACAAATCATTGATCCTTGGCAAGGGATACTTATTCTTAATGGTCATATTATTGAGTTTCCTATAGTCTATGCACAACCCATGTGTGCCATCCTTCTTTTTCACAAAAAAGGTTGGTGCTCCCCATGGAGACACATAGCTAGGCTGAATGTATCGTTTTTCCATCATCTCCTTTAGCTGTAGTTTGATCTAAACCATATCTGGTGTACTCATTCTATAGGGTTTTCTAGGCACTGACACCGCTCCTAGTCTCTTATATAGGCTTGGTTTACTGTGTTCAAAACATTTCACCACTTGCATTGCATATAAAGGGCATCCTTTTCTGCAACACTTCTTCACTTGAAGGGATGATATTTGTCTCACTGAGATAGGATTTTGAATTCCTTGTAGGGTTATGTTTATCCCTTCTTCATCTTCACACTCTAAAGTTTTATTGTAATAGTCCAACTTGGTTTTATGGGAAGCCAACCAATCCATGCCAATCAATATGTCATAATATCCTAAAGGGAGCATGTTTAGGGTTTCTTGGGTGGGTAATCCATTCATAATGAATTGACATGCTGGTATGACCTATGTTACTTTTCTTTTGGTTCCATTGGATAGTTGTACCAACCATGATTTAACATGTTCAACTTGTTGCAATTTACATTTCTCAACAGTTTGGGGGGAAAATAACTCAAATTAGAACCAAGGTCAATTAAAATGGAAACTAGATGGTTGGAAATCATACATTCCATCTCCACCACTGAAGCTTGCTGGTCATCTTGTCTATTATCAAAGGCTGCATAAATTTTTGGCATGCTCCTAGCCACATCATTGACTATGATAGCCTCTTGGACATTGTAGACCCTCCTATTGTTCTGTTGCCTATGTGGGAAGTCTATCAACAAATTTTCTTCTCCACACCCCCAACATTTTAAGGGTTCTCTCTTTGTGTTATCAACCTTACCTGAGGCTTCTCCAATGGGTTTATTTCCACTCTAAGATGGGAAATTTTCATGATACACACTTTTAGTAGGAAGGCTCATCTTAGAACCTTTCCCATGGTTCTTAAATCTTAGGGTTTAAACCCCTTCTTCTTGAATCCCAAAATACTTTTCTTCTACCGATCCTCATGAGGTTTTGTCCTATTCTTGAATTGCTCATAGAAATACCTTGCCTTCTAGATAATGTCTTCTAAATTCTTTGTCTCATCAAACTTAATTCTGTCCTGGATGGACTAAGCTAATCCACTAATAAATCGTTGCATATTTACTTTTTCATCCTTTATGCAGGGCACATACCTTATCATCTCAAGAAATTTGTTGATACATTCATTTATTGTGAGTTGTCCTAACTTGAGTTCATATAACTCATTGGTATTCCCATCAAAGTATTTCTCTAACAAATAATTCTTCTTGAAGTTTATCTCAAATTGTTTCCATGACAATTCCTTCTCATGGATTCCTTTCACATTCCTAAGGTCCTCCCACCAAATGGGGGCCTTTCCATTCGGGTTGAAAATGGTTATCCGAGCCTTTAAGTTTTCAGAGTAGTCATGGACTCTGAAGTACTTCTTCAAGCCAAGAAAACAAACTTCTTCTTCTCCCCCCTTCTTAATTTCTCCATCGAAAGTGGGTGGTTTGGCTTTCTTAAACTCTTTATGGTCATGGATTTTGGAATATTTTCTCTTCTTTCTTTTCCTCTAGGAATGTGAACTGTTTTTTCTAGTAGAATATTCCTTGGAGTTGTCAGTTTTCTCACCGGAGGATTCTTCCGATGAGTGTCTCTTGGCTCCATGTTGGGCCTTCTTTGACATGGTCCTCCTTGTGTGGCCACTTTCAGGACCATGCTTTCGTATCTCAGGTGGAATTTGAATTTTCTTAGTATGGTGTACTTCCACATGACTGGTTGTTGTTCCATGTTGCATATGCCTTTCTATATATGATAAGATTTGCAGTAGGACTCCATTAATTTTAGTTTTCTTTTCCTGCTCTTTTATCAACGTTTCATTGTTAGCCTTACAAGTCTATAATTATGCCATGAGGTGTTTTATGGTTTCAGCCAAATCTGGAGAGGTTTCCACTGCCCTCCTCTCATCAGATTCCTCTTCTCTGTTGTGGGAGATTTCCCCCAACTCATGGTGTGTCACCATACTTTATGTCATAGTGTTCTTGTTGTTCACTGACTGCTTGAGTGCTGATAATTTTTTGTATGTTAGTTAATGATCTACTACTTTATGAACAACACACAGTTCATATTTTTCAAAACATATACAACAACATACAGTTTCATTCCTCTCTTCAGTATAGGTTTAAATAAGCCTCTTATGAATGGGGTAAGATAGGGTGTTACCCTTAAATGTTCTCTAATAATATTTTTATGCG
Source organism: Picea mariana (assembly GCA_032191745.1). NCBI lineage: Eukaryota > Viridiplantae > Streptophyta > Pinopsida > Pinales > Pinaceae > Picea > Picea mariana. The sequence continues at coordinate 120,315 of JASDQU010735740.1, read as the reverse complement.
ACTCGTTCATGAGCCAAAGCAGGCCAAGTGTTGTTGCATGCTCTGATACCAATTTGTAACACACCTGAATCCTAGGTACCCTTTTTGGGGATGGGGCATCATAATTTTTCTTACAATATTAATCTCAAATCCTATTTATGAGGTCTCCATCCTCTTCTACTCAACTATATCTTTCTAATGACTGCTACTAAGCTCAAATCTGAACTCTAGATTGCAAGTTATAGCCTCCCAAAGCTCTTCGAGCGTTATCGGTCAAGGTCCAAGTGGCGCCAACTTGGGTCCATGTCATTCGTACCATCCCAAGTTCTCCAAAGCCCCATAGATTCACTAACATTCCCACATCCATGGTGGAAGTCCATTTACCTTCCAATCCAATAGAGGGACTTGATCCTCATTTAACACATAAGCTAAAGGGGAGTTCGGTGTTCATTGCTTTGGCACTGAATGCCCCTTTTATTTATACGTGCCTAACCTCCAGAGTTGTAAAATCCTGAACTCATGAAGGAGCCCAAAATCTCACCACATGGCTTTGGCCTTAGGTATTTTTTTCTCATCTACGATGCTACACCCCAATTCTCCATAGTTCCAAAGTCCCAGACTCCCTAAGGGTCCACCCTTACACATGGAGGCGTATTAAATGCATAAGAAAGGATAGGTGGGTCCTAAATCCCTTTAACTCAACAGTAGGAACCAAACCTGCCAACGAGGTCCAATTAGACTCTGCAACGTTTAATAGTGGAATGGTTCTCTAGATATTGCGATCTGGCCAAATAATTGATGGGATTTATGTTTTCTAGTGAAAGTTTGTCCTTTAGTTCAGAAATTTTCTTTTTTGTATTTTCTCTTATAGGTGGGACCGATACAAGATAAGAGACGGTATAAACCAAATGGGTAACAAGGTGGGAAAACTTAACTACTAGAGAAGGATGAGCTTGGCATAATCCTTTCACTCTAGCATGCAGACAATGATTCTCTACCACAAGCCTAGTAATAATACATTAACCTACTATTGTTCAAATTATTGACTAAGACACAATTTATCAGAAGAAAACATGCATGCGATAAACGATGGCAAGAAAAATAGTTTCCTTAACTCTAATCATTAATCACATATTAACATAACGATTTACTTTCATCATTAAAGATAAGAACTATAAAACATTGAATCAGATAACTTATCAACAGATTTAGAAGCTCTTACTCGTTACAACATACATTCATGAGATGAAATCGAAAACAATTCTTCTCCACATCCAATCACACACACTTTTGATGAAAACACAAACTTGTCTCTGGTCCTAAACATAACTTCTCAATTAAGGCAACTCCGAAATAGTTCTTTACAAATCCAAAAAATGAGGGTCTTTGCAACAACCATCGACCTTTGCTAATAGGTCGATCCTCCTATTTATAGCATACCATTAACTAAAAATAACCATTAAAGTGTAGCTAAGTAAAACAAAATTTGCCACATGGCACTTTCTTCTATTAGTCTTCAAAGAGTCATCAAATGATCTCACTTGAGTGGATAACTCTTCCTGTACTCTAACCACTTGATGAAGAGATCCTCGCATGTGTTAGCATACGGGAATCTATGTTGTTCAATTGGGGCCGAAAGAATATCTCTTATCTCTACTGCCTATGCCTGATACTTGACTATTTTGGCACTTAACTACTGCAACGTGGCTCGAGATTTGATCGGGTGCTCCATGAATTGTTGCACCTGTCCCAGTGCCATGTCTTCCAACTTTGATATTTCCTCAACCCATGATGAGTTCTATTCAACGTGCGATTTGACTATGTCGCACAAGTCAACAAAGTCATCGGGTGTGTCGAATTCGGGGAGGCCGATGTCTCTCATTACCTGGTTGATCTTGGTCCAAATTTTCTCGCACTTTGCCCATTTCTCTTGGATTGACTGATGAGGTTCCCGAGCCATTTTAACCCAATATTCGATCGATTTCCTTATGCCGACGATGCTGCTTTCTCTTAGCACCCGGATGTCATGCTCTTCGATGTCTTGACCCTGTTGCACCACGCTGATATAGTTGATCCTTTCCATATCTTGGTGTGTTTTGTTGTGCCACCT
>JASDQU010735740.1:68993-79205 GCA_032191745.1 Picea mariana | reverse complement strand
AAAACGTAAGTTCTAAAAGCCTTGAGAGATTTCACCATTGCATAGGCCTATTTCTCCAATATATCATATTTCAACTCAGCATCTCTGAGACTTTTGCTGAAAAACGCAATAGGTTGCTCAAAACTTTCCTCATTTTTTTGTAACAACACAGTCGCGATAGTATCTTCTGAAGCAAAAGAAAAAATCAAAAAATCTTTTGTGTAATCTGAGATCGCCAAGACTGGTGCTTCGCTTATTACTTTCTTGATGCGCTGAAATGACGCTTTGGATTCGCTTGTCCATTTCACTTTACTGTCCTTTTTGAGCATATCTGTTATCAATTTCACAATTTCAGCAAAGTTAGGGATGAATCTCGTCAAGAAATTTATTTTTCCTAAAAGTGAATGAATTTCTTTTACATTTCTAGGAAAAATTACTATATCTATTGCCTCAAACCTTTTGGGATCGATTTTGATTCCATCTTTAGAAACGATATGGCCCAAGAGATTACCTTCTTGCATTGCGAAATGAGATTTCTTGGGATTGAGTGACACACCAAATTTTCAGCATTTCTCAAAGGTTTGTTTAAGGTGCATTAGATGTTCTACATCAAATTTGGAGAACACAGTCAGGTCATCAATATAGATAACCACTAACTTATCTCTTTCACCCATGAAACTGATATCCATGGCTCACTGAAAATTTTCCCCTGCATTCATTAAACCAAAAGGCATTTTATTATACATGAAAGTACCCCAAGGGGTAGTGAAAGCAGTTTTTTCTTTATTGTCATGATGCACTGCGATATGATTGTAACCTGAAAAGCCATCAATCATAGAAATTTTGTTAGCTCCAAATACTTTTTCTAAGATGTAATCCATCTTAGGTAATGGGTAATTTCCTTTGAGGGATGATCTATTTAGGTTTCTAAAATCAACACATAATCTGATCTTGCCATTTTTCTTTCTCACTGGAACTAAATTAGCTACCCACTCAGAGTATCTCAGTGGAACTATGATTTTAGAATCCAGGAGATTTTGACCTCTTTTTCTATCACTGGTAGTAATATAGGGTTGATCTGCCTAATTTTCTGCCTAAAAGGTTTGATGCTCGGTTTCAATAGAATTTTATGTTCCATGATGGTTGTATCATAAGTTCTCAACTCGTTGTAAGACCAGGAAAAAAAATATTTGTATTTTTTAAGCAACTCAACATATTTACTCTTGATTTCAGGAGATAGGTAGCTGGATACTTTAACTAATCTAGGACTCTCTTCGGTACCTATATTGCAATCTTCGACCTCTTTTGGCTGAGGCTGTAAGGTAGTCTTGAAAGGGATGTCATCATGATTAAAGAGTATTTCTAAGGGAATCAAGCCCTTGGGTATCTGATTATTTTTTAAAACCAACGTACGGTGATTTGCGATTTTATCCTAGAACTCTTGGGGGTCTTCCCCTTCCTGCATGATTCAAATAGGATCATTTTGGTTCTCTTGGTCAACATGCGTTTCGACGAACACATCTACTGTTTCTAAAAAAAATTGGAGTTGTTCATCATCCTCAAAGACTTGCCAATGTTGTATATTATTGGGTATGGAAGGCCTATGTCTCATTTGTATATGATACTTTAGTTTGAAAGAAGTGGGAGGTGCGAAAGTCGAAGCAACTTTGGCTAAAGCATCAGCCTGTTGATTATCTTCTCTCAGAACGAAGTGAATATTTACAGAGGAGAAAAAAATTTCGATTAGGTCCCAAACACAATTTTGATATGACCTTAACCTAGGATGTTTGGCCTAGTACTGTTGATTAACCTGTTTCACGATCAACTTTGCATCACCAAAAACTTCCAAGTTTTTAATTTTCATTCTCCTAGCAGCCTCTAACCCTAACACTAGAGCTTCGTACTCACATACGTTTTTAGTGTGGTCAATGTTCCACTGTAGCCTATAAGAGAAAGGGATAACGAATTGGTTATCAGGTGCCACAAAAATTACTCTAGCCCCAGCTCCAAGATAAGACAAGGCACCATCAAAAAACATTTTCCAAACACTAGTGCTATATACATCCTGTTCTATTTGTTCTTTTTCTTTTTTATTCCCTGTGCAACTTTCTTCTATACATGCATCAAAATCATCATCTATAGATAATATACAATTACCTAAATCCTGATCAACAATATATGCAGGATAATTATTCACGCTGAGAGGGTCACTAACCATAAATGCTAACCTGGTTTCTCTGTACAATCGCGTGAACTTTCCTCCAAAAACATGAATTTTTGTGTACGTCATATCAAGTTGGAGGGAACCTCCAAGTTTAGCACCCCAAGATCGGGACAAGAGCATGCCATATTTTGGGGGTATATCCACGACAACTACATCCATTAAAATGCTTTTGGTAGGTACCTGTGCAAGGTTTACAGCTAAGTCCTTTATCATACCTATACACTTGACCTTCCTCGAATCAAATGAATATAAATCTCCATAAGGCCTGGTGATTTCAAGGCCGATTCTGTCCATGATTGCTCTAGGCATCACATTGTGAGAGGCCCTAGAATCTAACATGCAGTTATGGAGCAAATGGTTGAAAACAATCAAAGTGATGTAGAAACGGGTAACAATGTCTCTGACACCTTCGAAGTGTGGGCCAAATATTATGTTAGTATTATCATCTTCTAAGTTTATAACATCGACTTGACATTCATTTTCCAAAAAACTAATTATTTTAGCGATTTGCTTTCGATATATCGGGTTTTTGGCTAGCTCGACAAGGGGAATAGGGATTTTGATCTTATTGATTTCATTCTCTAGATTAAAGCTTCCAATGGTTTTGTCAATATCTATGGTTTGAGTCTCCAGCCCTTTCTTTTCATCTTTCCTTGGTTGAGGGGCCTTTGTTTCAGTAACAGGGGTGTCTAGTTTCTGCGTGCTTAAGGGTGGAGTTTCCACTGTCTTTGTTCTAATAGACTGTATGTTAGCAGTGTTAGTCCCTTCAGTCTGTTTTTTAGTGATTTTTGAAACTGCTTAGTCAGTTTCAACCCTCAGAAATATCTTTTTAACTGGAGCGGTTGTGGAAACCTTGTTTCTAGGTCTTAGGTTATACTTCTGGTGGAGCTCGACCATAATACCACCCGCTATTCCCTGATAGGTCGAATCTTCTGAAACACCGTTGTTCTTGTTACTCTCAGTCCTATAATCTGTGGTCAAAGAATTTTCATAATTGTGTCTTGTTATATAAGGTTGTGAGTAGTCTTCGCCAAGATTGTTCATATCCTCTTCTAACTCCTCGAAATCCTCCAAGTCTTTTCCTCCTAAAAAGTTTTTTCTTTTAAAAGGGGTTTGGATTTTTTGATCTTCATTCTTAATTTGTTTTTGGTGGTTTTGAGGATTAGGGTTCTTCCTGAACTCCTTTATAGGATAATGTTCATTCTTAGCTTGATCTAGTTCTATTCTCGATATTTTGTTTGACAATTCTTTGATGATTCTAGCCATATCATCCATTTTGTCTTTTGAAGATCTTCCTGATCCAGAGGGTCCTCCTTGCTCCCTGTATCTCCTGATTTCTTTGTTTCTAGTCTCAAATTTGGTTTTTAGTTTCCCTGATGCCATCATGTTAGATTCGATTTCCAAGGCATCATCTTGCATCTTGGTGAGATCTAATGATCTTATCTCCCTCAATAATAGGGCGAAGTTGGGGTCAAAAGATCCAGTGAAAGTCACTTTCGCTGCAGGTTGTGAGGGTTTGACCTCGGTTGGGATCTTATTGTACAATTTGTTGAATCATTGGGTGAACTCAAGGACTGATTCATAGTTTTTCTTTCAAAGAGCTCCAAATTCGGTTAGATAATAAAGATGTTCTTTCCGCTCACCCCACTGTCTGATAAAAGTGTTTTCAATTTTATCATATGATGGTATAGATCCAGCCACTAGGCCTCGAAACCAGGTTCTTACTTTCCCTTCAAAGGTTTGAACCAAGAGTTTGAAGTAAACATCTTCATGTTCCAATCCAAGAATGTTAATGAATTGATCGAAAAAATTTATGTGTTCAAGTGTCGTTAAATCGCCCTCTCCTATGAACTTGGGTAGGTTTTTCATGTAATTTTCCGGTCAATCATGGAGAGGGACCGGTAGAACCAGAGGAGCATATATTGCAGCAAACTTTTCAAATATCCGAAGAGGTGGTGCTTGGTTTCCTTCTCCTCCTCGTGGACCACCTGCGACAACACCTCCCGCCCCACCCCCTCCAGCTGCAGCCATCGTGGATTTAGCGGTTAAGGTTTGGGGGTTACGAGGAAAGGTTTCAAGAAACTGATTATCAAAGGGGAGGAAACTTGAGAAAGAAGAGATTGGGGAATGTGGACTAGTTCATTCACAACCACAGGGTGAGAATATAGGGGAGTCAACAGAGGTTGAGTCAAGATATATAGGATAATTGTTTGAGTTTTGAGAGGTGGGAAATAGAACCTTGAGAAGAGAGGGAGAATCAGTCACAACATGAAGTGAGACAAATATTCATTTTCTATTGGTGTGGGAAATGACTGAGAAAGATTCGGTCTTAAAAACGGGCATAACCAAATCTGATTCGGGGAATGTAACCTTATCAGTGGAGTATTTCCCATAAGGGGGTGGAATACTTGATTCACCGTGTTTATCTTCAGAGTCAGACTGTGTGAATTTAGGTTTCTAATTTTTATTTGTCGATGAGACAGTCTGCCAGAAGTGTCTTCTTGATTTTATAATTTTTTCTGGGTCGGAAAAAGGCGAAATCTGCTCGTCGTCTGGATTCTTCCTAGTGTTCTTCTGGTTAAGAGCTAGTTTAAACAATGTGGAGTCACCAAGTGAAAGATAAAGGTAGCCTTAGAAGGTTTTCAAACTTTGTTCACTATCAAAGAAGGAAAGTGTCAATGTCGTTCTTCCCAGGGAAAAGCTTCGTTTCTCCATTCCCCGTCAGCAACGCCAAAAAGATGTTGTTCCTAAGTTTATACTTAAAGGATCTAAAGTATACTATCAAGGCATCTGAAAAGATAGAGGAAATTGAGGACAAAAAAATTAATGATTAAAGGTGAGGGCTATAATTGGTTCCTTGACTGTCTCTATCGAAATTCCCTTTTTTCCTGAATGTTGATATCTCTCTCAATTGCTGCCCATGAACGTTCTAACTCAACCCGGTTATTTGTTGTTTGTAAGATAGTGTTAAATAGATTTAGAGGAATGCTAGTTTGATCCGAAAGACCAGGTTCAATGTTAGGCTTCCTTGAAACTGGTACTATCATTAAGGATAAAAGGTAAGGAAGATATAATTCAGTGTTTTCATTTTAGGCTTCGTTATCTCTATTTCACAATGTAAAGAGAAAGATTTTAAAACACTAATTAATAGGATGACTAAATTAAAGGTCGTTTCTTGTATCTGAGTTAAATTTAAAGGAAAGGGAACATGCATGATATGAGGGAAAACATAAAGCTATTAACAAGGTGAGGCATCAATTTAAGAGGAATCTCACGTTGTAACAGAAGACTATGAAACAAGAAAATATTAATGAAGCATATGATATTGAAATCTAAAAATTTATAGGTCTTGTATCTGCTGATAACTGATACAGAGGAAAAACTATAGATGATTTAAATGACAAGAATAATAATTTCCACAGTAGAGGTTGCACTAAATTGTAGCCGAGCATTCATCAATTAGATATATGAAAGAAATATGAAGAGACAGGGGAACACATAACTCAGATGTGACAAAATATGGAATCTTCAATCTACATTTCTATTAATTCAGAGCTTCATCAAAATTACTTTCGTCAAAAAATGTCCTTTTTTAGAGAAAGAAAAAAATCGTCTTTCAGTATTCGCTCCTTGTATTTATACAAGGTCATCAACACTTGATAGTTAACAACCTCCTACTTTTTAGGAGAAAAGTAATTACAAAACTGCAACTTTAACCGTTGCATGATTAACTTTGCTTATCTATCATTTCAATAGTATAAGATTTCAGACGATACTTCATTGTTCACTCGAAGTCTCTCCTTCCTTTGATGCTATACATTCAATACATTTCTCCAGAAAATGAACAAAATTTCTAGGAGGTGTCAGAAGACCCTTAGTCTCAAACAGATAAAACTTTATTTGTATCTTTGGAAGCTGGTCTTCAAAACCTTTATCGACAAACCTGATCACTTGCAATTTTAAATTGGGCTGTACCAACCATCTGTCTATTAGGTTGGCGTTGATTTCCTTAAACTGTGAAATTTCTGCCTAAATCTCTTGCAAGCCTTCTTTGCAGTTCAACTGCTATTTCACAATGTTTATCTATCCCAGTGGCTCAAAGCAATAATTTCTTTCGATACCTAATGCTTGCTTATCAAAAGAATCAAAGATTCCCTCACAGTCAACTTTGATTTCTTTGACTATCTTCTTGTTTTCGGATATATTTGTTTCCCATGCCTTGAGCATGATGTCTCCTCTTATCTATTCAGTGATAGAAAGCTTTAGATTTTTCGACACCTCTCTGTTTCCTGAACACGCGATTGCTTTATGGAAGGTATTCCTTGCTTCTTTAGCCTCCTTTTCCAGTAAAATAATATTATCAAGGGATTTTCATACCTCTTGAAAGTAATTTTGGATGATCTCTATTTTGGAGATTAATTTCTGTTGCTTGGCTTCTATCTTTGTACGTGCTTCCAGCGAGAGGGTCTGGAAAGCCTTTAAGTCTACAACCTGACCTTCTGTCAAATTTAACTTAGCTTGTAGTTGTTTTACGAGCTCATCTTGTTGAGTAAACTGCACCTGACTTGCTCATATCCTCTGGTTCATTTCATCTAGGCTTGATTTGAGTGATTGAATTTTTTATCTTTCAACAACTCTGGCCTTCTCCAAGATTTTATTCACCTCTTCTCTAATGTTTTTCTCAGCATTCTTTAACTGGTATTACAATTGAGATATTGTGTTGTTACTCTTATTTATCCTTGATATCATGTTCTTCACAGTAAAAAGGGTTTTTTTTTCCATGGCTCCCATGGAGGCTACTACCTATGTAGCGAAATCCTCCTCTTCTAAATTCTGGCCATCTACAAAGGCCCTATGCTTCTTCAAAAAAAAGAGGAAGGTTGTCCTNTTCACCATACCCCCCTCTCTCATATACATCTCTTGTTTTAGGACAACCTTCCTCTTTTTTTTGAAAAAATAATCAGAAGGAGGGATCTCATCTATAGAGATAGGGGTGAGGTCACTAACATATATGGCTCCTATCTGTGGGAACCCAAAAGTGGGTTGTAAAGGGGTTAAGGAAGTTATGGGACTTCCTAGCTCTGTAGATCTTGTCTCTCCCATGGCCTTAGGTATATTGACATCAACAACAGGTGATGAAGGAGGAGTGGACTTACTGGACTTGGGAGGTGTCTTGGGCCTCCTCTCTGCTTTCGCCTCTACATTTTCTGTCTGTAAGGCCTCTTCATTTTGTGAAGACCTTTCAGTCTCCTGAGGAAATTCTTCAAGATTAACTTTATCTTGTGCCTCTTTTCCGAAACCTGGAGGAGTATATTCTTGTTCCCGAGGAAGGGTAATTTCTTCTCCTTGCAGTACTTTTGGCAGATCACTTTGTCTATGCTTCTGGAAAGTCAGAAAACTAGCTTGCAAGTCAGACGATAGTATCCGTACCCTCTCTATAAAAACTTGCTCATAGGTCCTAGTCCCTTTGAACATGTCATCACAAGGGGACTTCTCATGTTCATAATCCTTCATATTATAGTGCGCCATGTGTTTTCCCACTAACTAGTAAGGGTTGTTCTTCCTGTGTTCAAGGTCTACCAATTTGACCTCCTCTAGCACTACCACTTCAACTTTGGATGACCCAAGTTGAGAAGTGAAAAATTTCCAATTTGAATGGGAAAGACCGACCAAGAATTCTTTTGAGCCATCTTTAGTTCTATCCCAATTCCACCTGTTACTATTTGATGAGATACCTCCCTGCACACCAGTCTGTCAGGGAGGAATTTTGTGAGTGCATGTGGAGGGATTAAACATCCGAAAACTCTGATGTAGGAGAAATTATCCCCTATAAACTAGTCAGCAACTGCCTTGAGGCTTCCTATGACCAACTCTAAAATGCGGGGAGGTGCACAGCCATATAGCATCTGATGTAGTGGTATCACCACGAAATGACATATTTCATAGAATGAATCCTTGGCATTTTCTTCCCAAATTTTAGAATGATATTCATGAATAGGTTCCGGGTAAGTCAGATTCCAATTCCAATTCATTAAAGGGAAAGGAGTTTTGAAGCATATAGCATCCATGATGTATGCAGACATATAAAAGGCTACTAGTCAGCCATTGGATCTTGTAGTTTGATATTCCATGACCTCCTTCGCTATGTTATTGGATAAAATATTATCCCAATTAAAACTGTAACCTTCTGCTGCCTTGTGCAAAAGGGGTACCCATTCTGCAGGGAAATGGGTAGGACTTTTCTTTCCAAAAAGTATACATAACATCATCGCCACATAGACCATATATGCATTTAAATAGGCTGTGGCATAAACACCATGGGTGTCAGCCCTGAATTTTTCTTTGTTTCTCCACCAGTCTTTAATTATGCCAGGATATGTTTAGTCTGACTCAAAACAATATTTCTTTTGAAACTCACTCACAAAATATTTATTATAAATATACTTGGGACTGGGAGATAGTTTATACATTACTTGTATATGTTCTGGTCTGAAGGAGCTAACGACGACCCCTTGGCCATCCATAATGCTTCTCGTCTGCACGTCTGTTCGCTCTAAGGCCCAACTGATCATGTCGTTATAAGTCATGAGTCGTGGCCATGTAGCCACTTTGTGAAGTTCAGACTCTATTATGTCTCAGAGTTTGTTGTCGGCATCATGAGGGAAATTCTTAATTTCATAATCTAGAGTTTCAAAAATCTGCCTCTAGTATTACTCATCTTGCTTCTTCGGATGCTTTGAATCTCCTTGCGCGTAGAATGATTTTATTTACAACAAATCAGAATAATTTAAACCAGTGAAGAACTTACCGTGTCACATCAGCCATTCAATTTGGGTGATGAGTGAAGTTTAAACATATCTATCGTTGAATCTCTACACTTAAATTCATCGTGGGTTGACGGCGGAGGTGCAGGGGTGATGCAGTCTATCAGTGATTTCAGATGGATTTTTTTATTGGTGCATGAGGTAGAAACTAATGTGGGATTTGGTATTAATTACCCCCTTAAATGCTCAAAATCTGATCATATCTAACGCTAAAACATCCCATTGTGTCACTCTCTTAATGGGTGGATCACGGATCGAGGGTGTGCTATGAACGTTTTCGTTGATGTCCATCTAAAAAATATTTTGACGCCGATCAATCTCACCATACAATGTTGTCATGGAAAAGCTGATTCTGAAGTGTAACTCAGACCTAGGGAACCAAGACTGACTCAAGGTAAAAATTAGGCCGTACAATTTTCTAATTAGTTAAAGACATGTGGCTTTGAAGACCGGTGACCTAATTCACATGGATTGATCAGAGTCGGGACTTTTCTTAATTTATTCATCCTAAAACAACCTTAGATTTTTGGTGCCGAAAACATATCCAGGATCGACAATCGACGATAAACCTATCGAGTTCTTTATTTGGAATAGCCTCCTCAAAAATTCTGGACGCCGAAGACATATCGGGGGTCATATCGGGGGTCGGCGCTCGGGGATATCTTTTAGAGCGATCATAAAGTTTGTTGCGTTCCCTTTAGGTTTTCCCTGATTTAGATAAGTGCATCGGGTATCAGCTACCAACGATATATTTATTTCTTTGTTAACATATATTCCCCTCATCTTTTATTGATGTCGAAGGGGAATTGGCTATCGACGATATCCTTACGAAATATTTTGATGCAAACAAAAATTGCCTTTTGTCGGTGCCAATGGGGATCGATGATCAGTGACTGAGGTTTCTTGAGTGACTCTTTTCCTCCTTTGAATTACTTCCAATGTCGAATCTGGACGTATCGGGTGAAGTGTTTTTGTTTGTTGATTCTTTATTTAGGTGTTAAGGCCTTTTAATTCATGGGGTTTTATAAGTTCAAACAAGCCTGAAAATCTGATGAGAGCCATGATAATAAGAAAAGACAAAACATTTCTTAAAATGAAGTCAAATCAGACAGAGCAAAGATCAAGTGGTACCCAAAAAGTAAAAAAAATGACATAGGATTTTTAGGGTGTGTTGAGTGCTCAACA
>JASDQU010735740.1:36200-68973 GCA_032191745.1 Picea mariana | reverse complement strand
GAATAGATGATTTATTCATTCGTACTTCTTAGGGATTTTATCTCGAATTTTGAAATGGGATTTCATACCTTTATTTTCTCTTATATTGACAGCCCAAAGATTACTCATTCATTACCTTTGTCATTGTGAGATACTTGATAGGAATACCTGTGCATGTCACCTTTTAATATCTTGAGTCCGCTGTCTCGTGAGAAAATTTCCCTGTGAATAACATAACATTATAATCGTTAGGAAACGTCATGAAAATAAACCTCTACTTTTTTCTTCGTTTTTTTTTCTTTTTTTTTTAATCTTTGGTATCTATACAAAAAGCATGAAAACAAACTAGTATGTACAATGAGGAGTTAAAAACACATTATTTCATGAAGTGTTTAAGACGCCGCCCATTTACAGGGGCATTGAGAATGTCTCCATCTAGGTTTTCTAATAACCAAGCATTTTTTCCTTCAAAGGCCGAAATCTTGTATGGGCCAGACCAGATCGGATCGAATTTTCCATGTTTTTCAGTGTCTTCTTTCCTGGCTTCCCATTTTAGGACCAAGTTGGCAGGGAGGAATTCTTTATCTTTAGCTTTCTGATCGAATAAGGCCTTCATTTTATTCTGATATCTTTGCAACCTTTCATTTACTTCGACCCTATTTTGTTGGACTTCGACCAGTTGGTTTATCCTTCTGGTAACGTCATTGGGTTCTTCATTTGAATCCTGCCAGAGTTTCATTACTGGCAGAGCAAGATTTATTGGTAAAATAACATCAGTGCCATATACCATCTAGAAAGGGGAAATCCCAATTTATCTTTTAGTACTTATCCTGTTGGCCCATAGAACATATTTTAAATGGATATGCCACGCTTTCTTGTTTTCATTCAAAACCTTTTTTATCACGGTAATCAGGCTTTTGTTGGATGATTCAACCAGACCATTACCTTGTGGATAGTAAGTTGTTGAGTGTCCTAGTACAATGTTATATTTTTGGCAAAAATTTATCATGGCCATTGACTTAAATGCTTCCGTATTATCAGTGACTATTTTTCGGGGACAACCAAACCTGGATAAAATATTATCTTCCAAAAAATTGATTACTACCGAATCAATTGCATTTCTTGTGGGGATATCTTCCACACATTTAGTGAAATAATCAGTAGCAGTAGGATCCATTTGTGCTGTGCACTGGAGTGTGGATGGATTTCTCCAATGAAATCAAGTCCCCATTGCTAAAATGGGGCTTCGGTTTTAACTGGGATTAGGGGCAAAGATGAGACTTTCTATTTGCCTGTGAAAAACTGACAAGGGACAAAATTCCGAACTTTATTGTTCACTTCTATGAACAATTTGGGACAATAGTATCTGACTCTTAAGATTTTATAAGTTGTTTCTCACCATGCATGATGTCTTCCATTGACCTCGACATGGAATTCATCTATAACCCCTTCTGTTTCAGTTTTGACTAAACACCTCAGCAGGAAACCCAAGGGGTCTTTCCAATATAATTTAACATCTAAGATACAGTATTTTACAGCATGTAGCTTTAACGTCCTAGCTTTATATGGGGTTAACTCACTAGGACATTGAAGCGTGAGTAGGTAATGGATGATGTCATGATACCAGGACGAAGTAGAAAACTTGTCTTGAATTTCGGTTGTAGGTGCAGTGACATCAAGCTTGTCTATTTCCAGAAATCCCTCGGTCTGTTCCAACTGATTTATCCCAAGTGATTTTAAGTTCGATTCAGCAAGAAATTTGGCCAAACCTTGACCTTCGATAATTTTAGTTGGTTTGACTTCTAGGTCAAACTCCTGGATATTAGCTAACCACCTGCCTCTTCTTCCATCGCTATCTGGTTGCACCAGGATATCTTTAACTGAGCTAGAGGGTACATAAGCAATGACCTTTGAGTGCAAAACGTAAGTTCTAAAATCCTTGAGAGATTTCACCATTTCATAGGCCTATTCTTGAATATATCATATTTCAACTCAGCATCTCTGAGACTTTTGCTGAAAAATGCAATAGGTTGCTCAAAACTTTCCTCATTTTTTTGTAACAACACAGTCGCGATAGTATGTTCTGAAGCAAAAGAAAAAATAAAAAAATCTTTTGTGTAATCTGAGCTCGCCAAGACTGGTGCTTCACTTATTACTTTCTTGATGCACTGAAATGACGCTTTGGCTTCACTTGTCCATTTCACTTCACTGTCCTTTTTGAGCATATCTGTTATCAATTTCACAATTTCAACAAAGTTAGGGATGAATCTCCTCAAGAAATTTATTTTTCCTAAAAATGAATGAATTTCTTTTACATTTCTAGGAAAATTTATTATATCTATTGCCTCAACCCTTTTGGGATTGATTTTGATTCCATCTTTAGAAATGATATGGCCCAAGAGATTACCTTCTTGCATTGCGAAATGAGATTTCTTGGGATTGAGTGACAAACCAAATTTCCAGCATTTCTCAAAGGTTTGTTTAAGGTGCATTAGATGTTCTGCATCAGATTTGGAGAACACAGTCAGGTCATCAATATATATAACCACTAACTTATCTCTTTCACCGATGAAAGTGATATCCATGGCTCGCTGAAAATTTTCCCTTGCATTCATTAAACCAAAAGGCATTTTATCATACATGAAAGTACCCCAAGGGGTAGTGAAAGCAGTTTTTTCTTTATTGTCATGATGCACTACGATATGATTGTAACCTGAAAAGCCATCAATCATAGACATTTTGTTAGCTCCAAATACTTTTTCTAAGATGTAATCCATCTTAGGTAATGGGTAATTTCCTTTGAGGGATGATCTATTTAGGTTTCTAAAATCAACACACAATCTGATCTTGCCATTTTTCTTTCTCATTGGAACTAAATTAGCTACCCACTCAGAGTATCTCAGCGGAACTATGATTTTAGCATCCAGGAGATTTTGACCTATTTTTCTATCACTGGTAGTAATATAGGGTTGATCTGCCTAAGTTTCTGCCTAAAAGGTTTGACGCCTGGTTTCAATGGAATTTTATGTTCCATGATGGTTGTATCATAAGTTCTCAACTCGTCGTAAGACTAGGAAAAAACATATTTGTATTTTTTAAGCAACTCAACATATTTACTCTTGATTTCAGGAGACAGGTACCTAGATACCTTAACTAATCTAGGACTCTCTTCGGTACCTATATTGAAATATTCGACCTCTTCTGGTTGAGGCTGTAAGGTAGTCTTGAAAGGGATGTCATCATGATTAAAGACTATTTCTAAGGGAATCAAGCCCTTGGGTATCTAATTATTTTTTAAAACCAACGTACAGTGATTTGTGATTTTATCCTAGAACTCTTGGGGGTCTTCCCCTTCTTGCATGATTCAAATAGGATCATTTTGGTTCTCTTGGTCAACATGCGTTTCGACGAACACGTCTACTATTTCTAAAAAAATTCAGAGTTGTTCATCATCCTCAAAGACTTGCCAACGTTGTATATTATTGGGTATGGAAGGCCTATGTCTCATTTGTATATGATACTTTAGTTTGAAAGAAGTGGGAGGTGCGAAAGTCGAAGCAACTTTGGCTAAAGCATCAGCCTGTTGATTATCTTCTCTCAGAATAAAGTGAATATTTACAGAGGAGAAAAAATTTTCGATTAGGTCCCAAACACAATTTTGATATGACTTTAACCTAGGATGTTTGGCCTAGTACTGTTGATTAACCTGTTTCACGATCAACTCTGCATCACCAAAAACTTCCAAGTTTTTAATTTTCATTTTCCTAGCGGCCTCTAGCCCTAACACTAGAGCTTCGTACTCACATACGTTATTAGTGTGGTCAATGTTCCACTGTAGCCTATAAGAGAAAGGGATAACGAATTGGTTATCAGGTGCCACAAAAATTGTTCTAGCCCCAGCTCCAAGATAAGACGAGGCACCATCAAAAATCATTTTCCAAACACTAGTGCTATATACATCCTGTTCTATTTGTTCTTTTTATTTTTTATTCCCTGTGCAACTTTCTTCTATACATGCATCAAAATCATCATCTATAGATAATATACAATTACCTAAATCCTGATCAACAATATATACAGGATAATTATTCACACTGAGAGGGTCACTAACCGTAAATTCTAACCTGGTTTCTTTGTACAATCGCGTGAACTATCCTCCAAAAACATGAATTTTTGTGTACGTCATATCAAGTTGGAGGGAATCTCCAAGCTTAGCACCCCAGGATTGGGACAAGAGCATGCCATATTTTGGGGGTATATCCGCGACAACTACATCCATTAAAATGCTTTTGGTAGGTACCTATGTAAGGTTTACAGCTAAGTCCTTTATCATACCTATACACTTCACCTTTCTCGAATCAAATGAATATAAATCTCCATAAGGCCTGGTGATTTCAAGGCCGATTCTATCCATGATTGCTTTAGGCATCACATTGTGAGAGGCCCTAGAATCTAACATGCAGTTATGGAGCAAATGGTTGAAAACAATCAAGGTGATGTAGAAAGGGGTAACAATGTCTCTGGCACCTTCAAAGTGTGGGCCAAATATTATGTTAGGATTATCATCTTCTATGTTTATAACATCGACTTGACATTCATTTTCCAAAAAACTAATTATTTTAGCGATTTGCTTTCGATATATCGGGTTTTTGGCTAGCTCGACAAGGGGAATAGGGATTTTGATCTTATTGATTTCATTCTCTAGATTAAAGCTTCCAATGGTTTTGTCAATATCTATGGTTTGAGTCTCCAGCCCTTTCTTTTCATCTTTCCTTGGTTGAGGGGCCTTTGTTTCAGTAACAGGGATGTCTAGTTTCTGCGTGCTTAAGGGTGGCGTTTCCGTTGTCTTTGTTCTAATAGACTGTATGTTAGCAGTCTTAGTCCCTTCAGTCTATTTTTTAGTGATTTTTGAAACTGCTTGGTCAGTTTCAACCCTCAGAAATATCTTTTTAACTGGAGCGGTTGTGGAAACCTTTTTTCTAGGTCTTAGGTTATACTTCTGGTGGAGCTCGACCATAATACCACCCGCTATTCCCTGATAGGTCGAATCTTCCGAAACACCGTTGTTCTTGTTACTCTCAGTCCTATAATCTGTGGTCAAAGAATTTTCATAATTGTGTCTTGTTATATAAGGTTGTGAGTAGTCTTCGCCAAGATTGTTCATATCCTCTTCTAACTCCTCAAAATCCTCCAAGTCTTTTCCTCTTAAAAAGTTTTTGCTTTTAAAAGGGGTTTGGATTTTTTGATCTTCGTTCTTAATTTGTTTTTGGTGGTTTTGAGGATTAGGGTTCTTCCTGAACTCCTTTATAGGGTAATGTTCATTCTTAGCTTGATCTAGTTCTATTCTCGATATTTTGTTTGAAAGTTCTTTGATGATTCTAGCCATATCATCCATTTTGTCTTTTGAAGACCTTCCTGATCCAGAGGGTCCTCCTTGCTCCCTGTATCTCTTGATTTCTTTGTTTCTAGTCTCAAATTTGGTTTTCAGTTTCCCTGATGCCATCATGTTAGATTTGATTTCCAAGGCATCATCTTGCATCTTGGTGAGATCTAATGATCTTATCTCCCTCAATAATAGGGCGAAGTTGGGGTCAAAAGCTCCAGTGAAAGTCACTTTCACTGCAGGTTGTGAGGGTTTGACCTAGGTTGGGATCTTATTGTACAATTTGTTGAATCATTGGGTGAACTCAAGGACTGATTCATAGTTTTTCTTTCGAAGAGCTCCAAATTCGGTTAGATAATAAAGATGTTCTTTCCGCTCACCCCACTGTCTGATAAAAGTGTTTTCAATTTTATCATATGATGGTATAGATCCAGCCACTAGGCCTCGAAACCATGTTCTTACTTTTCCTTCAAAGGTTTGAACCAAGAGTCTGAAGTAAACATCTTCATGTTCCAATCCAAGAATGTCAACGAATTGATCGAAAAAATTTATGTGTTCAAGTGCCGTTAAATCGCCCTCTCCTATGAACTTGGGCAGGTTTTTCATGTAATTTTCCGGTCAATCATGGAGAGGGACCGGTAGAACTAGAGGATCATATATTGCAGCAAACTTTTCAAATATCCGAAGAGGTGGTGCTTGGTTGCCTGTGCCTCCTCGCAGACCACTTGCGACAACACCTCCTGCCCCACCCCCTCCAGCCATAGCCATCGTGGATTTAGCGATTAAGGTTTGGAGGTTACGAGGAAAGGTTTCAAGAAATCGATTATCGAAGGGGAGGAAACTTGAGAAAGAAGAGCTTGGGGAATGTGGACTAGTTCCTTCAGAACCACAGGGTGAGAATATAGGGGAGTCAACAGAGGTTGAGTCAAGATATATAGGATAATTGTTAGAGTTTTGAGAGGTGGGAAATAGAACCTCGAGAAGAGAGGGAGAATTAGTCACAACATGAAGTGAGACAAATATTCATTTTCTATTGGTGTGGGAAACGACTGAGAAATATTCGGTCTTCAAAACGGGCATATCCAAATCTGATTCAGGGAATGTAACCTTATCAACAGATTATTTCCCATAAGGGGGTGGAATACTTGATTCAGTGTGTTGATCTTAAGAGTCAGACTGTGTGAATTTAGGTTGCTAATTGTTATTTGTCGATGAGACAGTCTGCCAGAAGTGTCTTCTTGATTTTATAATTTTTTCTGGGTCGGAAAAAGGTGAAATCTGCTCGTCGTCTGGATCCTTCCTGGTGTTCTTCTGGTTAAGAGCTAGTTTAAACAATGTGGAGTCACCAAGTGAAAGATAAAGGTAGCCTTAGAAGGTTTTCAAAATTTGTTCACTATCAAAGAAGGAAAGTGTCAATGTCGTTCTTCCCAGGGAAAAGCTTCGTTTCTTCGTTCCCTGTCAGCGACGCCAAAAATATGTTGTTCCTAAGTTTATACTTAAAGGATCTAAAGTATATTATCAAGGCATCTAAAAAGATAGAGGAAATTGAGGACAAAAAAATCAATGATTAAAGGTGAGGGCTATAATTGGTTCCTTGACTGTCTTTGTCAAAATTCCCATTTTTCCTGAATGTTGATATCTCTCTCAATTGCTGCCCATGAACGTTCTAACTCAACCCAGTTATTTTTTGTTTGTAAGATAGTGTTAAATAGATTTAGAGGAATGCTAGTTTGATCCGAAAGACCAGGTTCAATGTTAGGTTGCCTTGAAACTGGTACTATCATTAAGGATAAAAGGTAAGGAAGATATAATTCAGTGTTTTCATTTTAGGCTTCGTTATCTCTATTTCACAATGTAAAGAGAAAGATTTTAAAACATGAATTAATAGGATGACTAAATTAAAGGTCGTTTCTTGTATCTGAGTTAAATTTAAAGGAAAGGGAACATGCATGATATGAGGGAAAACATAAATCTATTAACAAGGTGAGGCATCAATTTAAGAGGAATCTCATGTTGTAACAGAAGACTATGAAACAAGAAAATATTAATGAAGCATATGATATTGAAATCTAAAAATTTATAGGTCTTGTATCTGCTGATAACTGATACAGAGGAAAAACTATAGATGATTTAAATGACAAGAATAATAATTTCCACAGTAGAGGTTGCACTAAATTGTAGCCGAGAATTCATCAATTAGATATATGAAAGAAATATGAAGAGACAGGGGAACACATAACTCAAACGTGACAAAATATGGAATCTTCAATCTACATTTCTATTAATTCAGAGCTTCTTCAAAATTACTTTCGTAAAAAAATGTCCTTTTTTAGAGAAAGAAAAAAGCCGTCTTTTAGTATTCGCTCCTTGTATTTATACAAGGTCATCAACACTTAATAGTTAACAACCTCCTACTTTTTAGGAGAAAAGTAATTACAAAACTGCAACTTTAACCGTTGCATGATAAACTTTGCTTATCTATCATTTCAATAGTATAAGATTTCAGATGATACTTCATTGCTCAGTCGAAGTCTCTCCCTCCTTTGATGTTATACATTCAATACATTTCTCCAGAAAATGAACAAAATTTCTAGGAGGTGTCAGAAGATCCTTAGTCTCAAACAGATAAAACTTTCTTTGTATCTTTGGAAGCTGGTCTTCAAAACCTTTATTGACAAACCTGATCACTTGCAATTTTAAATTGCGCTGTACCAACCATATGTCTATTAGGTTGGCGTTGATTTACTTAAACTGTGAAATTTCCACCTAAATCTCTTGCAAGCCTTCTTTGCAGTTCAACTGCTATTTCACAATGTTTATCTACCCCAGTGGCTCAGAGAAATCATTTCTTTCGATACCTAATGCTTGCTTATCAAAAGAATCAAAGATTCCCTCACAGTCGACTTTGATTTCTTTGACTATCTTCTTGTTTTCGGATATATTTGTTTCCCATGCCTTGAGCATGATGTCTCCTCTTATCTGTTCAGTGATAGAAAGCTTTAGATTTTTTGACACCTCTCTCTTTCCGAAACACGCGATTGCTTTCTGGAAGGTATTCATTGCTGCTTTTGCCTCCTTTTCCAGTAAAATAATATTATCAAGGGATTTTCTTACCTCTTGAAAGTAATTTTGGACGATCTCTATTTTGGAGATTAATTTCTATTGCTTGGCTTCTATCTTTGTATGTGCTTCCAGCGAGAGGGTCTGGAAAGCCTTTAAGTCTACAACCCGACCTTCTGTCAAATTTAACTTAGCCTGTAGCTATTTTATGAGCTCCTCTTGCTGAGTAACCTACACCTGAATTGCTCGTATCCTCTGGTTCATTTCATCCAGGCTTGATTTGAGTGATTGAATTTCTCGTCTTTCAACAGCTCTGGCCTGCTCCAATCTTTTATTCACCTCTTCTCTAATTTTTTTCTCAGCATTCTTTAACTGGTATTGCAATTGAGCTATTGTGTTGTTACTCTTCTTTATCCTTGATATCATGTTCTCCACAGTAAAAAGGGTTTTTTTTTCCATGGCTCCCATGGAGGCTACTACCTATGTAGCGAAATCCTCCTCTTCTAAATTCTGGCCATCTACAAAGGCCCTATGCTTCTTCACCATACCCCCCTCTCTCATATACATCTCTTGTTTTAGGACAACCTTCCTCTTTTTGTTGAAAAGATAATCAGAAGGAGGGATCTCATCTCTAGAAATAGGGGTGAGGTCACTAACATATATGGCTCCCATCTGTGGGAACCCAAAGGTGGGTTGTAAAGGGGTTAAGAAAGTTATGGGACTTCCTAGCTCTATATATCTTGTCTCTCCCATGGCCTTAGGTATATTGACATCAAAAACAGGTGATGAAGGAGGAGTGGACTTACTGGACTTGGGAGGTGTCTTGGGCCTCCTCTCTGCTTCCGTCTCTACATTTTCTGTCTGTAAGGCCTCTTCATTTTGTGAAGACCTTTCAGTCTCCTGAGGAAATCCTTCAAGATTAAGTTTATCTTGTGCCTCTTTTCCGAAACCTGGAGGAGTATATTCTTGTTCCCAAGGAAGGGTAATTTATTCTCCTTGCAGTACTTTGGGCAGATCACTCTGTCTATGCTTCTAGAAAGTCAGAAAACTAGCTTGCAAGTCAGACGATAGTACCCGTACCCTCTCTATAAAAACTTGCTCATAGGTCCTAGTCCCTTTGAACATGTCATCACAAGGGGACTTCTCATGTTCATAAGCCTTCATATTATAGTGGGCCATGTGTTTTCCCACTAACTGGTAAGGGTTGTTCTTCCTGTGTTCAAGGTCTACCAATTTGACCTCCTCTAGCACTACCACTTCAACTTTGGAATGACCCAAGTTGAGAAGTGAAAATTTTCCAATCTGAATGGGAAAGACCGACCAAGACTTCTTTTGAGCCATCTTTAGTTCTATCCCAATTCCACCTGTTACTATTTGATGAGATACCTCCCTGCACACTAGTCTGTCAGGGAGGAATTTTGTGAGTGCATGTGGAGGGATTAAACATCCGAAAACTCTGATGTAGGAGAAATTCTCCTCTATAAACTAGTCAGCAACTGCCTTGAAGCTTCCTATGACCAACTCTAAAATGCAGGGAGGTGCACAGCCATATAGCATCTGATGTAGTGGTATCACCACGAAATGATATATTTCATAGAATGAATCCTTGGCGTTTTCTTCCCAAATTTTAGAATGATATTCATGAATAGGTTCCGGGTAAGTTAGATTCCAATTCCAATTCATTAAAGGGAAAGGAGTTTTGAAGCATATAGCATCCATGATGTATGTAGACATATAAAAGGCTACTAGTCAGCCATTGGATCTTGTAGTTTGATATTCCATGACCTCCTTCGCTATGTTATTGGATAAAATCTTATCCCAATTAAAACTGTAACCTTCTGTTGCCTCGTGCAAAAGGGGTACCCATTCTGCAGGGAAATGGGTAGGACTTTTCTTTCCGAAAAGTTTACATAACATCATCGCCACATAGACCATATACGCATTTAAAGAGGTTGTGGCATAAACACCATGGGTGTCAGCCCTGAATTTTTCTTTGTTTCTCCACCAGTCTTTAATTATGCCAGGATACGTTTAGTTTGACTCAAAACAATATTTCTTTTGAAACTCACTCACAAAATCTTTATTATAAATATACTTGGGACTGGGAGATAGTTTATACATTACTTGTATATGTTCCAGTCTGAAGGAGCTAATGACGACCCCTCGGCCATCCAGAATGCTTCTCGTCTGCACGTCTGTTCGCTCTAAGGCCCAACTGATCATGTCGTTATAAGTCATGAGTCGTGGCCATGTAGCCACTTTGTGAAGTTCAGACTCTATTATGTCTCAGAGTTTGTTGTCGGCATCATGAGGGAAATTCTTAATTTCATAATCTAGAGTTTCAAAAATCTGCCTCTAGTATTACTCATCTTGCTTCTTCGGATGCTTTGAATCTCCTTGCACGTAGAATGATTTTATTTACAACAACTCAGGATAATTTAAACCAGTGAAGAACTTACCGTGTCACATCATCCATTCAATTTGGGTGATGAGTGAAGTTTAAACATATCTATCGTTGAATATCTACACTTAAATTCATTGTGAGTTGACGGTGGAGGCGGGGGTGATGCAGTCTATCAGTGATTTCAGATGGATTCTTTTATTGGCGCATGAGGTAGAAACTAATGTGGGATTTGGTATTAATTACCCCCTTAAATGCTCAAAATCTGATCATATCTAATGCTAAAACATTCCATTGTGTCACTCTCTTAATGGGTGGATTAGGGATCGAGGGTGTGCTATGAGCGTTTTTGTTGATGTCCATATAAAAAATATTTTGACGCCGATCAATCTCACCATACAATGTTGTCATGGAAAAGATGATTCTGAAGTGTAACTCAGACCTAGGGAACCAAGACTGACTCAAGGTAAAAACTAGGCTGTACAATTTTCTAATTAGTTAAAGACACGTGGCTTTGAAGACCGGTGACCTAATTCACGTGGATTGATCAGAGTCAGGACTTTTCTTAATTTATTCGTCCTAAAACAACCTTAGATTTTCGGTGTCGAAAACGTATCCAGGATCGACAATCGACGATAAACCTACCGAGTTCTTTATTTGGAATAGCCTCCTCAAAAATTCTGGATGCCAAAGACATATCGGGGGTCATATCGAGGGTCGACGCTCGGGGATATCTTTTAGAGTGATCATAATGTTTGTTGTGTTCCCTTTAGGTTTTCCCCGATTTCGATAAGTGCATCGGGTATCAGCTACCAATGATATATTTATTTCTTTGTTAACGTATATTCCCCTCATCTTATACTGATGTCGAAGGGGAATTGGCTATCGACGATATCCTTACGAAATATTTTGATGCAAACAAAAATTGCCTTTTGCCAGTGCCAATGGGGATCGATGCTCAGTGACTGAGGTTTCTCGAGTGACTCTTTTCCTCCTTTGAATTACTTCCAATGCCTAATATGGACATATCGGGTGAAGTGTTTTTGTTTGTTGATTCTTTATTTAGGTGTTAAGGCCTTTTAATTCATGGGGTTTTATAAGTTCAAACAAGCCTGAAAATCTGATGAGAGCCATGATAATAAGAAAAGACAAAACATTTCTCAAAATGAAGTCAAATCAGACAGAGCAAAGATCAAGTGGTACCCAAAAAGTAAAAAAAATGACATAGGATTTTTAGGGTGTGTTGAGTGCTCAACAAATGGAGATTTACTAGGCAAAAGAATAATATCTGTTCCAACCTCCGGCTCGGCTGATGCAAAAGCTGGTTAAGAACTTAACTAGTTTTTTATTAGAGACCCTTGTAACCTTGCATTTGAAATTCCCTGGTTGGTGCGTTTGGGCCTTTCTACGGGGTTTTCAATATTTATTCCACCTTCGTTTCCTGCAACCCTGATTCGCTCCCCCTTTGACAAGAGTTTATTAAATCATTCACTGGCACTAGGCCTTTTAGTTACCCTTATTCATTTGCTATGGTGTTTCTCTGCTGCCAACGAGAGTCCATAGCCCCGACAGAGTCACCCTGACGTCACAGACCTTGCTCCGCTGTGAGCGAGTGCCATAGCCCCGACGGAGTTATATGTATACCCTATCCTACTGTGCACTCATTGATATAGTTGATTTTATTTTGACAAAATGGCCTGAGCGAGTGGGAGAGGAGGACGTATTTTATTTACAAAATGAGATGGTTAAGGTGAAATTTTGCTAGCTCTGTCTCTGAGGTGCATGTAGTCCTTTCCATCTTACCATATTTCCCTTAAGGTTTTACCAGACCACCAGGTAGACATTTCATCACTTTTCCAAGGTTGTTCATTTGTGTAGGTTAGATAGAGACCCCTTTAAAACAACCACAGGTCCCCTAGCGCTTCTTATTTTGTGTGTGAGTAATGAGTGAGGAAAAGAGTTCATTATATCGCATGAATTAAATTCAATCATTATCTTTATAAACACGATATTCAAAAGCATAGAAGTACAATAACAAGAAACAAAAACAAAATTCATTCCGCAATCAACCTAGCTAAAAAAAAACATCATGAAAACACTAGAAATCTTTTTTTTTTAATGGAAATATTGTTTTAGGGCTTGGCCATTCACTGAGAGGGTGTCAAGTCCCCCCCCAGATTTTGTAGTCGATACGTACCTTCCTTAATCTTCTCGACCACCTAGAAAGGTTTGAGCCATAGATTCAGGAACTTAGAATCTTTTCCTTTAGGCTCATTTTCTCTATCCCACTTTAGAACTAGGTCTCCAACTTTAAAATTCTTATCTTTAGCCTTATTCTTATCAAACCACCTTTTAACTATATGTTGATGAGCTATGAACTTTGATTTATCTTTCTCCCTTTCTTATTCCATCATGAGGAGGGTATCAATTCTTTGTTGTATGACTGGTGAGGGATGTCCTCTCGAATCCTGAGCAAGTTGAAGAGATGGAAGATATATCCCGTTCGAAAGAATGGCTTCCTGTCCGTATACTAGAAAGTATGGGGAAGTCCCTATAGATTCCTTGGGTGTAACTCTATCAGCCCATAAATCATTATGAAGTGAATTATGCCAATTCTTCTGTTTGTTTGCAACTATTTTCTTCAATATCCTCACTAGGTTCTGATTAGTTTATTCTGCCACACTGTTCCCCTGTGGATAGTAGTTTGCCGAGTATCTGATTATGATTCCTTTGTCTAGAGAAAACTCTGTTAATAAGGTGGAATAAAAGTAAGATGCATTATCAAAAAAAAGGATGGAAGTCACACTGAACCTTGTGATTAGTTGTTGTTCTATGAATTGGATCACCACCTTTTCGTTTACATGGGTTATAGGGATGGACTCTGCCCATTTCATGAAATAATATGTGGTAGTTAGTATGTATTTATGTTGTTTTAAAGAGCTCGGTGTAATCTCTCCTATGATGTCTAACCCCCATTGCTCAAATGTCCTGGAAACGACCACCGGTTGGAGTGGTACAACTACTCTCTTCTCCCTCCCCACGCTTATTTGGAAATTTTTATAGTTTCTAGCATATGTGTGAGTGTCCCTAAACAAAGTAGGCCAATAATAGCCAGCTCTCAGTATTTTATGAGCAGTGGTGTCTCCTGCAAAATTTCCACCTACAGGACCATCATGCAGCTCCTTCATAACTTTGTTTGCATCATCATGTTCGAGACATCTTAAAAGTGCCCCATCATAATTAACACAAAAGAACACCGAATTTATGAGGCGATATTGTGCGGATTTTAACCTGAGGGCTCTCATTTCCCTAGGGTTTAGGTTTTCTAGGCAAGTCCCATGATGTAGGAGATAAGTCAGTTTCTCGTACCAAGAATCTTTCCCTGGGGAGATGTATGGAGCCTCACCACACCATAATTCCAACTCATTCTCCCACCTAGGGTCTTCATTTACTTGGTCCTGGGCTTCAACTGCCTGTTTTTATAATCCTTGTCCTTTAACCAGTTTAGCAGGTTTTATATCTAGATCAAATTCTTGGACCACTTCCATCCATTTTCATCTTCTTTCCCCCATATCATGTTGCTTGAATAGGGATCAGACTATAGGGTGAGGCACTATGAATTTGGTATGGTTCTTAAGGATGTAAGATCTGAAGTGTTTCACTTCCTTGTATGTCGCATAAGCCTGCTTGTCTATAGCAGGGTAATTTAGTTTAGCCCCTTGGAGATTAGTGCTCATGAATGATATCGGGGCCTCATTGCTGTTGTTGTTCTAGAGTCTGTACTTAAGGCTTAGAAGTACAGTGTCTAGGCATTCGAAAGTGAGTAAGGGGTAGAGAAGGAAGAAATCTCAACCTTCGGCAAGGGAAGCTAGGGCTGATTTCTAGGTTGTTGTCTAGCTTCCAACTGTTCCTGGATGTTTATGTCCCTTTCAATCGCTGCCCACAAATGTTCTAGTTCGACCTGGGTGGTGGCTATTTTAAGAATAGTATAAAAAAGAATCAAGGAGATATATGTTTGATCTGATAGTCCGAGTTCAATATTAGGCTGTCTTGTCACAGGGACATTCATAGAGGAACACAGTGATAAGAAAATCTCAATACTTTTTAGATGTTGTCTCGATTTCGGTCGTATAAAGGAGAGTTTAAAGCTCCGGTAATGAAAACAAGGTGAAAACCAAAGGCCCTTTCCCATAATTGAGTTATATTTTAATAAATGTGTATGGGATGTAAGAAAAACATTGAGCTGTCTATCATGTAAGGATCCTATCAAGGGAGAATCTCACTTATAAACAAAAGAAGAAAAAGATAAAGAAATAACTTGACGAAGCACAAAATATATATAGAAATCTAAAATGTTCATTGGTATTATACCTGCTGATAGCCGGTACAGAGGAAAAACGGTAAACAATATAGAAAACTAAAATTTATTCACCATAGTAGAGGTTGTACTAAATTACACCAAAGCATTCATGAGATACATATATGAAATGAAATGAAATATGAAATACAAGAAAACAAACTCATAACACAGTCATGACGGAATCAAAAATCTTTGGATTTGTTTTATATTAACTCTCGAGGGAGAAAAATCTCTATCACAATTGACCCAAAAAGGTCCAGCCTTCTTTTCTTCCTTCTATTGTATATTTATACAAATTTACATATGATGGAATCCCAATCGTTCCAGGATTTTCAGTTACAACAAGAAGGAGATCAATCGTTTCATTTCCTTATCCTATGTCTTTATTTGGTACCAGAAGCCTGCCCTCTCGCATACTCGGTACAAGTGACACATTTTCCACCAGCTGAGATATCAACCTTGAAGGTTCCGCTTGATAATTGGCCTAAAAAATGTAACAATCTCTGACTAATTGCATCAACCTTTCTTCCATCTGTCAGTCTAGGGTGTCAATAGCGCACAATTGCACACTTGGTTTAATCATACATTTATCTATTTGAACTATGTCTGCCATAGTTACTTGTGAGATTTCAGCCGAATCTCTTTCTTCTTTTTCATTTATATCAAGCGAGAGTTTCGCCATATCCATTTGGCTCAGTGTCTCAGCATTACTCTCGCTATCAATGCCTAATAGATTTCCATCTATGGAACCGAAATCCTCTTCACAGGATTTCCTTACCTTCTTGGCTTGCGATTTGCCTTTTGATATGCTGCATTCCCATTCTTTCAACAAAATATTACCTCAGGTTTGTTCCGAAATGGAAAACTTAGGCCTTTTTCCTAATTCCCTATTTGCTGTAGCTATTACAGCCTCTTGAAATGCGACCCGAGTTTCTCCAGCTTCTCTCTCTCTGCCAGATAATTTTTCTAATACTTGATCAATCAGCAGACAATTGTCCTGAATCGTCTCTACCTTGACAAGTAGACTTCGCTGGGCTGCAGAAACTCTACTTCAAATCTCCATAGTCTGGGACTGGAATATCCTGATATTTATGACTTGGCTTTCGGCAAACTCTAATCTAACCTATAGCTGCTCAATCAAGTATTTTTGCTGGCCCACCTGTATCTGACTGGTCTGAGCTACCAGCTCTGTTTGTTCAAGCTTAGCTTTGAGCAGCTCAATTTCCTTTTTGTCGGCCATTCTTGCTTGTGCTATTGCTGTGCTTGTCTGGTCCTTAGCAGCCTCCTCTGCTGTGACTAGTTTAGCTTCTAAGGTTTTGATGAGGCGATTTTTTTGCTTCAGCTGATTTTTCAAAACCCCGACTGAAAATTGGTTTTCCATAGCATACGCCCCTAATGTCCCGGCTATCTCTATAGCAAACTCTTCTTTCTTCTTATCTTTCCCATCGGTCAACACCTTGAACTTCTTGGTCGTTGATCCCTCTTCTTGATAGAATTCTCTTTTCACCACAACTTTTCTCTTTTTATCAAAAAAGAACTCATTTGGAAGAAGCTCTTCCATCCTTACAGGTCTCAATTCTTCGTTGAAAATCCACCCTGCCTCTATGTTCCCTTGAGTTGACTGTAAGGGAGTAATGGAGGTGATGGGATCTTCAATTTGCTTAGCTGAATAGCCTAGAGTGGTAACTAGAGTCTGCTTCTTCGACAGATTGGGAGTTTTTATTTCCGGTTTCAGACTCTTAGTTTGCTCCTCCTCGTCCTGGTGTTCTTCTTTTCTGGATGCTGAATCTTTTGAGCCTTCAGCTCCTTTTTTCTGCACCTCTATTGTTATTGGATTTTCAGCCTGCAATACTAGGGGAAGACAACTCCGCCGATGTTCTTGGAATTTCAAAACATTATCCCTTTCTTCAGGATCCAAGGCTTTTATCTGAGCCAACACCTTAGCATAATATCTCGCACCTCGGAAAATGTCATCCGAGGGAGAATTTTCATGTTCAAACCTTTTTAGCCCACAACTAGCTAAGTGATTACTTACGACCCTCTGTGGATTGTGCTTTTTGAATTCAATATGAACCAATTTCAGGTGTTCCAGGGCTGCTTCCTCAGCTTTAGCATGCCCAAAATCTAACAAAGAATATGAATGCAGATGAATAGGAAAAGGTGGCCATACCTTCTTAGAATATGAATATCCCTTAAGCTCCTTTCTTACGCCACTAATTACGGTTTGTCTGACAACCTCACGGCAAGCCAGCCTATTGGGTATGAATAATGGTAAGGCATTCGGAGGAACAGAAGTGCCGAAAACCCTGAGATATGAAAATTCTACTTTCACGTACCAGTCGGCTATACTGCTCAGATTTGCCGTGATACTGTCTGAGATCCTGGGTGGAGGGTGGCCGAAGATAGTGACATGCAGTGGTACCATCACCCAGTTAAATATTTCATACACAAAATCTGAGGTTTTGTCTTCCCACAGCTTTGAATGGTAGACATGGATGGGCTCAGCCTCCGATGGAGTCCAGCTCCAACTCATCAAGGGAAAAGGTGTTAGAAAACACATGGCATCCATGATATATGCAGACATAAAGAATGAAGCAATCTTTCCACTCTCCCTCTGTGCTTGATACTCTGTAACTCGACTGGTCAAACTATCAGACAATAGTTTAGCCCAGTTGAAGGAACAACCTTCGACGACCGTGTGAATTAGAGGCACCCACTGAAGGAAGAAATGTGTGGTGTCCTCTCTCCCATATAATCTGCAGGTCATCATAGCGATATATTTGAACTGTGGTTCCAGAGAAGCTATTGAATATATACCATTACTTTCCACCCTGAACTTCGCAGGGTGCGAAACCCAATCTTTGATTAAACCAAACATAGTCTTGTCGTATTGCACACATTCCTTTTGTTTGAAATTCTCCAGGAATTTCGCATTGTAAACACAGTTCGAGACAGCTGGGAGCTTGTACATAGCCTGCAATTGTTTGGGTCTGAAAGTCCCAATGGTGACCCTCTACTCGTTGATGATGGTTTTGGTTGGTATATATACATGGTCTAATGCCCACCGAACCATATCATAATAAGGGAGCAGACATGGCCTAGCTGCCACTTTATGCATTTGAGCCTGGACGATGATCTTATACTTAGTGATCAGGTCATCTTTTTCATTTCCACTAGAATCATCCGAAACGTCTACCAATTCAGACTGTAGAACCTCAGAAATATGTGACCAGGTCTTGATAGAGTCGACACTTTGAGGTGAAGTATCATAAACGATGTCTGAACCTTGTCTTGAAACCTCAACAGTGGCTTTAGATGCTTTTCGTGGGGCCATGGCGAGGGATTTTACTTTATCTCTCCCGCAATAAAAATATGTATACATACAGAAATTAGTTCGCTCGCGAAAAGTTGGCTCTATGTAGAATAGAAATGAAATTTGAAACAACAAACAAAAAATCCACGTCTTTGACTATTTAAAACTAGATCGTCCTTTAAGACAGAACGGTCAAATCGTTCTTAAATATAAATTTAGCAATAAAAACCAAACCCTTACTTGTCAATTCACCTCATTTCCAATTAATGTCATAAATTTTGACAGTTCGTAATGCAAGTTGGCGCAAAGAAAGTTTAAAATTGCCTCGGAGACTGTGCATATTAATTTTCGTATTAAAACAATGAAAATGCTGGCTTAGCTTGATTAATCAGTCCTTTTTAAATGTTAATTAATCTTTCGGCACTCGCCTCATCGGGAATTTTCACTTTAACCCTTTACACCTCCAAAACCCGAGATTGCGACAATTAGCTTTGATTAATACAAAACATAAAACCAGATTAAGTGTTTAATTAATTACGTTTCTATTTTTATCGCGACTTCGCGACTCGGAGCCTCGAAGGTATAGCTTCTGGGAGGCTGGTATGCCGAGTTGCGAAATCGTGAGATCGCGACTTTGCGACTCAGAGCTTCGAAGGTATAGCTTCTGGGAGGCTCGTATGCCGAGTTGCGAATTCCCGACAGAGCATTAACCGCGGCTAAACTTTTTACCTTTAACATTAACCTGGGTTATTAAAACAAGAATCTCGCAGTTTCGGCTATCGAGGTTATGATGGTAAGACTTTTGGAGTTAGCAAACGCCGAGACACAAAATCCCGATGATGCTTAGCTGCAATTTAGAGTATTTTTACTCTCGATAAGAATCTGGGTAAACTTTTTCAAACTAGTTCATTGTTTCACCCCTCGGGACTTATAAACTATGTGATCTATAACTCCCAACATGTGATATCCCAAGTTTCAAAAGTAGAGACTCGATTAAATGATAAAAAAAAAAAATCTTTCCTTAAGAGTATGATAACTGTCACTGCTTGCGCGATGAGACTTCTGAGATTTTGGGAAACATATGAAAACCGGTTTTCGATTTCAAACATTAAGATATGAAATTTTAAACAGGCTAAAAAACAAAGGTGGCTCCAACAGCTGTCATCATCCATCTGAGTCAATACTACAGCTAATGATTGGTCGGAGGCAAAAGTGTAGAGAAATAAATCTTTGCTGAAATCGGGACTTTGTAACACTAAAGCCTGAGATATTGCAGTCTTAATATTTCTTAAATCCCTCTTTCGTTCATCATCCCACTTAAATTCAACATCTTTACGAATCATTTTTTGTAAGCGCTTGATAGTTTCAACGAAATCGGGGATGAATTTCCTCACAAAATTGATTTTCCCAAAGAATGATTGCATAGACTTTTTGTTGTGAGGTAATGGAAGCTGAGCTATGACCTTAATCCTTTCTGGGTCTATGAGGATCCCTGTTTGGGATATAATGTGGCCTAACAACTTACCTTCCTCGATACCAAAAATAGTTTTCTTAGGGTTTAAGGATATACCGTATTTCCTACACCTTTCGAAAATGTGGGTTAGATGTTGGATGTGATATTTTCTGTTCTTTGAATACACAGTCACGTCATCCAAATAGACTACTACACATTTTTTGATTAGTCCCCGAAATGCTATGTCCATGGCCCTTTTGATGGTCCCTCTTGCATTGATTAACCCAAAGGGAATGTGTTTATAAGAGAAGGTTCCCCACTTGTTTCAGAAGGTAGTTTTCAAGTGGTCTTCTTCTGAAACTAGAACCTAGTTGTAACCTGAGAAACCGTCCAACAGGGAGAAAATTTCAGAACCAGACACAGTTTGTAAGAGTTTCTCGATTGGTGGGACTGGGTAATTGTCATTTTCTGAAGCTCTGTTGAGGTTTCTAAAATCTACGCATGAGAAGATCTCTCCAAAAATTTTCCTCACAGGAACCAAATTTTCTACCCATGCAGATTGTCTAACCTAGAAGATAATTTTGGCATCTAATAGTTTCTTTAACTCTTGACACATGAAAGGTTCTAAGGATGGGTGGTATTTCTGGAGCTTCTGTTGGAAGGGTTTCACTTTAGGTTTTAACGAGAAAGTGTGTTGAATGATATGAGTATCATAAGTTTTCATATCTCGGTAGGACCATTCAAATACATCTTGATACTGTCTGAAAAGTTTGAGATAGGCTTTCCTTTCCTCTTTAGATATTGTCTTGTTGATATTTATATTCTTGGGGTTTTGCAAGGTTCCTAGGTTTATAGTTTCATGCATGGGACAAGAACTACCCATCTTTGCATTTTTTGACCCTTTAAATCTTTCCCTTAGGTCAAAAAGGTTTTATAAATTAGTTATTCCCTTCAGTATTGTGTGAGACCTTGATTTGTCAGTCGGTTTATTTGTCTGAGAATCGGTTTCTGTTGATTGTTCCTGGAATACTTCATCATCAATAGCCAAGTCTTTAAAGTTATCCTCATTGGTCAAAACATTTATGATCTGTTCATCTCCTTCAAAGACCTTCCAATTAGAAATATTGTTGGGCATTGACCATTTATAGAGTAGCTCCATAGTTAACCGGGAGGCTTCATAATATTCTAGAGGTGATAGACTTGAGGCAGCAGTGGCCAGGGAATCAACAAAAATTTTCTTTGTTCTGGGGATCACAGTAATGTTGAAGGCTTCAAAATGATCTATTAGCATGTGCACTTCCTGTTGGTAATTCCTCAGGTGTGGAGAGTTGCAATGTATAGTGTTCCTCACTTGTCTAACGATGATTTTAGAATCTCTGAAAACCTTCAATTCTTTGACGTTTAAGTCCATAGCTTTCTTTATCCCTTGTACTAGAGATTCATACTCGACAGTGTTGTTCGTGCACTCGAATTCTAGTCTATAGGACAAGAAATGTTATTTACCTTTTGGATCAATAAGGATGCACCCTACCCTTGACCCTTCTTGCGATTTGGATCCATCAAATTATAAGGTCCAAAATTGTGGGAAAAAACTATCAGCTTCCTCTTTTTTGTCACTATCGTCCTCTCCTCCTATCCGTTCCATGATTTCTAACACTGGTTCTTGACAAAAGAGGGTTTCCTCTGCCTCTGTCGACAATTTATCTTGAAAAATCATTTTGTAGTTTTGAGTAAGAGGGGCATTAGATGAGAGGGGGGAGAAATTCCCGAAATTAGAATCACAGGAATAATTGCCTAGAATAGGGAAATCTGTCGATGAGGTTTCATTGAGGGTTTCTAAGTCAGTGACAATATGTTTTAGATATATTTACCTATCGATCCTGATCATATTTGTATGCCCCTTTAATGACAGCCAAATCTGAGCCCAATCTATACTAAATTATCCATTTAACTTCTCAGATCAATCTCGACTTAATAACAATCCATAAGCGTCTGGGATATCTACTACAATGATGTCAATTACTTGCACAAATTTAGGGTGTGTCGCTATTCTGATCATTACATATTTTAGCTCTCCCATAACCTTCACCTGTGTTTTGTCTAATTGTATAACATGTTCACTTTTGAGAGGGACTGTGTTTATTTTTTTGCAAATAGATAGTGGCATAACATTGGAGGATGATCTTGAGTCAACCAAAGAATTATGGAGGTTTATGTTGAAGACTTCAAACGTCAAAAGGAACGGTGGGACAAAAGGTTTTCCCTTCTTATTTTCTAAGCAGGTGTTCACAGTTGGTTTATTTCTTAGATATGTGGGAATTAGACTTCCTCCTTGGTCAGTGCTTGTCATGGGATTTTATACTGATTTCAATGCTTGTAACAAAAAGTCATTTTGCTAAGAGTTTCTACATAGGTCCATGAACGATATATTTTCCTTCAACTTCTTCAAATACTTCACTATGTTGTAGTCTATATTGGGAAATTCTCGTGTATGGATGCTTATAGGGTTTCTTCGGGAAGGAAAAGGTGCTTTGGGGTGATCAAGAGATGGTCTTCCTCCCAAAGTTTGGTTCATAGTAAGGTCATTTGAGACAGGTTGACCCTTGCTTCGTGTTTGCACAACCAAGATTTCTATGGGTGGTTCTTGAACCTCAAATAGGTCATCAGAAGGCATAGGTAGATCAAGGTCACATATCAACATGGTTGTTTCTTCTGGTGGATTAACCTCTTCCTAATCAGAAATACTCATAGTTGAGTCGCTTGATTGTTCGGTTAGGGAGAATTCATCCAGAAACTGGTTGGTCATCAAATTCATGGCATGCACCCATTGAGGGCAGTCTCTTTCAGAGTGATTCTCTTGATGATAGGTACAAAAAGATTCAAATGCTACATTTCCCAGATCGATGTTTAAGTTGGTTGGGGGAGGTTCAATTGCTTTGAAAGGTAGATTTATTTTAAAAAAGGGTTTATAGGGCCTCTGGCCTTGGTTTCCCTCCTCTGCATTTTTCTCCATGTCTATAATTTTGTTTGACAACTTCTTGACCATGCGTTGTAGGTCTTCTATGTCCCCACGTCCCTTTTCAGGACCTTGTTCTTCTTGTTTCCCTAGGGGTCTAGTCAACAACAAACCTCTCCTAGGAGGAGGTTGAAATTATTTCTTGACTAATGAGACTTGGCCTTCTTTACATCCATTCATTTTGAACTCTATTGTTTTGGCTTCTTCAAAATTCTCATCTAAAGTTATTTTGGCATCCCTCTTCACAAAGATGGAAATAGAAGCTGGGAGAGCGTTAGCATAAACTTCGATTTGCGACTCCTGAGTGGGTTTCGCTTCGAGTTGGAATTTGTTTAAGATAGTGGTGAATATTTGATTGAAGTCTTTGACCTTGTCCTTTGAACTCATGGTGGCAGTGAAAAACTCGCCCATTAAAGCTCCTGTAGTGGTTTCTTCTACAAATTTATCTAGAAAATCCTTTTGAAAATTCGTCCAACTAGTTATGGATCCTACAGGTAACTTAAAATACCACGTGGAGGACGAATTATTGAAAGTGTAGGGAAATAGCCTGAAAACTATGTCTTCATGTTGGAAATTCATCATTCTGATAGCTAGTATGAATTTTTTGATATGGTCTTCAGGAAATTCTGAGGTTTTAGGATCAAATTTAGGGAGTAACTTCTTTGGATTTCGGGGCAGGTTGTGTACTCGTCCAGGGATGGCCAAATCATCTATGGAAAACCAAGGATGATTATTCTGAGGTGGGTTTCCCCTTTATTCATCATGGTCATTGTTATCTTCCATGTCTTCATATCCCGAAACTGAGCGTTCTGAGTCAAATCATTCCTCTTCCGAAAAATCGTCGGGCTCAGATAATTTGTCGACTGGGTTTCAGGGATTAGATTAAGAGGATGTTTGATTTCGATGAGGGAGAAATCTATTAGGTCTTATACTATGTGAAAAGAAACCTGGTTGGGAGAATCAACCACTGGTCTGATTATTTGTTTTCTTCTAGGAAGTAATGGAGCTAAGGGTAGTGCACCGATATTTCAGGCGTAAGCTCTTGTGATTCTCCTAAATTGGTTTAATTCCTCATGACGAAGAGCGTAAGGTATATCATGGAACAATTGTTCTTCCTTGTTCTGGGGTGAGTTACTCATTTCAAGAATACTCAATGTGTGTGGTATGTCTTAGGAATGACTAGCCATGCATGTGGGTTGTTTTGAATCTACAAGATGTGTGAACGATTTTGTAAAAAATATTGTGAGCGATTCATTCTTTAGGCCCTCCTTCTAGCGCCATTTCTGTTGAGGGGTCTTAAATCCCTTTAACTCAACAACAAGAACCAAACCCACCACCAAGGCCCAATTAGAATCTGCAACATTTAATAGTGGAATGGTTCTCCAGATCTTGCGATCCGGCCAAATAATCAGTGGGCTTTACATCTTCTAGTGAAAGTTTCTCCTTCAGTTCGAACGTTCTCTTTTTTGTATTTTATCTTATAAGTGGGACCGATACAAGATAAGAGCCGATATAAACCAACTGGGTAACAAGGTGGGAAAACTTAACTACTGGAGAAGGTTGAGCTTGGGATAACCCTTTCACTCTAGCATGTAGACAATGATTCTCTACCATAGGCCTAGTAATAATACATTAACCTGCTGGTGTTCAAATTATTGATTGAGACACAATTTATCGGAAGAAAACATGCATGCAATAAATGATGGCAAGAAAAATAGTTTCCTTATCTCTAATCATCAATCACATATTAACACAATGATTTACTTTCATCATTAAAGATAAGAATTATAAAACATTGAATCAGATAACTTATCAACAGATTTAGAATCTCTTACTCGTTACAACATACATTCATGAGATGAAATCAGAAACAATTCTTCTCCACATCCAATCATACACACTTTTGATGAAAACACAAACTTGTCTCTGGTCCAAAACATGACTTCTCAATTAAGGTAGCTCCGAAATAGTTCTTTACAAATCCAAAAAATGAGGGTCTTTGCAAAAACCATCGACCTTTGCTAATAGGTCGATCCTCCTATTTATAACATACTATTAACTAAAAATATCTATTAAAGTGTAGCTAAATAAAACAAAATTTGTCACATGGTACTTTCTTCTACTAGTCTTCAAAGAGTCATCAAATGATCTCACTTGAGTGGATGATTCTTCTCATACTTCGACCACTTGATGAAGAGATCCTCACATGTGTTAGCATACAAGAATCTATGTTGTTCCATTGAGGCCAAAATAATATCTCTTATCTCTACTGCTTGTGACCGATACTTGACTATTTTGGAACTTAACTGCTGCAACATGGCTCGAGATTTGATCAGGTTCTCCATGAACTGCTGCACCTATCCTGGTGCCATGTTTTCCACCTTTTCTATTTCCTTGACCCATGATGAGTCATATTCAACATGTGATTTGACTATGTCGTGCAAGTCGATAGAGTCATTGGGTGTGTCGAAATCGGGAAGGCCGATGTCTCTCATTACGTGGTTGATCTTGGTCCAACTTTTCTCTCACTTGGATTATTTCTCTTGGATTGAACGATGAGGTTCCTGAGCCAGTTTAACCCAATATTCAGCCAATTTCCTTATGCAGTCGATGTTAAATTATATTAGCATCCAGATGCCATGCTCTTCAATGTCTTATCCCTGTTGCACCATGCTGATATAGTCGATCCTTTCCACGGCTCGGTGTGCTTTCTCATACTACCTCTCCATATCCTTTCACGTCGCTAGTGCCTTGAGGGTGTATTCTTGAAACTAAGATATCCTTGCAGTGAATAGGTGTCGTTCATCTGTAAATTTGTTGTAGGCCTCCTTGAATTCCCTCCTTAGGAACACCGCGGCCTGTGTGGTGTCCTGGTAATATTTTGCCAAGTGGTGCAAATGTTCCACTTCTTTCAAATTAGTAGCCAGCTTCTCTTCATCCCTTTTCTCTTTGTCCAGGGTATCATCTGTGATTTCCATCTTTGCGCTGATAAGTTCAGATGTCTTAGCATGCTCTATGTTGATACGATTTTCCTCCGTGGTGATGAGGATGGAGCGACCTAGAGTGATATTCCTCTTCTTGGTGGTTCTCTACATGATAAATTTAATTTTCTGGTCATAAGTGATGGCATGTATGTCAGTGACTTCATCCACGGGTTCGAGGATTTGTTGATCTCCCCAAGTGAGCATATTTCATAGGATCTCGATGGTATATATTTGTTCAAGACTGGGTTCTTGAAATTCCTCCATGTGTTCCGAAGGTCCGTCTTCTGTTTTCTGCTCATTGGGAAGTTGAGTACTGATTGAAATTGAGGCATCGGGGGTAGGCTTGGTACCTACTTGATAATTGGCCATTGATATGCCAATTTCTTGCTGTGGAGCTTCTTCCTTTTGTTCGCCCGACCTTGGCTCGTATGTTAAACTATTCTTTTGGGATTTCGGTACATTGAGTGGTTCAGTGTCTAAGACACTTTCGACCTCCTAGTGATTGTGCGAAGGGTTCTGAATTTGGGCATCGAAAGCTAGGGAAGATGCCTTCTCTCGCTCCTTTTCCTCTATGATCTGTACAGGAGTCACCAGGGATACCTCCGGGCTTTCTTCATCATCATAGATGTTTATCAATTTGCAGAGGTGGTTTGGTGCACTTTTTCTCCCTGATGTTTCGACTATCTCCGGCTGAGCTGAAACATACCCCGATGATCTGACCTGTGGCATTGTGATTTCAGGGTTGTCTAACCCGACGATTTCATTAATTTCTATTAGTTCAGGGCCGCATGGGCCTGCTCGAATTTCATTTGGGTTGTCGGCAGGGGATCCTATCATTCCTATGATGTCTGGGTCATATTTCAGCTGATCAATTACTTGTTGTGCCTATTATATCATGAGCAGTCCCCTTTCCCATGCATACTGTGTCATAGGGAAACCTCTATCCTGCATTAGGGCCACTAGGAGAACCTCTGTTGCTTTGACCGCTCTGATTTCTTCCCTAGCTATGAGAGCCTCTTGATACGATTACTATATGTTCATCATCTATTCATCTAGGCTCATGGCCCTAAACCTATTCATTTTGGGGTCAACCATCCTCTCTACCATCTCGTCCCAGTCCTGGGCATTTTTAGTAAAGACTTCATCTTCAAATTTCTCGTGGGCGTACGGCCAGCAGGACAACACTTGTGAAGCGTGTTGCAAGACAAGGCCCTTTGGATCATGCTGGCGAAACCGACATGTCTGGAATTTGAACTAGAGCTGCCTCAACCCTTCTTGTTTGGCTTGAGTTGTGTCTTTAACCAAGTATAAACCTACATGCAAACCATAGGGAATGAACGCCCGCTTATTGTCCTTAACCAGGGTGGCGTTGTAGCCTTGAAGGATGGTTTGGTAGCATATTTCTCCTACTACAAGCTGGTCTGGGACATGAACTAGTAAGATATGTGGTGCTCTGGTAGCCCTGAACACCCTGATGTAGGTGTCGCACTTGTCCAAGTACCAGTGGCCTACCTTTCATATCATCTTTTTGGCCGCAGCCGATAGTCTCTGGCATTCTTTCTTAAAAAAAATGAAATAAATTCATGCAATGAATTCATCACACATGAGGGAGTAAGAATTTTTATACCTTTTCTCCCATAGGATGCTGAAATAGACGTGGACCGGGAGCTTTGCGACATGCCAACTCAGATTCATGCTGACGAAAAATGTTTTTGGTGCACATGACATCAAGCAAGTATGAAGCCATGTAGAAAACTGATATTTCTCCCTCTTTCAGAGTCTGAGCCTATTGTATACATATTCTCATTTTTTTAGAAATTATGGCTCCCCAGTTGAAACTGCTCCCAGAGATAGCCACTATGTGAGCTAAGGGCATCCATGCCTCTGAAAATATGGAGCATTCCTTCTCTCCATATAATCAGCAGATAAGAGCCATCAAATAGATGTATAGCTCCCTTAAATTTGTCGTTGAGTACTAGCCCTTGCTCCTGTTGGTGTATTTATTTTCTTCCCTCCACCATGAGGCTATCACTCGGCTGGTGTCATGGCGCTCATAGAACTTCATGACAAAATCTGTGTTTAGTCGCTCCTCAGGGTCCCTAAGATTGTAATACTTTTGGACTTCCATCGGTAAGAACACTTCGACAAAACCACCATTGTCATCATTGATCAAACACTTTTGTGTGTCTGTGTGGTCGATGAGCCACTTTAGGACTTCAATACAGGGAAAAACAGGAGTTCTGCTCGCCATCATATGCAAGTACGAATGTTGGATGTTCAGGAACACGTCGTCGTCGAGCGCTCTAACATTTGCGTCACTATGTGGTACATATTTTGGGTATTCCTCCCAGCTAATCTTGTTAAAGAGTTCTCCCCAATGTGGGAGTGCCACATTGGATCTTGTGCTTGCTTATATATCTCCAAAGGCCGGAGGCTGGATGAAATCCTTCTTCGTCGATGTTTTGATGAAAGGCTCCAGTCTCAGGGTGTATTCCAATTGTTTCGCGACCCCTGGAGAGGAGCCTTCGCCTACCTCTGGTTATTTCATCTTTGGTGCCCTTGGAGATCGTTTGGTGGCCGGATTTCTTGGCGCCATTGTTCCTACAACTCAAAACAAATTTTTAGAGTCTGTTTAAAGGAAAAAAACAGAAAAAATATATGAACTATAACCATGTAAAATCCACAGACTTGGATACATACTTATAAATCTTGCTAAACCTGGTTATTTGATACTCATGGGATCTATGCGGCTTTGGAATTACTCGTCTTACTTCTTCGGATGCTCTGAATCTCTTTGTGTGTAGAATGATTATGTTTACAACGACTCAAGATAATTTAAACCAGTGAAGAACTTACCGTGTCACATCAACCATTCAATTTGGGTGATGAGTGAAATTTAAATATATATGTCATCGAATCTCTACACTTAAATTCATCATGGATTGATGGCAGAGGCGTGGGGGTGATGCGGTCTATCGGTGATTTGAAATGGCTTCTTTGATTTGCGCACGAGGTAGAAACTAATGCGGGATTTGGTATTAATTATCCCCTTAAATTCTCAAAATCCGATCATATACAATGCTAAAACGTTCCATCATGTCACTCTCTTAGTTGTTGGATCGAGGATTGGGGATGTGCTATGAAAATTTTCGTTGATGTCCATATGCAAAATCTTTCGATGCCGATCAATATCACCATACAATGTTGTCGTGGTAAAGATGACTCGGAGGTGTGACTCAGACCTAGGGAGCCAAGACTGACTTGGGGTAAAAACTAGGCCATACGGTTTTCTAATCAGTTAAAGACATGTGGCGTTGAAGACTAGTGACCTAATTTGGGTGTATTGATCAGAGTTGAGACTTTTCTTAAGTTATTCATCCTAAAACAACCTTAGCTTGCCGGTGTCAAAAACGTATCCAAGATCGACGATCGGTGATAAACCTACCGAGTGATTTCTTCGGATTAGCCTCCTCAAAAAGTCCCAACGCCGAAGATGTATCGGGTGTCGGTGATCGGGGATATCTTTTAGCACAGTCAAAATGTTTGTTGCGATCCCTTTAGGTTTTCCCCGATTCCAATAAGTGCGTCGGGTATTGGCTACTAGGGATATCTTTATTTCTTTGTTAACGTCTATTCCCCTCATCTTTTACCGATGTCGAAGGGGAATCGACTATCAGCGATATCCTTATACAAGATTTTGATGCAAACAAAAACTACCTTTTGTCGGTGTCGATGGGGATCGACGCTCAGGGACTGAGGTTTCTCGAGTGATTCTTTTCCTCCTTTGAGTTCCTTCTGATGTCGAATCTAGACGTATCGGGTGAAGTGTTTTTGGCTATTGATTATTTATTCAGGTGTTAAGGCCTTTTAAGTCATGGGGTTTCATAAGTTCAAACAAGCTTGAAAAGCTGATGAGAGTCATGATAATAAGAAAAGAGAAAAAAATTCTCAAAATGAAATCAAATCAGATAGAGCAAAGATCAAGTGGTACCCAAAAAGTTAAAAAAATGACATAGGAGTTTTAGGTTGTGTTGAATGCTCAACAGGTCTCGAGTACTCCACCCGCCAATAGGTAAGGCAAATAGGTTCCAGGGGGGTGACATACGATAATCATAAATGACATGTGGCCTGATTAGCGAGTGACACATGTCATGCTCTAAAGGGAAAATATGGTTTGCGGAAGGTACAAATCAAGGTGACACGTGGCATGTCAAACATGGGTCCACATCACCCTTGGTGACATCAGCATGCCTCGTCCCTCCGGAATGAAAATCTTTCAATGCCCTTAGATCTCACGATCGAGATGCGTCCACATAGATCCATTGGTCTACGGCCTCTGTTACTTCATAACTTCGGTGTTCAGGGAATCCATCGTGTAACTTTCTCTTTTCTCCTAGAGTAGTTAGCATTGGGTTGACCATAGTCTAGATATGACGGTCAGGAACGACCCTGTAGCATCCTCATATCTACGACTCCTATCACTTCATGAGTTCACCTTTCGAGGTTTTACCCACTCCACACTCCTTTTCTCCCAGAGTAAGACTTCACCGAAGTGTCATGCACGAGTCCCTCCTTTGGTTGATTGGATGGTTAAGAGGGGTACTCAATGGACTCCCCAAATCCATGGCTCACATCAATTCGCAACTCTGACATTCGAGGGATTTGGTGGAATGAAATCATTTTTCTCCCAAAGTGGTCAGGGCTGGATTGACTGCAGTGTAGATCCAACAGTTAGGGAAGGTCCTGAGAACCCTCAAATCTATGACTCACACGAATTCAGGACCGGTAAGTGGGTCAGGGTTTAACAGTGGGACAGGTCCAAGGGTCTTGGTTGGGGAAACTTCCAGATGTCGGTCAACCTCATTGGTAACTGACCCAATAGGTTTCCTTTAGACGGTTTGAGAATGGTAAGGATATAACACCACAGAGCTTCGAACTATCGAAGTTATCAAGCCAACAAAGATTAACTCCTTTCAGGCCTAGTGCAAGGTTCCTAGACCTTGGTCATATGGAATCTTGGACAAGCCTCGAGGCTACACGCTCAACACTTACCCATGATTTGGTTAGAATTGTGGACATAAGTCCTCGGTCACACAGGTGAAGGGTTTGAAGGAGGCTACCTCCATCCAAAGATTTTGAACTTAGCATTACTGCGAAGGTAAATTCGAGAGGGTGGTAGGACTTAAGTATTCTAGTCAACTCTACCCACTCTCTCACATTACAAGGTCTATCCTTGGGAAAAATTCCCTTAGAAAATTTCTAGCCAATGCATAAACTAGAGCTTATACTCAAACTCACTTATAGACTCATGTCCCATATCTCTCTAGTTGTTAAGTTGAGGTGAACAAAAGACCATGTGAATACAAAAGTTTATAAAAAAAAAAAGCATTTCCAATGATTTATCAAAGATTGTAAAACTTAACCATAAATAAAGACATTCAACCATCACTTCCATTTCATTACACAGAGTATGAAAATACTAGCAATAGACCAGAATCATGCAATGACTGCTGAAAGGGGTGCATGTTTCCACCCAACCATAGGCACAACCACTCATGAACAGATTTAGTGTTGGCCACCCCCTAGCTAGACCATGATGCTCTGAGAGAGACTCTTTCTTCTTGCTCTACGTCAGTCAAGGAAAAATGCTATTCTCCTCCTCCCACAGGAACTTAGCAAACAATTTTCTCTATATCAAGCAAGGGGTCTTGCATCAAGTACTTCCATAGTAACTTGTCTTCTCTGCAGACCCGTTTATCAGCTTGGACTGAAAACGCTACCAACAACTTCTTGCACCCATAACGAGCTTGTTTTTCAGTTCTCTCCAGAACCC
The DNA here is from genome assembly GCA_032191745.1 of Picea mariana. Taxonomy (NCBI): domain Eukaryota; kingdom Viridiplantae; phylum Streptophyta; class Pinopsida; order Pinales; family Pinaceae; genus Picea; species Picea mariana. The sequence continues at coordinate 37,191 of JASDQU010735740.1, read as the reverse complement.
TCAAGCTCCACACATGCTTCCCCTTCGCCCCCTCTATCACTGCCCACCAATCCCTTCCTCTTTTCCTTCCTCAACAATATTGCATGGGTCTGAATCCCCATCTTGTAGTCAGGTATAAAATCCTTGTAGAGGGGTACTCTGCCCCATCTCCTCATTAAATCTTGAGGAGGCTTTACCAACTACCATCTTGAATGGAAATTCATTTCTGGGTCTGAGCAATTAAATCTAGTAAGGTACTGGTTTGGTGGGGGTCATCTCAACCATTTCTAGTCCCCCCTCACCATCTTTCTCATAGCATCATGATCTATCTTGGCAAACCCCCCTTTCAATAGTTATGCAACACTATCCATTTTTAATTAATAATAGAAATACATAGATTGCCTTTTATAACAAAAGGGTTCATCAAATCTAACATTCACACATATTCAGTTTGCCACATCTTTTGGCAAGTTATAGTTATATTTACAAGATAGGGGAAATAGGGGTATTACAATACCCTCCCCCTTAAAGGAACATCATCCTCGATGTTCTAACTGTCGATGTGCTCTGTATGTACAAAAGTAAAAAAAAATGGGTATGCTTGTTTCATGGCATCCTCCATTTCCCATGTAGCTTCATCTAGACCAAAGTGCTTCCAGTGCACCTTGACCTGTGCAATGTTTCTGTTCTTGAGTGGCATTTCCTTCCTGTCTATAATGCACTATGGTTTTGGCAGGAATTCTCTCTTTGGTTCCACCTGAATCACAAAACAATAAATTATATGATCAGAATCATGTACATATTTCTTTAGTAATGAAACATGGAAAACATTATGTACCTTCATTGTGGGAGGAAGTGCAAGTCTATATGCTACAGTGTTAGAAAAACAAGACCGCAGAGAAATAAAATAAAACAAATGAATTATTTATGGAAAAATTCACACTTGCTAAACTTAGCATAGAGTTGATGTTCTCTTAGCACTTGAAGCACTAGCTTGAGATGTTATTCATGC
>JASDQU010735740.1:0-14976 GCA_032191745.1 Picea mariana | reverse complement strand
TGTGTAATGAAATGGAAGTGATGGTTGAATGTCTTTATTTATGGTTAAGTTTTACAAACTTTGATAAATCATTGGAAATGATTTTTTTTTTTTATAAACTTTTGTATTCACATGGTCTTTTGTTCACCTCATCTTAACAACTAGAGAGATATGGGACATGAGTCTATAAGTGAGTTTGAGTATAAGCTCTAGTTTATGCATTGGCTAGAAATTTTCTAAGGGAATTTTTCCCAAGGATAGACCTTGTAATGTGAGAGAGTGGGTAGAGTTGACTAGAATACTTAAGTCCTGCCACCCTCTCGAATTTACCTTCACAGTAATGCTAAGTTCAAACTCTTTGGATGGAGGGAGCCTCCTTCAAACCCTTCACCTGTGTGACCGAGGAATTATGTCCACAATTCTAACCAAATCGTGGCTAAGTGTTGAGCGTGTAGCCTCGAGGCTTGTCCAAGATTCCATATGACCAAGGTCTAGGAACCTTGCACTAGGCCCGAAAGGAGTTAAGCTTCATTGGCTTGATAACTTCAATAGTTCGAAGCTCTGTGGTGTTATATCCTTACCATTCTCAAACCGTCTAAAGGAAACATATTGGGTCAATTACCAACGAGGTTGACCGACATCTGGAAGTTTCCCCAACCAAGACCGATGGACCTGTCCCACTATTAAACCCAGACCCACTTACTGGTCCTGAATTCGTGTGAGTCATAGATATGAGGGTTCTCAGGACCTTCCCTAACTGTTGGATCTACACTGCAGTCAATCCAGCATTGACCACTTTGGGAGAAAAATGATTTCATGCCACCTGTTGTAACAGAGTTTGAATTTTTCTCTACTTAGTGTCCTCATCCCAAATGTGTTTGAGGATCACTATTTCCTCTTAACTGAGAGTCCTCTTATTGCTCCTGAAAACCGTGAATATACTGGGGAAATAATGTTCGAAATATTTAATGTTCCATGACTTTATATAACTGTACAGGCTGTCCTTGCTATTGTTGCTGAGCACATAATTTCATATGGATGTTATGGATGGGCGTTTTATATTACCATTGGACCTCTGGTGGTTTCTGCATTATGACCCGTGACAGATTTTCCACTGGATGTATATTTAATGATTGTTGAACCGAAACAATGTGTACCAGATTTTATCAAAGCTGGTGCAGACATTGTTAGTGTACATTGTGAGCAAACTTCAACTATCCATTTGCATCGAACACTAAATAAGAGTAAGAGTCTTGGAGCGGAAGATGGAGTAGTTTTGAACCCGACCACTCCATTAAATGGTATAGAATATGTGCTTGATGTGGTAGACTTGGTCTTAATCATGTCAGTCAATCTCGTATTTGGTGGACAGAGCTTTATAGAAAGTCAAGTCAAGAAAATCTCAGATCTACGGAGAATGTGTGCATAGAAGTGTTACAAATCGCGAGTGTAATCGATTTGAAAGAACATCACTTGCAGACAGCACTCATTATCAACCTTTATATATTTTGTATGATGTTGCACAAATCAGGTACTCAAAAATCCAAATTAGGGTTTTGAATAGTTATTATTTTTATTGACATCACTCTTGACCTATTAGCTCGACGCCAGAATAAAACTACGGAACAGCAAAAACGGTCATAATATCAGCGATTGAAGAAATGACAACTGTCGAACACCAACTCACACCGCGTGCATAAAACGTGGACCAATCACGGGATTTCGGGGTTTCACTTATCGTTTTTCATACTACATTCTTTTCTCCAAAAGCCTGAAGGCCGATGGGAAAATTCACGCGCTTCAAAGTCTCAAAAATGAAACAGGTCGGGATATGGATTGACCGTGTCTCAACACGTTCATTCAGCAATAAAACCTGCTATTGTCATAAGAACTTGCGGTGCAACGAGTGGCATTGGTTGTGATAATGGTGCTATTCACATCTATGTTGTTTGAGGAAGGCATGGAAAAATTTCGAGTGTTGGACACAAAGAAAATATTTGCAGGAGGTTCCGATGGTTGCATCAGGAATTGGGATATCACTACATTGCTCATGCATCAACTTATAGTGAAGACGGCATAAAAATCTGATTAAAATAACTGACACTATGTCTTGTTAGAAGAGTTAGAGAAGATTCTATAAAATATGATCCAATTACTTGAAGCTATGTCATGTTACAAGCCTTATCACCGTAGAGATTCAGATCAAATCGTAAAATCCATTAACCTGAAGACAGAGTTTGACATACAGGAGAGATCTGCGCTCTTCAAGGAGGGTGATTTATACTGGAGGTCCCCGCGATGGATTAAGATGTTGCTGCTGTTCATAGAGATCCAACACAGTCTATGGTGCGGGGGAAATGGACCTAGATTATTGTGAAAAGCGAATATACAGATCTGGATTCTGTGCATTCCTCCGAAGCCCTAAAATACCATAGCAACAAATGAAATAATATCCACTGAATCTGATTGTCCGCATCAGAATAGAAGCCAGGTGTTGCAGCGTAGGCCGAGGATGAGTCGATTAGGAATAACTGCTCGAAGCCATGGAAGCAACAATTGGATCTGAGGAAAGGTAGCCAATACATAAAATGAAATTCTTCAAGTTGCAACGCCGCTCCAACAACAAAATTTGCTCATACTTCATCACCATTATGCCAGAACGAGCAACACAGAGATTTCAGTCAGACAAATCTGATGGGATGTGACATTTAAAGAACCATATACAACAGAATGACAACTCATTTATATGGAGGAGGATCTAATTCACTTATGGCAATAAACATTTTGTTAGAAATTAGGATTTGAGTTGTACTTTTAATTTAATTCAGATTATTGTTATAATTAGTTAAAGACAGTTGAAATTAGTTAACTGTCAGTTAGAAAATAAGGCGGTTTCAACCTCCTTGAGAGAAGAAATTTATATAGAAATGAATTCATTGTAAAAGGAGAGGGGGGAAAACCAGGAGAATGCTCTTGGGTAGAGAGCTCCTGTGTGGAACGCAGAGTTATTTTGAGAACCAGAAATGGAATTATACACAGCGACGCGTTTTCTTGAAATTATGAGATTCATTACGGTCATTTCTTTCGCTATGTCCTCTTTTTGTCTTATTATCTATCTATTCTTTTGTCAACTGGGTTAAGTATGTTTGGAATTCATTCTTAAATGCTCCTTACACACAGTTGATAAAAGTTTTGTTTTCATGATGACTGTTCAGAATTCACTCCAGATAAGTGCTCTGTATCTAGCCATCAGCCTTTAGTTTTTTCTTCCAAAGTCATAGTGAAAATTCCTCCTTGATTGATGCTTTCACTATGGTGGTCCTTTCCTTTTCTTTTTCTGCTATTAAATCATGATCATTTATAGTTGAAAGAAAGACTTACTTTGCCTCATTTTCTGCAAGTAATGTGATCCCTGTTGCAATCTCCTTTCTGTGGTTTTCACTTGACTCCATGCCCAATGGACTGTTTTCCTGAATCAACTCCCAAACCTGATTAAACATCTTTTCTAATAAGAAATATGGCCTTCTTACTGTAATCATTGGATATTCCTGAGTAAAGAGCCTTTGGCTGTTTAGAGAACTGTATCTAAGTGTATTAGGCCAGAAGTGCACTCAACATAAATTTTCAGGGTTTGACTTGCTGCAACCCAAGTCAAGTTCTGAAAAATAAATAACTTTTTCTTTATAAAATGTGCTAAGGCTTGGCTCTATTACAGCCTAGAGTCAACTCTTGCGACAACACCACCAAATCCCCCGAATGTCAGAGTTGCAAATTGATGTGAGCCATGGATCTGGGGAGTCTGTTGAGTACCCCTCTTAACCATCCAATCAACCAAAGGAGGGACTCGTGCATGACACTTCGGTGAAGTCTTAATCTGGGAGAAAAGGAGTGTGGAGTGGGTAAAACCTCGAAAGGTGAACTCATGAAGTGATAGGAGTCATAGATATGAGGATGCTACAGGGTCGTTCCTGACCATCATATCTAGACTATGGTCAACCCAACGCTAACTACTCTGGGAGAAAAGAGAAAGTTACACGATGGATTCCCTGAACACCGAAGTTATGAAGTAACAGAGGCCGTAGACCAATGGATCTAGGTGGATGCATCTCGATCGTGAGATCTAAGGGCATTGAAAGGTTTTCATTACGGAGGGACGAGGCACGCTGATGTCACCAAGGGTGACGTGGACCCATGTTTGACATGCCATGTGTCACCTTGATTTGTACCTTCCGCAAACCATATTTTCCCTTTAGAGCATGACATGTGTCACCCGCTAATCGGGCCACATGTCATCTATGATTATCGCATGTCACCCCCCTGGAACCTATTTGCCTTACCTATTGGCGGGTGGAGTACTCGAGACCTGTTGAGCATTCAACACAACCTAAAACTCCTATGTCATTTTTTTAACTTTTTGGGTACCACTTGATCTTTGATCTATCTGATTTGATTTCATTTTGAGAATTTTTTTCTCTTTTCTTATTATCATGACTCTCATCAGCTTTTCAAGCTTGTTTGAACTTATGAAACCCCATGACTTAAAAGGCCTTAACACCTGAATAAATAATCAATAGCCAAAAACACTTCACCCAATACGTCCAGATTCGACATCAGAAGGAACTCAAAGGAGGAAAAGAATCACTCGAGAAACCTTAGTCCTTAAGCATCGATCCCCATCGACACCGGCAAAAGGTAGTTTTTGTTTGCATCAAAATCTTGCATAAGGATATCGCTGATAGTCGATTCCCCTTCGGCATCGGTAAAAGATGAGGGGAATAGACGTTAGCAAAGAAATAAAGATATCCCTAGTAGCTGATACCCGACGCACTTATTGGAATTGGGGAAATCCTAAAGGGATCGCAACAAACATTCTAACTGTGCTAAAAGATATCCTCGATCACCAACACCCAATACATCTTCGGCGTTGGGACTTTTTGAGGAGGCTAATCCGAAGAAAGCACTCGGTAGGTTTATCACCGATCGTCGATCCTGGATACGTTTTTGACACTGGCAAGCTAAGGTTGTTTTAGGATGAATAACTTAAGAAAAGTCTCAACTCTGATCAATACACCCAAATTAGGTCACTGGTCTTCAACGCCACATGTATTTAACTAATTAGAAAACCGTATGGCCTAGTTTTTACCCCGAGTCAGTCTTGGCTCCCTAGGTCTGATTCACACCTCCGAGTCATCTTTACCACGACAACATTGTATGGTGATATTGATCGGCGTCGGAAGATTTTGCAGATGGACATCAACGAAAATTTTCATAGCACATCCCCAATCCTCAATCCAACAACTAAGAGAGTGACATGATGGAACGTTTTAGCATTGTATATGATCGGATTTTGAGCATTTAAGGGGGTAATTAATACCAAATCCCGCATTAGTTTCTACCTCGTGCGCAAATCAAAGAAGCCATTTCAAATCACCGATAGACCACATCACCCCCATGCCTCTGCCATCAACCCATGATGAATTTAAGTGTAGAGATTCGATGACATATATGTTTAAATTTCACTCATCACCCGAATTGAATGGTTGATGTGACACTGTAAGTTCTTCACTGGTTTAAATTATCTTGAGCCATTGTAAACATAATCATTCTACACACAAAGAGATTCAGAGCATCCGAAAAAGTAAGACAAGTAATTCCAAAGCTGCAGAGATCCCGTGAGTATCAAATAACCAGGTTTAGCAAGATTTATAAGTATGTATCCAAGTCTATGGATTTTACATGGTTATAGTTCATATATTTTTTCTATTTTTTTCCTTTAAACAGTCTCTAAATTTTTTTTTTGAGTTGTAGGAACAATGGCGCCAAGAAATCCGACCACCAAATGATCGCCAAGGGCACCAAAGATGAAATAACCAGAGGTAGGTGAAGGCTCCTCTCCAGGGGTCGCGAAACAATTGGAATACACCCTGAGACTAGAGCCTTTCATCAAAACATCGACGAAGAAGGATTTCATCCAGCCTCCGGCCTTTGGAGATATAGAAGCAAGCACAAGATCCAATATGGCACTCCTGCATTGGGGAGAACTCTTTAACAAGATTAGCTGGGAGGAATACCCAAAATATGTACCACATAGTGATGCAAATGTTAGAGCGCTTGACGATGACATGTTCTTGAACATCCAACATTCGTACTTGCATATGATGGTGAGCAAAACTCTTGTTTTTCCCTGTATTGAAGTCCTAAAGTGGCTCATCGACCACACAGACACACAAAAGTGTTTGATCAACGATGACAATGGTGGTTGTGTCGAAGTGTTCTTACTGATGGAAGTCCAAAAGTATTACAATCTTAGGGACCCTGAGGAGCGACTAACACAAATTTTTTCATGAAGTTCTATGAGCGCCATGACACCAGCCGAGTGATAGCCTCATGGTGGAGGGAGGAAAATAAATACACCAATAGGAGCAGGGGCTAGTACTCAACGACAAATTTAAGGGAGCTATACATCTATTTGATGGCTCTCATCTGTCGATTATATGGAGAGAAGGAATGCTCCATATTTTTAGAGGCATGGATTCCCTTAGCTCACATAGTGGCTATCTCCGGGAGTAGTTTCAACTGGGGAGCCATAATTTCTAAACAAATGAGAATATGTATACAATAGGCTCAGACTCTGAAAGAGGGAGAAATATCGGTTTTCTACATGGCTTCATACTTGCTTGATGTCATGTGCACCAGAAACATTTTTCGTCGGCATGAATCTGAGTTGGCATGTCGCAGAGCTCCCGGTCCATGTCTATTTCAGCATCCTATGGGAGAAAAGGTATACAAATTCTTACTCCCTCATGTGCAATGAATTCATTGCATGAATTTATTTCATTTTTTTTAAGAAAGAATGCCAGAGACTATCGGCTGCGGCCAAAAAGATGATATGAAAGGTAGTCCATTGGTACTTGGACAAACGCGACACCTACATCAGGGTGTTCTGGGCTACCAGAGCACCACATATCTTACTAGTTCATGTCCCAGACCAGCTTGTAGTAAGAGAAATATGCTACCAAACCATCCTGTAAGGCTACAACGCCACCCTGGTTAAGGACAATAAGCGGGCGTTCATTCCCTATGGTTTCCATGTAGGTTTATACTTGGTTAAAGACACAACTCAAGCCAAACAAGAAGGGTTGAGGCAGATCTATTTCAAGTTCCAGACATGCCGGTTTCGCCAGCATGATCCAAAGGGCCTTGTCTTGCAACACGCTTCACAAGTGTTTTTCTTGTTGGTCGTACGCCCACGAGAAATTTGAAGATGAAGTCTTTACTAAAAATGCCCAGGACTGGGACGAGGTGGTAGAGAGGATGGCTGACCCCAAAATGACTAGGTTTAGGGCCATGAGCCTAGATGAATAGATGATGAACATAGAGTAATCAGATCAAGAGGCTCTCATAGCTAGGGAAGAAATCAGAGCGGTCAAAGCAACAGAGGTTCCCCTAGTGGCCCTAATGCAGGATAGAGGTTTCCCTATGACACAGGATGCATGGGAAAGGGGACTGCTCATGATATAATAGGCACAACAAGTAATTGATCAGCTGAAATATGACCCAGACATCATAGGAATGATAGGAGCCCCTGCCGACAACCCAAATGAAATTCGGGCAGGCCCATGCAGCCCTGAACTAATAGAAATTAATGAAATCGTCGGGTTAGACAACCCTGAAATCACAATGCCACAGGTCAAATCACCGGGGTATGTTTCAGCTCAGCCGGAGATAGTCGAAACATCAGAGAGAAAAAGTGCACCAAACCCCCTCTGCAAATTGATAAACATCTATGATGATGAAGAAAGCCCGGAGGTATCCCTGGTGACTCCTGTACAGATCATAGAGGAAAAGGAGCGAGAGAAGGCATCTTCCCCATCTTTCAATGCCCAAATTTAGAACCCTTCACACAAACACTAGGAGGTCGAAAGTGTCTTAGACACTGAACCACTCAATGTACCGAAATCCCAAAAGGATAGTCTAACATACGAGCCAAGGTTGGGCGAACAAAAGGAAGAAGCTCCACAGCAAGAAATTGGTGTATCAATGGTCGATTATCAACTAGGTACCAAGCCTACCGCCGATGCCTCAATTTCAATCGGTACTCAACTTCCCAATGAGTAGAAAACAAAAGCCGGACCTTCAGAACACATGAAGGAAGTTCAAGAACCCAGTCTTGAACAAATATATGCCATCGAGATCCTGTAAAATATGCTCACTTGGGTAGATCAACAAATCCTTGAACCCGTGGATGAAGTCGCTGACATACATGCCATCACTTGTGACCAGAAAATTAAAGTTATCATGTAGAGAACCACCAAGAAGAGGAATATCACTCTAGGTTGCTCCATCCTCATCACCACGGAGGAAAATCGTATCAACACAGAGCATGCTAAGACATCTGAACTTATCAGCGTAAAGATGGAAATCACAGATGCCACCCTGGACAAAGAGAAAAGGGATGAAGAGAAGCTGGCTACTAATTTGAAAGAAGTGGAACATTTGCACCACTTGGAAAAATATTACCAGGACACCACACAGGCCGCGGTGTTCCTAAGGAGGGAATTCAAGGAGGCCTACAACAAATTTACAGATGAACGACACCTATTCACTGCAAGGATATCTGAGCTTCAAGAATACACCCTCATGGCACTAGCGACGTGAAAGGATATGGAGAGGTGGTATGAGAAAGCACACCGAGCCGTGGAAAGGATCGACTATATCAGCATGGTGCAATAGGGATAAGACATTGAAGAGCATGGCATCTGGCTGCTAAGATAAAGCAACATTGACTGCATAAAGAAATTAGCTGAATATTGGGTTAAACTAGCTCAGGAACCTCATTGTTCAATCTAAGAGAAATAATCCAAGTGCGAGAAAAGTTGGACCAAGATCAACCAGGTAATGAGAGCCATCGGCCTCCCCGATTTCGACACACCCAATGACTCTGTCGACTTGCGCGACATAGTCAAATCACATGTTGAATATGACTCATCATGGGTCAAGGAAATAGAAAAGGTGGAAAACATGGCACCAGGATAGGTGCAGCAGTTCACGGAGAACCTGATCAAAGCTTGAGCCATGTTGCAGCAGTTATGTTCCAGAATAGTCAAGTATCGGTCACAAGCAGTAGAGATAAGAGATATTATTTCGGCCTCAATGGAACAACATAGATTCTTGTATGCTAACACATGTGAGGATCTCTTCGTAAAGTGGTCGAAGTATGAGAAGAATCATCCACTCAAGTGAGATCATTTGATGACTCTTTGAAGACTAGTAGAAGAAAGTACCATGTGACAAATTTTGTTTTATTTAGCTACACTTTAATGGCTATTTTTAGTTAATAGTATGTTATAAATAGGAGGATTGACCTATTAGCAAAGGTCGATGGTTTTTGCAAAGACCCTCATTTTTTGGATTTGTAAAGAACTATTTCGGAGCTGCCTTAATTGAGAAGTCATGTTTAGGACCAGAGACAAGTTTGTGTTTTCATCAAAAGTGTGTATGATTGGATGTGGAGAAGAATTGTTTTTGATTTCATCTCATGAATGTATGTTGTAACGAGTAAGAGATTCTAAATCTGTTGATAAGTTATCTGATTCAATGTTTTATAGTTCTTATCTTTAATGATGAAAGTAAATCATTGTGTTAATATGTGATTGATGATTAGAGATAAGGAAACTATTTTTCTTGCCATCATTTATCGCATGCATGTTTTCTTCCAATAAATTGTGTCTCAATCAATAATTTGAACACCAACAGGTTAATGTATTATTACTAGGCCTATGGTAGAGAATCATTGTCTACATGCTAGAGTGAAAGGGTTATCCCAAGCTCAACCTTCTCCAGTAGTTAATTTTTCCCACCTTGTTACCCAGTTGGTTTATATTGGCTCTTATCTTGTATCGGTCCCACTTATAAGAGAAAATACAAAAAAGAGAACGTTCGAACTGAAGGAGAAACTTTCACTAGAAAATGTAAAGCCCACTGATTATTTGGCCGGATCGCAAGATCTGGAGAACCATTCCACTATTAAATGTTGAAGATTCTAATTGGGCCTCGGTGGTGGGTTTGGTTCTTGTTGTTGAGTTAAAGGGATTTAAGACCCCTCAACAGAAATGGTGCTAGAAGGAGGGCCTAAAGAATGAATCTCTCACAATATTTTTTACAAAATCGTTCACACATCCTGTAGATTCAAAACAACCCACATGCATGGCTAATCATTCCTAAGACACACCACACACATTGAGTACTCTTGAGACGAGTAACTCACCCCAGAACAAGGAAGAACAATTGTTCCCTGATATACCTTACGCTCTTCGTCACGAGGAATTAAACCAATTTAGGAGAATCACAAGAGCTTACACCTGAAATATCGATGCACTGCCCTTAGCTCCATTACTTCCTAGAAGAAAAAAAATAATCAGACCAGTGGTCGATTCTCCCGACCAGGTTTCTTTGCACATAGTAGAAGACCTAATAGATTTCTCCCTCACCAAAATCGAACATCCTCTTAATCTAATCCCTGAAACCCAGTCGACAAATTATCCGAGCCCGACGATTTTTCGGAAGAGGAATGGTTTGACTCAGAACGCTCAGTTTCGGGATATGAAGACATGGAAGATAACAATGACCATGATGAATAAAGGGGAAACCCACCTCAGAATAATCAGCCTTGGTTTTCCATATATGATTTGGCCATCCCTGGATGAGTACACAACCTGCCCCAAAATCCAAAGAAGTTACTCCCTAAATTTGATCCTAAAACCTCAGGATTTCCTGAAGACCATATCAAAAAAGTCATACTAGCTATCAGAATGATGAATTTCCAACATGAAGACATAGTTTGCAGGCTATTTCCCTACACTTTCAAGAATTCATCCTCCACGTGGTATTTCAAGTTACCTGTAGGATCCATAACTAGTTGGACGAATTTTCAAAAGGATTTTCTAGATAAATTTGTAGAAGAAACCACTACAGGAGCTTTAATGGGTGAGTTGTTCACTGCCACCATGAGTTCAAAGGACAAGGTCAAAGACTTCAATCAAATATCCACCACTATCTTAAACAAATTCCAACCCGAAGCAAAACCCACTCAGGAGTTGCAAATCGAAGTTTATGCTAACACTCTCCCAGCTTCTATTTCCATGTTCGTGAAGAGGGCTACCAAAATAACTTTAGATGAGAATTTTGAAGAAGCCAAAACAATAGAGTTCAAAATGACGGGATGTAAAGAAGGCCAAGTCTCATTAGTCAAGAAAGAGGGTTGTTGTTGACTAGACCCCTAGGGAAACAAGAAGAACAAGGCCCTGAAAAGGGACGTGGGGACATAGAAGACCTACAATGCATGGTCAAGAAGTTGTCAAACAAAATTATAGACATGAAGAAAAATGCAGGGGAGGGAAACCAAGGCCAGAGGCCCTATAAACCCTTTTTTAAAAGAAATCTACCTTTCAAAGCAATTGAACCTCCCCCAACCAACTTAAACATCGATCTGGGAAATGTAGCATTTGAATATTTTTGTACCTATCATCAAGAGAATCACTCTGAAAGAGACTTCCCTCAATGGGTGCATGCAATGAATTTGATGACCAACCAGTTTCTAGATGAATTCTCCCTAACCGAACAATCAAGCGACTCAACTATGAGTATTTCTGATTAGGAAGAGGTTAATCCACTAGAAGAAACAACCATGTTGATATGGGACCTTGATCTACCTATGCCTTCTAATGACCTATTTGAGGTTCAAGAACCACCCATAGAAATCTTGGTTGTGCAAACACGAAGCAAGGATCAGCCTGTCTCAAATGACCTTACTATGAACCAAACTTTGGGAGGAAGACTAGCTCATGATCACCCCAAATCACCTTTTCCTTCCCGAAGAAACCCTATAAGCATCCATACACGAGAATTGCCTAATATAGACTACAACATAGTGAAGTATTTGAAGAAGTTGAAGGAAAATATATCGTTCATGGACCTATGTAGAATCCCTTAGCAAAAGGATTTTTTGTTGCAAGCATTGAAATCAGTATAAAATCCCATGACAAGCACTGACCAAGGAGGAAGTCTAATTCCCACATATGTAAGAAATAAACCAACTGTGAACACCTGCTCAGAAAATAAGAAGGGAAAACCTTTTGTCCCACCGTTCCTTTTGACGTTTGAATTCTTCAACATAAACCTCCATAATTCTTTGTTTGACTCAAGATCATCCTCCAATGTTATGCCACTATCTATTTTCAAAAAATTAAACACAGTCCCTCTCAAAAGTGAACATGTTATACAATTAGACAGAACCCACGTGAAGGTTATGGGAGAGCTAAAATATGTAATGATCAGAATAGCAACACACCCTAAATTTGTGCAAGTAATTGACATCATTGTAGTAGATATCCCAGAAGCTTATGGATTGTTATTAAGTCGAGATTGATCTGAGAAGTTAAATGGATACTTTAGTATAGATTGGGCTCATATTTGGCTATCATTAAAGGGGCATACAAATATGATCAGTATCGATAGGTAAAGATATCTAAAACATATTGTCACTGACTTAGAAACCCTCAATGAAACCTCATCGATATATTTCCCTATTCTAGGCAATTATTCCCGTGATTCTAATTTCAGGAATTTCTCCCCCCTCTTATCTAATGTCCCTCTTACTCAAAAATACAAAATGATTTTTCAAGATAAATTTCCGACAGAGGCAGAGGAAACCCTCTTTTGTCAAGAACCAGTGTTATAAATCATGGAACGAATAGGAGGAGAGGACGATAGTGACAAAAAAGAGGAAGCTGATAGTTTTTTCCCACAATTTTGGACCTTATAATTTGATGGATCCAAATCGCAAGAAGGGTCAAGGGTAGGGTGCATCCTTATTGATCCAAAAGGTAAATAACATTTCTTGTCCTATAGACTAGAATTCGAGTGCACGAACAACACTGTCGAGTATGAATCTCTAGTACAAGGGATAAAGAAAGCTATGGACTTAAACGTCAAAGAATTGAAGGTTTTCAGAGATTCTAAAATCATCGTTAGACAAGTGAGGAACACTATACATTGCAACTCTCCACACCTGAGGAATTACCAACAGGAAGTGCACATGATAATAGATCATTTTGAAGCCTTCAACATTACTGTGATCCCTAGAACAAAGAAAATTTTTGTTGATTCCCTGGCCACTGCTGCCTCAAGTCTATCACCTCTAGAATATTATGAAGCCTCCCAGTTAACTGTGGAGCTACTCTACAAATGGTCAGTGCCCAACAATATTTCTAATTGGAAGGTCTTTGAAGGAGATGAATAGATCATAAATGTTTTGACCAATGAGGATAAATTTAAAGACTTGGCTANGAGGCAGCAGTGGCCAGGGAATCAACAATATTTCTAATTGGAAGGTCTTTGAAGGAGATGAATAGATCATAAATGTTTTGACCAATGAGGATAAATTTAAAGACTTGGCTATTGATGATGAAGTATTCCAGGATCAATCAGCAGAAACCGATTCTCAGACAGATCAACCAACTGACAAATCAAGGTCTCACACAATACTGAAGGGAATAACTAATTTATAAAACCTTTTTGACCTAAGGGAAAGATTTAAAGGGTCAAAAAATGCGAAGATGGGTAGTTCCTGTCCCATGCATGAAACTATAAACCTAGGAACCTCGCAAAACCCCAAGAATATAAATATCAACAAGACAATATCTAAAGAGGAAAGGAAGGCCTATCTCAAACTTTTCAGACAGTATCAAGATGTATTTGAATGGTCCTACCGAGATATGAAAACTTATGATACTCATATCATTCAACACACTTTCTCGTTAAAACCTAAAGTGAAACCCTTCCAACAGAAGCTCCAGAATTACCACCCATCCTTAGAACCTTTCATGTGTCAAGAGTTAAAGAAACTATTAGATGCCAAAATTATCTTCTAGGTTAGACACTCTGCATGGGTAGAAAATTTGACTTTTGTGAGGAAAATTTTTGGAGAGATCTGCTCATGCGTAGATTTTAGAAACCTCAACAGATCTTCAGAAAATGACAATTACCCAGTCCCACCAATCGAGAAACTCTTATAGACCGTGTCTGTTTCTGAAATTTTCTCCCTGCTGGACGGTTTCTCAGGTTACAACCAGGTTCTAGTTTCAGAAGAAGACCACTTGAAAACTACCTTCTGAACCAAGTGGGGAACCTTCTCTTATAAAAACATTCCCTTTGGGTTAATCAATGCAAGAGAGACCATAAAAAGGGCCATGGACATAGCATTTCGGGGACTAATCAAAAAATGTGTAGTAGTCTATTTGGATGACGTGACTGTGTATTCAAAGAACAAAGAATATCACATCCAACATCTAACCCAGATTTTCGAAAGGTGTAGGAAATACGGTATATCCTTAAACCCTAAGAAAACTATTTTTGGTGTCGAGGAAGGTAAGTTGTTAGGCCACATTATATCCCAAACAGGGATCTTCATAGACCCAGAAAGGATTAAGGTCATAGCTCAGCTTCCATTACCTCACAACAAAAAGTCGATGCAATCATTCTTTGGGAAAATCAATTTTGTGAGGAAATTCATCCCCGATTTCGTTGAAACTATCAAGCGCTTACAAAAAATGGTTCTTAAAGATGTTGAATTTAAGTGGGATGATGAACGAAAGAGGGATTTCAGAAATATTAAGACTACAATATCTCAGGCTTTAGTGTGACAAAGTCCCGATTTCAGCAAAGATTTCTTTCTCTACACTTTTGCCTCTGACCAATCACTAGCTGCAGTATTGACTCAGATGGATGATGACAGCTGTTGGAGCCACCTTTATTTTTTAGCCTATTTAAAATTTCATATCTTAATGTTTGAAATCGAAAACCGGTTTTCATATGTTTCCCAAAATCTCAGAAGTCTCATCGCGCAAGCAGTGACAGTTATCATACTCTTAAGGAAAGATTTTTTTTTTTATCATTTAATCAAGTCTCTACTTTTGAAACTCGAGATGTCGCATGTCG
>JASDQU010735739.1:189336-209624 GCA_032191745.1 Picea mariana | reverse complement strand
ATATATATATATATATATATATATATATATATATATATAAAGTCTTATTGTTTTGTTTTTTATGGTTGAAATTTTGTTGCATCAAATCATACTTATAAAATAAGTTTTTATGTTTCACTGATATGGGAAGTTAAGCTATTATTGCAGTGACATGGATTCTTTTAAAAGCTACTATAGAAGTTTTGTTGACATCTTTTCTATAGTTAAATGAATTTGACGAAGCCATTTTTAAATAGTATAAATTTTTTAAATAATTTAGATTTTTAACCATGAACAATTTTTCCTAACTTTAATTCCTTGATCCATCTTGTGTATTGTTACTCTTCCTTTCCTCTTCCTTTCCTCCTATGTTTTTAAGTAATCTATTAATATGTTTAAGTGGAATCCCATCTAAAAGATCATTATTCATGGAGTACGAATTAATTTATGTGAAACATGTTTGTGGCATATAAGAAAATGACTTAATTAAAAAGTCTCCAAATTTATGTGAAACATTTTTGTTTCATATAAGAAAAGGACTTGTTTCATATAAGAAAAGGACTTAATTGAGAAGACAAGCTAAAAGATCATTATTCACGGAGTACAAATTTATGTCAAAGAATTTTGTAGCATATAAGAAAACGACTTAATTGAGAAGTCTCCAAATTTATGTGAAACATTTTTGTCGCATATAAGAAAAGGACTTAGTTGACAAGACAACCTCAAGCCATTAGAATTTCGCTTTTTGTTCCATTAAGTTTGAGAAACCCCTTGACAAACATGAGTGGAAAATACTTCATGGGTGGAAATAAATAAAGCAACTTCTTCTTTTAAAGTCGCAAGGTAGGCTGCTAATGAGTACTATAAGAATTTTAACAAGTATATCATCCTTCATGGAGTACAAAGAATTTTAACAAATGTAATGTTTTATTTTCTATTTATTTATTTTTAGGCTTCTAATGTTTTATTTATTTTAAAAAATGTAATGTTTTATTTTCTATTGTATATTTATTTTTAATTTTTTTTGGTATTTTTTTTCTTAATTTTAGAGGTATGTTAGTTATATTTTTTATATCGAGAATAGTGAGGTGTTCTATAGCCCAATTTGATATAGATGTTTTCATGTATGTACGTGATAACATTTAAAAAAATAGAATAAATCCATCTTAAACACAGATCTATCAAGCACTAAGAAGGATCAAATTTCTTGAGGTGTAATTTTTTTATCATTTAATATGAAGGAATTAATACATGACATGGAATTATATGATAAAAATTTTACACCTCAAGAAATTTGATCCCTTTTGTTGCTTAATAGATCTAGGTTTTAAATGAATCTATGTTAATATTTAAACATTATAATGAAAACTTAATAATTAGAGAGCAAAAGCATCAAAGGTTGAATACTTGGAAAATAAAGGTAAATATATTAATTAATTGATTAGATAGAAAATGACAAATCTAATGAGGCGGAGGAGTTGTAATTAATTCTTTAAAGTCAACTACATTATGATAGGGAAGATGATAACGATTTTGGAATGGGGTAGTCTAAACATTCTACATTTTAACCCTTTTCTAGGGACATTTTTCCAACAAGTTTTGCCCAAAATCCAACCAGAAATTTAGAAGGATAGCTGGAATTGCATATTTTAGTGGTTGAGATTACCTATTTCGGGTGCCCTAGGGATTTTTGAGGGCACTGAATTGATTTATTCATTCAAAAACACAATTTAAGCAATGTGAAATTGTGATTTCGACAACAATTGTGTTATCATATTCCGGTGATTATTGCTAAAACAAAGTGAAAAGCATAGAACATTTAATCTATGCCTTTTGAAATGCATGATTAATATGGAATGACATTTAAATATATTAATTAATTGATTAGGTAGAAAAGGGCAAACCTAATGAGGTGGATGAGTTATAATTAATTCTTTAAAGTCAACTATATTATGATGGGGAAGATGATAACGATGTTGGGATGCATAGGATGGAATTTTGCGATGGATATGAGTGATGGTACAATGTATAGGGTTGTGTATCATGCTTCGAGATAGGCATTGTTTAAAGGTTAATTTGCAATTGTTTGTTATGGTGTAAAGGACACAGTAAGAAATTAGGATGTATTAAAATGCGATGTGTATTTTTTGTATTTGTCATTTGTTACATTACGTTAACTAAAAGTTTTATTGTGGATAATAAATAATTTTTTATGCATAATTCAATACTTTTTTTTGGAAAAGTATTGTAGTCATGAGATTATTGGGATGGGTACAATTTTAAAATACAAAATATTTGATGAGCCATATAATAAATTATTGTGATTGGAGTTATTGCCTAGCCACAGAGAGGAAGATTATATCGTTTTTCAATCCAAATAATGTTAATTCAAGTGGCTCGAGCCTCATCTCGTGGAGATAAGTAATTGAATCATTCTATTGGAGATCCTTTAACTTGCAATGACGATACTAATGTTCGATATCAATCTTCTACTAATGATCCAATTGGATGGGAACCTCCTCAACTACTCACGGACCCTTAGAATGGTAGTTAGAACCTTTTGGAGTAAAAGTTTCTTGAAAATTAAGGTAAGAGGATCCAAGGTAATCTCTTCTCAAGAAAGTTAGGTCCCAATGTACAAATCCTTGGAATTTTTTTGTAGCATACCCAATAACCTCTATTGTAAGACCTCTATTTCAAATGGCAAAGAGCACGTTGTCATGCCTGGCGTGAAGTGTCGTCGTAGACAAATGGGACTATTGAACATGCTCGACTAAGTGAAGGATGGAGTGGTGACCATCCTTGTGACTTCATATGGGATGAGTAGGGGCGCCTTGGATGCATGATTTAGACATGTAGACCTAAGGGGACTTGTCTCCATGACTTGCAAATGATAGAAGCATAGATGGTTGGATGACTTGGGGCACAGAGATTAGGATGACTTTCCAAATGGATGCTTGGGGCATGGATGATCTAGGAGACGGGGTGAGGAGACATGCTTGGCATGACTCAAGTGGACCAACATGTGTGATGGTCAAGTTGGCCCGAGCCACTTTGTGCGACGTACATCCCAAGTGAGCAAACAAGGTGCACATAAGTATGAGGTGACTTGGACAAGCTAAGGCATCAATCATTCAACAAGGAAGCATAAGAAAAGAAAGAGTCAGATAAGGGATATCTAGTGGTTTGATGGTTTGATCTAAGACTTAACATCGTAGGTCATCCAAGTTGTATTGGTGATCGAACTTGTGAATAGGACTTGCACGAGGAAATCATGTGGTTGTGACATGGGTTGAAGTGTGTGGAGAAGCTAGGAAATCTTGGAAGGAAACTTGCCTTGACTCTTTGTATTCTTCTAATGAGATGCAGGTAGTGGTTGAGCTCTCCTCTTGTATCATTTTAACATTCTTCTATATAAGTGAATAAAATGGTGTTATACACCACCTTGGTGCCACCTAAACTCATCAATTGTGATCCATTTTCTTTATGGTGAATGTTGTTCTTTGTGTGCTTACATGTTTCCTATGTGTTAAACTAAACTAAGCATTGTTGGGAATGTTCTATTGGATAAGTCTAAGTTTCTTTGAAAATGGTATGGTTATCTAACTTTGTAGTTCAAGGCAAAGTTATGGGAAGAACTTGAGTGAATATGCGTAATCTACTTGTAGTAGGAGCGGTGTGGGCAGACTTTCATGACCAAGGCAAGGTAGTGCCACATGGATGAAGATGACAAAAAAGAAAATTTTGGGAAAGAATCGTAGGTACGTGATAGGTGGTATCAGAGCCCAACTTATTCAAGGAGTTGGTTTTAGATTCATGTTGGCCACTCTTCACCATGCCTTAGAAGGGAGTAGTTGGTTTGGAGGGCGACTTGACACTTTTGAGGTATTTTTGTTATCATCTACCAACCAAAAAGAAGCTTGGGATGTTTGGGAACTCGGGAGGGAAGCACTTGGAACAAAAGTTGGACCTCCCCTCATGATGGAAAATTAGATGAGTGCTAGAGTGCGTTGGTCGATGGACAAAGGCAAAGGATGATGTTGAACTCTTGCAACAAGCCATAGTCAGTTCAAAAACGTCCTGGTTGGGTGTACCACCATGACTTAGAGTGCATCTTAGTGTAGTGAATATGCACATGGATATTCTTGAGGACACATTGCGAACGGTTTTGGGGTTGAGTGTAGTTGGAATGAATCTTTCCCCCACATGCCTCACAGAGAAGGTATTGCCTAGTACCCTGTAGCAGACCACTTTGGGTGAAGCTAAGCATGGCCATTCTTGTTGTTTTTCATTCCACTTAACTGATTATGCACATCATAATCCTACAGATAGAGGGTTTGCATAGGATTGGTGCCTTAGCCGAAAACCAAGGCCAATGTGATCATCAATTGTTTTTTGTGGACTTGATCATCAATAGGAGGATGGTTTAGGCATTGGTTGACTCCAACACCTCACACAATTTCTCACAGAAAAAATTGGCACATGAGCTTGGGCTTAGATTTGAGCCATGTGGAGCTGCGGTGAAGGCATTCAACTCTAAGGCCAAGAAAGCAATAGGAGTTACCCATGTTATACACATTTAGTTGGACAAGTAGAAGGGTTGCGAAGAATTCACGGTGTTGCGAATGGATGATTTTGAGGTCATCCTTAGCCAAGATTTTCTTAGGAGGACATGGTCTTTCCCCATGCCATTTGTAGAGAAGTTGGTTATACTTGGTGAACAAAAGGCTTGGGTTCTGAAAAACCACGAGGCCAATTAGGAAGGTGCATTTGGTGTCGCATTGAGCATGAAGAGGTTGTCCAGGCGCCTAGAATCATAGATGTTCTTCATGATCATTAGGGAAGTGAACGAGGATGGAGTGGGGACGCCTATTCTGTTGGAACTTTCCAATGTATTGAGCGAATTTGTGGATCAGATGCCTGACAAACTATCGAAGGTGCTCCCACCTAGGCATAATGTTGACCATCATATAGATATAGAACTAGGGTTGAAACCATTGGTGAAGGCTCCCTATCAACTTTTAGGGCTTGAGTTAGAACAATTGAAGTGACAACTGACAGAGTTTATTGATGTTGGGTTCAATCAACCCTCTAGGTCCCTATGTGATGCCTCAGCCATCTTCCAAAAGGAGAAGGAAACGATGGAGCCAAGGATGTGCTTGGACTATTGTGCATTGAACAAGAAGACCATAAAGAACCGATATCCCATACCTTTATCTGTAGGTTGTTTCAACAAGTTGGAAAAGGCCAAAGTCTTCATGAAGTTGGACTTAAGGAAATGAATTTACCAAGCGATAATTGTGGAAGGGGATGAGGCGAAGATGGCCATGGTGACAAGGTATGTATTTTTTGAATTTCTAGTTATGACTTTTGTCTTCTGCAACACCCTAACCACCTTTTTCACATTGATGAATGATGTGTTCCGACCATTCTTGGAAAAGTTAGTGGTTTTCTACTTAGATGACATTGTGGTGTTCAGTGAGAACATGGAGGACCACAAGAAGCACTTGGTGGAAGTCTTTGAGGCATTAAGGAAGAATCAACTATACTTGAAGAATTCCAAGTGTGTCTTTGGGAAGACCAAAATTCCATTCTTGGGCCAGCGGATTGGGTAAGGATGAATTTGCATGGATCCTGTGAAGATATGGGCGATTGAGGATTGGGAGGATCCATGAATAATCCATGAGGTAAGAAGTTTTTTTAGGTTGGATAACTATTACTGTAGGTTTGTGGAGGAATATTGTAAGATTTCAGCTCCTTTGAGCGACTTGTTGAAAAAGAACAAGGCATGGATTTGGACAGAGAAGTGTTGGACAGTGTTTTGTGAGATCAAACACAGACTTGTCTTGGCACCATTATTAAAGATACTAGAATTTGAGTGTTCATTTAAGGTGATGAAAAACGCCTCAAACTTCTCCATTGGGGGAGTTTTGACTCAATATGGTCATCCAATAGCCTATGAGAACATAAAGCTAGAAGAATGTGAGTAGAGGTACCCCATTCATGAGAAGAAGATGATCACAGTCGTTCATTTCCTACAAGCACGGAGGAACTATTTGTTGGTAAAACCATGTTGTGAAGATGGATAATGTGGCAAAAAGATACTTTGTCACTCAACTGAAGTTGTCACCCAAGAAGGTGTGGTGGCAAGACTTATTGGCGGAATTTGACATAACCATGGAGTATCGACCAAGGAAGCTAAATGTAATAGTGGACACCTTGAGTAGGAAGGAACAACTTGTTTCCTTTGAGGAGTAATATGAGTTACCAAAACCAATGGGAACTCAGAATCTATACGTTACTGATCAAGTACTTGTTTGCTACTTGGTGTGGTAGTGTACCACTAGATTGTAGTTATATGCTACTATGGATAGAAACAATTGTGTTCTATTTTGTTTCGATTGCCTTTAAGACTATCAACAGTATTGGAAATGATTATCAGTTAGATGGATAATCAAAGGACAGAGATTTCCCAGACGGAAAATGGTTCAGAGCATTTACTCTTCTAGATTAGAAGAATGGTTCTTGTATCACTCTGTGGAGTAAGCATCATGTCCGATTACTCAAATAGAGTATGGTTTCGAGAGATGATGCAGCTGATGACACTAATGATGATGATGGTGCTCATGATCTAGTCATGATCTAGTCTATACAACTATGTTGATGCTACCGGGTGAATGTTATGTTTTTGTGCTCAAGACCATTACCTGTAATACCTCCCTAGCTAGGAGGGAGTGTTAATATTATGGTAGTTGTGGGAGGTATTTACCTCCACGTGTAAACCTGACGAGGATAGAATACTCTAGGAAGCAAGAACAAACCCTAATGAGTTGGCTAATAACCCTAGATGACTTGCCGGCTCAAGGAGATAATTTATATTAGGTTATTAGCCTCCAAGAGAAGAAGTCGGCCAGAAATAATAATATATACTGAATAGACAGATACCCAGAATGAGAATTCGGCCCAGGCAATTAGCCAGAATCAGTATAAATACAGGAGGTCAATTCACATTCTGGCAGGCAGTCTCAGAATTATAGAGCAACACTTGTGCGCACTGCAGTTGCCCAGTTTCTGCGCAGGTTTGGAGGAGAGTTGTCGTTGCAGCTGGTGCAGTTAGCAGTTACGCTTGGAATATATCTTGGCTAGGGTTTGGACTATCTAATCATCTCTTGTTGATGCATTATCCTTGGGGAAAGGTGCACTACCCTTTGATTGGTTATCTAGCCTAGGGTTTGCTTCCAGAGTCATTCTCTGTCAAGGTTAAGGTGCTCGGAGGGTGGCTTCGACCTATGGTTGGGTGACAAGGGTATTGTAAATGGTAAAATGAGCACATCCACTTATATTCTAACATCAAATGCCCAATCCATTCCAAGCAATGCTAGATATGGGGTTGTGCCATCTACTATCTCTATTACTTCAAAGTCTACCTTAGTGTGCACTCCATCCAAATCTACTGTCACACCTTTAAGCCTTCCAATTGGTAGAAATTTGTGTTGATTAGATAATTTCAAATGGATAGGTGAATATCCTAGTGTGGGTTCTCCCATAAACTTCCATGTCTTCTTAGGTAACACATTTACTTCGAAGCCTAAGTCCAGTGTAATATCCCCCATATTGAAATCTCCAATGTTGACATTCAATCTGAATTCTCTGTTTGTTCTCTTTCTTTTATGGAGGTGATCGATTGTTTTCTGCGCTAACTTCCCTTCTCCCTGTATTACATATTTCTAACATATTTTTCAAAACTTTAACAGATGATGGATCATTCAGTAGCTTAACACAGGATTGCAGAAAAGTTCTTATGTTACTTACTTGCTCTACAAGTTGTGCTTTACAGGTGTGGTCCATTGATGAAGGCATCTCGTACATTGGCACGTTCTGAGTATGTTGTGCAAATAATGTTGATGCAACATTTTTCTTAAGAAACTCTTGTCTTGTCTCCTTGAATGTTTCTTTTTATTTCTGCGCATCAAACTGCTTCTGTGGTTCACGTCCTGTCTTAGCTCCTCCTCATGTGACTATGTTGATATTTCTTCCATAATATCTGGCTTCTACAGATATCCACTGAACATTATGGTTTTTTTGGTTCCTCTTTTCTTGAATCTTTCCCAAAAGTGTTGGGCATTCCTTTGTATCATGGTTTTTACGTGACAATACATACATGTCGTTGGTGGGAGTGGGCATTTCCTTGTATAATGTCCTGGATGTTGGAAGTTGTGGAAAACTAATGATCCTCTACCTCTTCCAAATTTTCCTCTACCTCATCCTCCACCTCTGTATCCATCTCGATCTCCTCGCAGGGCATTGTAATGAGGTGCCTGGTTATACTGCGCGGGGTTATACTATGGTTGCGTAGTGTTGTATTGCAGATGTACAATGTTATAATGCTGCTATGCATTATTATATGGAGGTGGTACCTGGTTGTACTGAGGAGCAGCCTACCTTGTCATCATTTCTACTTGCACCCTATAAGTATCTGAAGTTATTTCTCTCATCAGTTCCATTGTCGTACAATCTTTATCATCATGACCCACTGGCTTGCAAAAATTGTAGTATGAACTCTTGGGAACTGTCTGATACTTTTGCATTATGGGACAATGATATGGATCATGCCCATGCATCTTACAGATCTCGCACCATGGTCCTCCTATTGGAAAAGGGTTTGGTACTTATGTTTCCTTATATTGTGCGAAAGTTGGACATTCGTTCTTATGGTGTCCTTATGTCCTGCATGTGGTACACCAAACAACTTATCTTTTCTCTTTTCCCTTATTCTGATTAAGTTGGAATGTGAGGTTCTTCAGATCCTCCTTCAGCTCCTCTATTGTTAGATCTGTCTTTTGATACTAGTTCTCTTCCAGTTTTAAGGATTCTTGCAGAGCCTCTGCCTGAGTTTGGAACTTTTGTTGTCTTAAGGGGTATTTCAAATGTGGTAACAATGAGTTCACAAATAAGTGCCTATGTTGCATGTCAGTCATTACATACTTCAACTTACCCTTCAACCGTTTGAACCTATGATCAATTTCCCAAACAGACTCACTCGATTTCTACCTTATTTCAATCATCTCATTCATGTACTGATCTTCTGAGCTAGGCTTCTGAAACTCATTTATTAGTAGATTCTTCACATCTGCAATAGTCTTTGTTACTCCTGGTGGGATATTTACAGCTAGGCTCATGTACCAATCCAGTGCGTGGTATCTTAGCGTGATAACTAACTACGCAAGTTTTGTATCCTCATATGTGATCTACTTTGCTTCCCAGATCTTCTCGTAGATGAACAAGTGCTTTTTAGGGTCCTCAGATGCCTCTCCCTTAAATTCTAGTAACCTGATAATGGGATCATGTCCTTCCATCCCGAATAGTGTTGACTGCTAATTCCTGAAATGGATCCTCCAATTGTTGCTCCTTGTTTAGATGCATTTCCTATTGTCTTTCTTCCACTAAAATTCAGTTGTTTAAATGGTGGCGTTCTTTCTGGTGTACTAGTCACACATGGGTTTATGGGTTCCACAATGAAATTGATCTGGATTGGAGTTCTGCTTCATGTTCATGCCCTTGGACCTCATGTCTTCCTTTCATATGTTGCGTGCAGTATTTCCTCATTCTTATCCATAGCCCGGAGATCCTCTACCTCTTTCTCATCACTTGCCAATCCCTCTCTATTAGCTATGGCTCTCTTCCTATTATTCATCTTATATTGGTAGGGTGATCCACTGTGCGTCTTTCTAGTTATTTCCATTATCTTCTTTATATGATCTTCCTCCATCATGATTGGTTCCATGGATTCCTCCTTCTTTCCCTTATCCATCTCTTCCTCCATTTCTCCACCTCTTGTCAGTGCTTCCCCCCTTCCTCCATGCATGTAGGGAAGTTTAGCTTTCTAATTCTATAGTCATCACACTGTTGTTATTCTCCCATGCACGTAGGGAAGTTTAGTTGTCTTATTCCATAGTCTTCACACCATTTTTATACAGTAAAATATTGATTGAAGTATAAAATGATATGATATACCTACCTCTGGGTCCTTTTAGAAACTCCTGCTTTTCTGCGCTGTAAGACTTCGCAGTATCTATTGCAAACTCAGTGATAAACCCTACACCAATATTTTCTAACTAGAAATCTACTACGTGCATAGATCTGTTGTTAACTTGTTGTAACTGCGTGATCTCCACATGATTCCACTCCAGCTGTATGATTTAATTCGTAGGGTGGTTTTCTTTTAATATCAATAGCCACTCTTGCAACACATGCAGGAAATCACATAAAAATACCTCATGCAAGTCGCTAAACACGTATTTATCCAGATATTTGTGCGGTGTTATCTTAGGGTTTCTGTTATCCTTCTGTGCAAACTCAAGTTCCTTTGTGTTCAACCATCTTTCGATTTCCTTCTTCATTGGATTCCATGGATTGAACTTTCCTTTTTATACCTTCATTTTCCACATGCTTCTTTTATGGATCCCATCCACTCAATCCCATGCAGTTCCAACCGAAAAAAGAACCATTTATTGGTTATCAATCTCTCTATCTACTCCTTGGGTTGACCCAGGTTCAGATCTGAACATGTTTCCAAAAAAACCCTCTAAAACTATCGACCCTCCTGGTAAACTAGAAGGCAACACAACACACATAGTGCACTCTGCAGTCTCACCCGAGATAGCTCTATGGGTGACTACAAAGCTCAAGTGCTTGCAGTCTAGGAAGGAGTGGGGATCTGAGATTATATTTGATCTTCTTCAGGCCTTGATCTGATTATTCTCTCTATTATTCTTAAGATTCATTCATTTGTTAAGCCTATGCATGCATTCTAATAGATCTAACTGAACCATTTATTCGTCCATTGGTAATCTAACTACTGACAAAAGGTAGATATGCAATAAACAACACACATAACATAGGTTTTACCATGGTTCACCCCCTCTTGGGCTACGTCCACAAAGATATAGCTTCTTAGGCTCTTTTATTTAGATTTCTTCAATATATGGCGCTGTGCGCACTACATCTCTGATTATACAATCATGAAAACGATTCCACAACCTCCGTGAGGCGGACTAGATCACATCGGGCTCCTCAGCCTGTGATCTAACCCTCAAGATCTAGCTACTTTAATCTCCTACAACTCAACAACTTACAACAATCGCTCAACTATAATCATCGGATCTTAGCATTATAACCTTTATTTAGCAACCACTTCGAACGCCGACCTAGACCTCCTAGGTTCTTATTTATACTAATTTATAAGCTTCTTAGCTGTTACAATCTCTTACCAAAACCCTAACCCTAACATGGTTAGGTTTTCCTGCCTGTGCACCTTGCATGCTTTCTTCCTTTGCATACGCTTTTCCCTCGCACGTGTTGCTTTTCCTGCCAACTGTTCTTCTCCAAAATTAAGTTCTACCTTCCAAAAATAGACCTTACCTCAAAATAGGCCTGCGCCCAACAGATGTCTTGAGCCAATATTCAATGTAGTTCTTCATTGGTGAAACCATGATGTATTGTTTAACTTGGAGCGAGAATAGTTCATCTTCCATTGCTTTAAAATCAAAGTGTAATTGTTGTATCAATTCCTGGTGGTCTCCATTATCATCCACTGATCCAAATGGATATTTTAAATGACAATGGTTGAGTTATTTAGCATGTGTTAATTAACCAATTAGGAAGTTGAATGAAAGAGGAAGATTTAATGAAGAAACTTAGCAGCCATATAAACATGTACGGATCTGGAAATAACATAAAGAAACAACAAACCATAACACCAAGCTTGATAACGGAGTTCAGCAAATTTGCGTACGTCTCCGGGCCTTTGTCTAAGTGGGAGGTTTTTTTTATTAATTTCTTCAAATGCTCAAAATGTACATAAAAATTGCATCAAATGGATTTAAGACTGGTCTCACTGTGTTCTTCTCAACCTTGAAAATCCAATGCAACTGACGGCACTGAAAAAGGCTAACTCTAACTCCCACAAATGGCCTCCAAAGTTCCTTTAACTCGCTGGTTTTTTCTGTATAAATAGAACTGTTCTGCTAGTTTCTACATAAATTTGACCTGTATTATTGTAGTAAGCCTCTTGGTTAAATAACATGAGGTTGTGGGATCAAATCTCAACAACCCACCTTTCTTGGGCATCGAATATGAATTTCTGCCGGAAAATATGGTTTTAAAATATTTTATAAACCATATAACATGGCTTTTAACCCACCTGGCATACAAAATGAGGTGCGCGCATTTTGATAAGGATTATACCCATATTATATTGTAGCTCAAATTATATTGTGGCTCGAATCTGCATTAATCACCATAATATATGATCTAAAAATCATAGATGTGATCTTGTGGCAAATAAAATGGGTAGGCACGAATTGTAATATGGTATCAACCATATTATATATGATTCGTGGCATGTAATTATGTCAAGCACCTTCTTTTTATATGGTCAAACAACCAAAACTATATGATTGCCCTTTTTTTTAATGCATGGCTTAATATATGGTCAAACCCCATATCTTATGGCATTAATATGGGATTCAATGCCATATAATAAATATCAAATCCCTATGCCAATCCACTTTTTAATGTTTGGAAGGTTCGACTTCTCCATACCTCATGATTTGGTATAAAAATATATATAAACCACTTTATAATATAAATTTGTCATATGATTTTAATTAATTTGCCACTTGATTTTAATCAGTGTTATGCAACCACATCACCTACCACATGTTATGTTGCCATTGCCACGTGTCCTTCCTATGGAATGCCACATGTTCAATTCTGCTACTGCCATGTCACCTTTTGACTAGTTTGACATTTTTTATTGTTTATGCAGAACTTTCGAATCGATAACTTTTGCATACGATGTCGGATTTACAATCCGTTTGCACCACCAGAAATCTTGCGATGAGCACTTTGCAATGGCGTTGGTCTCGCTCAAATCCAATAACTTTGAGTTTTTGGTCCTTTCTTTTGGATCCATTTTGGATCATCCACAAAGGTAACTAACCATTTTTTTATTAGTTCCTCTGAAAATTTAGTGAGGTTGTCAAAATCACTAGCCCATGAGGTTTTTATTATGCTCAACTCCGCCTCTAATTGTTTTTTGGTTAAAAGAATGGATCCTATTACTAATTATGGGCCCTTAAGATATTTAACTATTTCAAGTGACTTGAATAATGAGGTATTTCTTTTATCATCAATTGTTTTACAGTTGGCAATTAAGTCTCACAGCAATTGTATTATCACCAAACAACCCGATTTCACTTGTTTTAATTTGCGATATGAAGGGAGATATTATTGCTTTATGTTGAAATCACTTAAATTTGACACCTGCATCATAAAATTACTTAAATAAATTTTATAAAATAATTCATCATTCTCTAAATCCTTTTACAAATACTCAACAAAAGAAGCAATCCATTGTGATAAATTATTTAGATTAGTACTGACCTCCCAAGCCTCTAAAATAATAATGAGCCACTTATTGATGTTCTCAACGACATACACTCTTATTCAACTCAAACATTTAGTGGCCTTCTTTATTCGAGCTAATGTCCCTGATGTTTCCTATGACATTGGATTTGGAAGAACAAGGGCCAATGATTCTATGAATAGAGGTCTACGACTTAGGGTGTCCTTTAGTTTGCTTATTCTTTTATTTAATCTATTATTTTCTAAATATTTCTCTAAAATTGAGTGTGTGCGAGAATATCTAGTGGTAAGGTGTAATTTGAGGAGTCTCAAAGGTCCGACTCCTAAAACATCCACTTTTGAATTCCAGTTTTGAGTTATCTTCTTGTCTTTGATGTGAATCTTTTCTATTTTCAATTTTCTTTCCTCCTTGTTGTACTAGGAATTATGCAATGTCAAAGATTGATCTTGAAAAATAGTTGGTCCCTCTTGGGCCAACTCTTCTGCTATCTATTGACTTTCAATGATTCACAATGCCACCCAGTTAGATACATTGGTACTATCCACTTCCATATCAACAATATCTCTTAGCCCTCCATAACTTTGAGAGCATTTCTTGCTTGAGCTTCTCTTTATATTAGGTCGTGAAACCACATGTGTAGTCTTGAAATTAACATGAAGAGGGTCATATCCATCGTCTCCCATAGTACATATCTCATTATTCTCTCCTCTACTTATATTTGGCTCTTGTTTCTTCTAGGAAGAGGAGGAAATCCTATGTTGTTGGCGGGTAGAAGAAGATTGAACATTAGTTGGAATTTTACCTCTTTGCTTCATTATGTTATGTTGGCATTGAGTATTTGAATAAATTCAATATCCAAATCATTATTACATGTTTTTATTTCCTTGCAGGGGTACTCAGGTTATTATCATCAATTCCTTTTGCAATCCTTATGAAAAGATTGCTATATCTCATTGACCGTAAATGATCAGAAAATAACCCTTCAGGGTCAAATCCCTTGAGAGATTATGCTTCCTTTAAGTTAAATGCATTCAACATTTCATAAACTTATGTCAAATTGGAAAAAATTCTTATTGCTACATTGGCTACATTAAAGGGCATGGAAATAAATTGTAATTTTCTCTTTTTATCAAAAAGGAAGGCCCATGTTTTGTATTACTTGTTGACCTCTACAACAAAGTACCAATCACATATGAAAGAAGGCAAAAGAAAATGTATTCCCTCATATACATACAACCTAATATAAGTGGAATCTTCCTCAAATTCATGAATCCCTTTTCCCTTAATTAAATCATTTACTTCTTTTGTTATTCTTACAGGTGCTATTTCAGTTAAAATGTTTCTAAACTTCTTGAGGAACTCATCTTGGATAAGACAAAATTGAAATGGATCCTTGTGCTTCCATAATATGGGGTACCACAATTGAACGAGATCATTCTTATCATATAGATTATTCCTCAACGATAATCCCTCAAACACGTTAAAATAAACCACTGCTAGGACCAATTAAGATAGCATAAAAAATATTAGTATTTTCAAATAATTGGCGAGTTGGTATGGAATCTCATTTGATATTACCTCAGCCCAATTAAACACCACTTCATTTCAGAAAGATAAATACAAAAAATATAAAACATACCTCAAAATGTGAGATGTGGAATCTCATCCCATCATACGTGCAAATAACCATGAAAAATATTGATATGGCTCCACTAGTAGTGATATATTAATATTATAAATATTAGTTGGAATTTCAACAGATGGCACCATGAAATCCTTTAATAAATTCACCCCACCACCCTAGGAATCCAGAAAGGCATCGACGTCTAGAAGCTTAAGACTTCTATTGGAGGTTGGTATGTATTCAGATCATTCTTTTGAATACTTTTGGATTTAATAGGATTGGATTCTTTCCTTTGGAAACTACTCGAATCATTCTACTCTTAGAATCAAATATTTTTTCACACCAGGACACTATCTCCCTGAATTTGAAAACTTTTGGCATGCAACCTACATTAACTACACTGGTATTCCAAATCTTGTTATTAAACTTTTTCTATGAGGTTAAGCTCAAAAACCATTGATATGCGATCGACCAATGGAAGTCCTTGTTTTGGCACAAAAGAGAATCGACAATGTCTCCACAAAACGATTGTTTATTCTTGTAGTTGTCATTTTCTTTTCAATGCGCATGGAGATACATGACAATATTACTTATAAATTACAGAGCTTGAGTTGTTTAAAGGCTAAGCTCATGAATAATATTTAACTATACATCCCTTCATCATGTACAATTTCCTTTAGGATAGACATAAATATTCAATGGAAGTTATTTTGAAAATCAAGTGCTCCGGGAAAATGGAAAAGTATGGAGAGTATACATTTTTAGGGAACGCGGGATGCATTGTGGAGATGGTGGAAGTGTGGAACCAAAATGGTGTGTGGAATGGATATGTGTGGAGGTCGGTTTTTTGTGAAGGGTGGAGGGATGGTTTTGAAGTAAAGAATCTACGCACATTGAAAAAGTGGGGAATGGGTTTTATACATGGTTAAACTTGA
Source organism: Picea mariana (assembly GCA_032191745.1). Taxonomy (NCBI): domain Eukaryota; kingdom Viridiplantae; phylum Streptophyta; class Pinopsida; order Pinales; family Pinaceae; genus Picea; species Picea mariana. Next base: position 193,657 of record JASDQU010735739.1, on the reverse strand, counting down.
AATACAAGGATTATTCATGAAAAATGATCAACAATTAACAACTTTTGTTAACTTATCTACCACTACCATTATTGAGTCATGTTGCATTGTTGTCTTTGACAACATGGTGATAAAATTAATGGTTAGCACTTCCAATTTCCAATCTGGAATTGGAAATGACTGTAGCAAACCTCCTGGATGTCTATTCTCATCATTTACTCTTTAAATTTCCATACAATTGGCTATGTAATCAATAACATCCTTTTTCATTAATGTCCAAAAGTGTTGGCTTCTTATTGTTGCAATTGTCTTTTGGTAACCAAGATGCCCAACATATGCAACATTATGCATTTGTTTTAGTACCAACTTCCTTAGTTCATCAGAATTAGGAACATATGCTCTATTTTTATGCATAAGAGTGCCATCTTCTTCCAACTTATAATTTCCATATTTTTGTTGTACATTTTCCTATTGTAATCCTTCTTTTACCTATAGGTAGTGTTCATTTGAACCAATAATTTCCAAAATTCCATTTTTCAAATATGATTTGCACATGCTAATAGTCGTAGCATGCATTGTATGCATTCTTCTACTGAGTGCATTGACAACTTTGTTCTATTTTCCTTTGATATGTTTAATATCAAAGTCAAATTCACTAAGAAATTCTAGCCATCTTGTTTTCCTGGCATTTGAAGTCTATTGTTCAAATAAATATTTCAGACCACTATGGTTTATCCTTAACTCAAATTTCATTCCCATTAAATAATGTCTACACATTTTTAGTGCATGAATAATGATGACAAGTTCTAATTCATATGCAACTTAATTCTTCTTATGCTCCTTGAGCTTTCTAGACTCATAAAAAATGACATGCCCATTCTAAGTAAGAACTCCACCAATTTCCTCTTTTCAAGCATATGTACATACCACAAAATCTTCATTTGGATCAATAATATTGAGAATGGGTGCACCGATAAGCAATTCCTTTAATAATTGGAATCTTTCTTTACACTTTAGTGTCCATTCAAACTTAATTTCCTTCTTTTGTAAATATGTAGTGGGATGAATAATATTGGAGAATCCCTCTATGAATTTCATGTAGTATACAACAAGCCCCATGAATGACCTTACCTCTATTATGTTCTTAGGTGTAGTCCATCCTCTAATAGGTCCATTCTTCTCCATATCTACCACTATTCCATCCTCTGAAATTATATGTTCCAAGTAGTGGATATTTTTCTGATAAAAAGAACACTTGCTTAACTTAACATATAATTGATTATGTCTTAGAACTTGTAGTACCAACCTCAAATCTTATTCACTCTCCTCCTCTGACTTGGAATAAATAAGAGTGTCATCTAGGAATACAATGAAAATCTTATCCAGGTAATTTATAAATACACCATTTACTAAACACATGAAGGAAGTTAGTGTATTTGTTAGTTCAAACGGCTCCACTACAAACTAATAGTGCCCACACCTAGTTCTAAAAACTATCTTGTTGATGTCTTCTTCCTTAATCCTTACTTGATGGTAGTTGAATCTTAGATCTATATTTAAGAAGACATTTTCTCCTTAAATGATCAAACAAGTCATCAATTATGGGTAGAGAGTATTTTCTCCTCGCAATGACTTTGTTTATTTTTATAAAATCAATACACAGCCTCAAAGTCCCATATTTCTTCTTTACAAAGAGAACTAGTGCTCCCCAAGGTGAGACACTTGGGGAATATAAACCCTTTATTTAACAATTCTTCTAATTACATTTGTATCTCCTTCAATTCTAGTGTACTCATTCTATATGGAGTCTTAAATATTGGTGGAGCCCCAGACATTAAATCAATAGAGAAATATATATCTATTTTTAGTGGTAAAACTAGTATTTCCCCAAATACATCTTCAAACTCCTGTAACATTGGAATTCTTCAAGACTTGGGATTTTTCACTTGGATGGATCTTCCACATATTTTTCCCTTAGGAGGACAATATTTGTACAAATTATCTCCTTTACATCCCCAACATTTGATTGGTTGTATTTCCTTTTTCCCAAGGATTCTTCCATCTTATATCCACTATGGGTTGGATGAATTTTTTGATATGTATCAAGAATCTTCCCAATGAAAGGAGGTTTGAATCCATTCTTCCTTTGATCCATTTTACCCTTCTTCTTATCTTTCCAAGACTTATGGAAAACTACTCTACCTTTGTTCTCATCATATAGGTATTTGTATTTCGTAATGGTCTCTTCCAAAATATTAAGTTCAAAAAATTGGATCTTGTCTCTATAAAATGTTGGCAAACCACTTAAGAACTTTTGTATCTTCACCTTCTCCTCTTTAATAAATCCCACATATATCAACAACTCCAAAAACTTCTTCTCATATTCCTCCATGGTCATATTTCCCAGCTTTAGTTCAAATAACTCGTGCATCTTCTTGTCATAGTAGTGATTAGAAACATTATGTTGTTAGAAATACTTCTTGGTATACTTCCAAGAAATCCTCTTCTCATTGATGTGCTTAACTTGCTATATTTGATCCCACCACAAAGAATCCTTTCTTTGTAGATGATATATAACAGTTCTAACTTCTAGATTGAATGAAATTATGCAACTACAAATACTTTCTTCTCCCTAGTAACCAAGATTCAACATCCTCTCCCATCCTATTTTCATTATCAAATGTTGGTGGCTTAATCTTCCTAATCTCTCCTTGCAAAATATCTTGTTCATGTATTCTCCTTTGATGCCTAAAGGGGGCACTTCCAGACTGCTCTTTGATTCTTCAAATGCATATGAATTCTTGACTGAATTAGTAAGTGAATAGAGATGCCTTTGGGTTATGGTATCACTTATTGAGTACTTGGATCTCCTATGACTATCCTTCCTTGCTCAGATCTACTTGCTTCCTTATGCCTTGAACCTGATCCATTCTTTATTTTCCTTTGTAGCTAATTTTGTTCCTCTTAGGATCTTATTAGCCTCTCATTATCGTCTCTGTAACTTTGCACTTCCATATTTAAAATCTTCATGGTTTCTACCAACTCTAATGGATCCATTCTCTCTCTATGGACATTAGACTCCCCTTGCATTGATATTAGGCCTCTAAATTCTTCTTCATAATTGTAAGGTCCTTGTGCATCTTTCATGTCTCCTCAATGTTTCTCTTCAATTATGATCTTTACTTACCTTCACTATAGCAATGTTTCGACAAGAAGTGTGTACGAAAGTCAAAGCTATTAGATACACCTCATTTCTAGATCTGTGGCATTTTATTTCAAATTCTAGAAAATATGCACATTGTCAATTTTTTTTGTCAAGGTTACAAGTCCTTTTCTTCTCAATTTATGAAGAACTATGAGGTGCTTATCCAAATAAAAGCCTTCGTGCATGTTCCATTTTGAATTAGTTTTCTAGTGAATGTACTCAAGCCCCAATCTAAGTTCATAGATAAAATTTAGAGCTCTCAAAAATCACCATTTTTTCCCATTTTATACACTTTTCTCACTAGTACAATCAAGGTTAGAGACCTACTTATGCCCTCTGTAGAAGAAAAACTAGTGAGAACCAAGAAAACTTTTGTATTGGGAATATATAATACTTATAATTGTGAGTACTCAGCAACTTATATATTAGTGAACTGATGTTCCAACCAATTTCTACATTAATTTGGAATTGTCAACCTTATCCTTTTTGCACCTTCTCTAGACTTAGAAAATTTATCCAAAACTGGTATCTTCTAAATAGGGAAAAATTGGAAAAACTTTAGTATAAAAAAGTTATCTAGATTGTTGAGGACATCAAATGTTGACTGGGAAAATTGATCTATAATGGTGATCTTGTGTCTCTTTTTCTCCACAAAAGATTTTAGAAATCACCAAAAGCTCTGTAGAATAGTGGATTTGGGCTTGTTTATGCATCTCCACTCTAAACCTTTTGGAATGTGACCAAACAATCCATTGGGTTTTTTCATGTTTTCTCCCATTCCTTACCGCCAAGATTTAACCCTCAATAAGGTTGCTAGTAATGAGAAACCATTAATTTCCATTTTCTAGAATTAAGGAGATGAATCGGCCAATGAACCTCACTAGAACTTTTCTAGTTCTTTTCATTACGGGATTACACTTGAAATTACACTTGATTCTAAGCTTTCCTTCTCCCACGATGGTCAAAATAAGATTTTGTCTCTAGATTTTTTTTTAATAAAATTTTGTTTTGCTGATGTACAATCCTTGCTGACATGACATGACACATGGATGATGATGTGGCATTGGTGTACACTTATCAGCCTCTAAACTATCATATATATATATATATATATATATATATATATATATATATATA